>JARFIW010000318.1:11416565-12016565 GCA_036346225.1 Platerodrilus igneus | reverse complement strand
TTATTGAAACTTTGAATTAGTATCATTAATTCTAGAGGCTCTGAGTCTGTTTTATATTAAAAAATTAAGTAGGTATTTATAATCTTAACGACATTTTTAGAGAAGGACGTTAGTTACTTCCTCAAAGAATGTTACTTTAATTTGTGAATGGTTTCAAATACTCGAAGAATTTATTTAAAGTAATTAAGTCGGTCATTTCACATGTTTATTTAACATAAATTGGTCAGTTTTTGTTTGTTAGTATCTTTATTTTGTGCTACTTTAGTAAAAGAAGCTGAAGTTTTCGAGGCGCGTGAAGTTTGCCACTCGGCACTCATAAATCTCAAAAATGCCGTAAAGGATATCGTTATTGTTCAGTAAGTCGCACCGCACTTCTCATTTCTTAAATATTGGGTCCTAAAGTGTAGTTCTTAAAGGTGCGATAGCAGGTATGGTTGGTTGCCTCAAATCCATAAAAAGAGTATTCCGTTTGGTAAATAACGTTTTGAAATGAAAAAGCAAAATTTAATTGCATCATTACTCTTCGTTCATGCTTGACTGTACTTAGTAGCCCAAACCAAGTACACTTACTATTTCTGAAATATTAGATCTCAAACTGCAAAAGGATTGGATTACGGATTTTTTGTTATGGAAAAACAAATGCACTTGTGTGACAGGGTTTTTATGTTTTAGTAATGTTTCATTATGTTTTAATTTGAATTCTGTATCATTTTAACGTGTGTGAAGACAGCAGCCAAAGGTAGCAGCCAAAAATTACAAAAAAAAGCCGATCGTCATGTTCATATGCAGCAATGTTGCCAAGTGGGCAGCCAAGGTAAATACATTAGTATTCAAACTATAAATATGTGTGTTTGTATATTTATAATTAATGATATATTGCAGGTTATAGGTCAGCTGATGTCTGAAGAAAACTCTCTTTTATTGTCTAAATTTTTGCATTTATTCAATGCTTGTATATATAAAGAAGATATAATGAGGATAAAAAGATATAATGCACACAACAAAAAAGGTAATACTCCTAAAGATATACAATGTTAAATGAGGGCAACCGCAACTTCTAGAACAGTAAAAAAGTAACAACTTTTCTTAGGTAGTTCCAAAGTGTTACGCATTCACTATAGATACAACTAGTTTCCCAAAAAATTGCCTTAAAAAATTATAACTTCAAATAGATTGCTCCTTCGTAGGAAAGAACCACTTACTGACAAACTCAGCATCTTGTTTTATATTAAATAACGATACGCATTAAAAAGTGATTTTCTCATATTATACGCAAGTGTTGCACATTTGCAATAGGGGCAGTAGATTCCGCAAGGAATGGTCTTTAAAACCCACCACCCCAAATCGATTACTCCCCCTTAAGAAAAGAACCACATACTGGCAAACTCAGTTTCTAGTTCTTATACTAAATAACGTCATGCACTACAAAAATTATTTTTTCGTGATATACAAACCGTTCCGAATGGACCTGCACCTTGCCGAAGGTGAAATGGCTGCGTGTTTTAATGAGCTACAGAGCCAAAGTACAGGTTCCACCAAAGTAGTAGGGTCGTTAGTGAGGAACCAGACTAAGACAGGTCCCCGAAAGAGGACAGCGATTCTTTCGGTACTTAGATTGGCAGAGACTAGGTATGGCAGTCTAAGACACACTACCACAATGTGGAAGGCAACGGGATACCACCACATTACCTCTCAAGTACAAAGGGTACTTAAATTGTTATTAAAGATGATGGCATCCTCTGGAATTACTATGCAGGGACAAATATCGATATGCTTAGAAACCCAAATAACGCAAGGTGGGAAAAGCGCAAAAGATATAAAACAAAAATTAGCACAAGAAAAAGCAACTACTGTTGTAGTGTAACCGACCTAAAAGCTGACCCAAACGACCTCTATAAACGGTACACCGGACTCCGTGATCTAACATCTAGTGGCAGTGGCTCGACGACACCTACGTTGTGTTGTTATAATCTAACCCAAATTCACACTAAAAAGATGGCGTTAAGGCGGAAAGATTTGAAATAAAACTACAACATTTATCTAACCTTACTTTTAATCAAAACAATAACCACTAAATAGGCCATTGGCATGAAAGCATAGAAAAATGACATAAAACAAACAGTGCTGTACTCAACCTGGGGGATTGGGGAAAGAACACGGCAGAGAAAACTCCAAATTGCCCTTACAATTCCAACTGCAATTTGGCACATCTCGACGAGGACGGGTAACGTACAAGTAGCCAGATCACCAACACTGAAATTGACGGGATGTCAACTGTTACCCAGACATACCACACATGACAACTGAAGAAACGTTAGTGTAAACCAGCTAATCTTTTCTGGTAGGTACTGAGGTCAGCTAGGCCAATACTACCCAGCTAAAGTTGAAGAGGGGGACACCAGAAAGATAACCTGTACCTTAACTACCAATGTTCGTTCCCGCACGGACATAAAATGTTAGTAATATTCAACAAGGCTCGATCACACGCGTCCACAAACATGCATTAACAGTTTCCAGCCCGTGTTACAAAATATTTCACAAAGGCTAGCCGACTTCTTATAATTTGCAAAAGGGTACAGTTACAAGTACATTGACAAGACGACATGAATCGCTGAAATGAACTTATGGCATAGTTAAAAGGCGCTTATTATTTAATCGACATAGTTATAAATACAAACGTGAAAAGCACGAGATGGTCGTTAATACCAGAGGTTTAATTTATTACATCACTACAATTATCACAAACGTTAAACATTAGTTAATTATATAGGAACATCGACTAGATAATAGGATTAACAAAACAACAAACATATAGTTACGTTTAAACCGAGATATGAGCGATATAGTGGAATATGTGGTTAATATGCTGAAATAAAAACAATTACACCTAAAATACAAATTTCAAATGCATCACAAATATCAAACATTATAAAACATGTAGGCAGCAAATACATGTCAAAATTTTACATCATAAAAACAAGCCCAGATGCAGGCACTAAATTTTTATATAAGTGCATGTTAGTTAAATATATTAAATTTAGTAAGCAAATGTTAAAATTTATTCATTATGATGACATCGGTTAAAAACGTACTTTTAAAAATTAAACAGATTATGGCAATACAAATTACAAACAAAAATATACACAACAACGTGGCGGTTAAATCAATTACGATCTTAAAACCAAAACAAATATAACATAGGAATATAATACTGTTCATATACAAACTTGCCTAATAATTTGATTGTATATATTTAAGGAATGTTGGTACCTTTTCATTAGTTGCTTGTAAAATCACAGTAAGGTTACAGTTACTATTGATTCTGCGATAAGTGCAATGCAATTGGAGTTACAACTCTGTACTAAATACTAAATAAACATTATTTCAAATAAATAAATATTGGTTTTACTCTGATTTAGATATTAAATAAATAATTCCGATAAATAAATATTAGTTTTCGGTTGTTAAACCAAACAACACACCTTTATACCTCAAACATATTCAATAACATAGTAAATTCACCTAAAATTACATATATTAAACAATCCACGTCAAATTCTAAGTCAAAAGCAACAGGTAACACATAATTATTTACTTCAATGATTAAATAACTAACGGTTTTAGAATAAGTACCAAACACCACATTCAAAACAACGCTTTGATTACAAGATGTAATCAGATTACCTTACATAACCCCTACATTATAAACTTAAAAACATTACCTTTAATAAAAAACCGCCAAGTAAAATGTTTAATCATCCATCTTGAAAGTTCAAAACGAAGTCGCTTAACCCTTGTCGACTCGATCGATCGTCACTACACATGCGTACCTTTATAACATAAATTCTGACATAACGGAATGCGTTCAGAAACCTGAAAGTGGCTACCGAGCTATTCTAACAAATACCTTCAAATATCGAAATGTACACTATAAGATTTTTAATATTTATCAACCAATGAGAAATCGACTTAGAAACACTACGGATCACTTCACTGTGTTCAAAGACAATAAAAATAGAAACACGGAAAAGATTGCTTAAAACATATGTGTGGAGCACAGCACTGTATGGCTGTGAAGCCTGGACAGTAGGGGAAGCGGACAAGAAAAAGTAATAGTAGGAAATAAAGATATCTGTGGAAGAAAATAAGAGAACTAGAAGGGCAGAATATGTTCTAAGGCATTGTTGAGGAACCAAGCAGAGATAGGAAAAAGGAGGTAGATATAGACCTAGATCAGATAGTGATAGATGCAGACTGTGCAAATTTTAGGGAAATGTGTAGGTTAGTTCAGAATAGGGAACAATGAGGGTACGCGTCTAACCAGTTCCAGGCCTGAAGACGTAATAATAATGATGATGTGTTATACAAGAGTGTTGCACATTTGCGATAGAGGCAGTATGTTCCGCAAGGAATGATCTTTAAAACCCACCACCCTAAATCCATTTCTCCCCAGTGGGAAAAGAACCAATAATCGCAAACTCAGCTTCTCGTTCTTATAATAAATAACGTTATGCATAAAAATTAATTTCCCATGTTATACAATAGTGTTGCACATTTACGATATAGGCAGTAGATTCCACAAGGAATGGTTTTTAAAATCCACCACCTCAAATCGATTGCTTTCCCGTAGGAAAAGAATCACTTACTGGCAAGCTTTGCTTCTGGTTCGTATATAAAACAACGTCATGCATTAAAAGATTATTTTCTCGTTATACAAGAGTGTTGAACATTTGCAATAGAGGTAGTAGGTTCCACAAGGACTGGTCTTTAAAACCCACCACCTCAAATCAATTGCTTCCTCGTAGGAAAAGAACCACATAATGGCAAACTCAGCTTCTGGATCTTATATTAAATAACGCCATGAACTAAAAAATTCTTTTCTCATGTTATACAAAAGTGTTGCACATTTGCCATACAGGCAGTAGGTTCCGCAAGGAATGGTCTTTAAAACTACCACCCTAAATACATTGCACCCCCGTAGGAAAAAACCACATAATGGGAAACTCAACTTCTGAATCCTATATTAAATAATGTTATGCATAAAATTAATCTTTTATGTTACACAATAGTGTTGCACATTTGAGATATAGGCAGTTGGTACCACAAGGAATAGCCTTTAAAACCCACTACTCCAAATCGATTGTTGCTCCGTGGGAAAAGAACCATAATTACAAACTCAGCATCTGGTTCTTATATTAAATAACGTTATGCATTAAAATATCAATTGCTCATGTTATACAAAATTGTTGCACATTCCCGATAGGGGCAATAGGTTCCCCAAGGAAGGGTCTTTAAAATCCACCACCCCAAATCGATTGCTCCTCCGTAAGAAAAAAACCACATACTGGCAAACTCGGGTTCTGGTTCTTGTATTAAAAAGCGTCATGCATTAAAAGATTATTTTCTCATGTATACAAAAGTGTTGCACATTCGCGGCAGAGTTAGTAGGTTCCCCAATGAATGGCCTTTAAAACTTAACACCTCAAATCAATTGCTCCTCTGTGGAAAAAGTACCACATAATGGCAAACTCAACTTCTGATTATGTTAAATAACGTCATGCATTGAAAAAATTATTTTCTCATGTTATACAATCGTGTTACACATTTGTAATACAGGCAGTAGGTTCCACATGGAATGGTCTTTAAAACCTACCACCCTAAATCCATTGCTCCACATTAGGCAAAGAACCACATAATGCCAAACTCAGCTTCTTGTTTTTATATTAAATAACGTCAAGCATTAAAAATATTATTTTCTCATGTTATACAATAGTGTTGCACATTTGCGACAGAGGCAGTAGATACTGCAAGGAATGGTGTTTAAAACCCATCCCCTTAAATTCACTGCTTTCCCCTAGGAAAAGATAGACATAATGGCAAACTCAGGTTCTTGTTCTTTTATTAAATAACGTTATGCTAAAAAAATTAAATTCTCAAGAGATTTTATCACATGAGAAATCAATTTTTTAATGCATAATGTTATATAAGAACAAGAAACAATGTTTGTCTCTATGTAGTGCTTTTTCCACGGGGAAGCAATGTATTTGGAATGGTGGTTTTAAAGACCATACCTAGGGGAACTTACTTCCCCTATCGTGAGGGTGCAACATTTTTGTATAACATGAGAAATTAATTTTTTATTAATAATAGTTATTTATTATACAAGGGAAAAAAGTACTAGATTTTAGCTCGAGGTGTGTGTTTGTCTCCCGACGCGAAGCGGAGGGAGACAAAACACCGAGAGCTAAAATCTTACATTTTTACCCGCGTATAATACACTATTTTTTTCTGTGACTGGCAAAACAATGATTTAATATTTAAAAAAATATTACCAATTATATTAAAGTCAAAAAATCAATCTATGTCAAATTTGAAGTTTCAAACAGGTAGGCTGATGTACTTATAGGGACAGTTAGATCTGCGTTGCTAAGGAAACCTTTAAAGTAATCAAATATCTGTCAATTTAATTTTGCGAGTGGTTACAAAAATTGCGAACTTAAGTTGTTTATATCGATTGTTTTGAATATTCAAAATTCAAAAATGGACAGTACTGATTCAGAAGTTTCTCTTACTCCACCGGAATTGGTAGAGGCAGCGAAAGTAGCATCAATAAAATTATTGCCAGCTAAATCACGAAAATTTACGAAACTGCGTATTCAAGATTCATGGAATGGAAGGCGAAAAAGACATGTAGTTCTTACTCGGAGACGGTGTTATTGGTTTATTTTTCGGAACTAGCGCAACAACAAAAGCCATCAACAGTGTGGTCGAATTATTCAATGATAAAAGTATGTTACAAGTCAATAATAACGTAGACATTTCAAAATATTGCAAACTAATTACGTTTCTGAAACAAAATGGGAAAGGTTACATGCCCAAAAATCTGCAATATTTACGAGTACACATATTAGTGATTTTTAAATAATGCTCCTGATGAAGTTTATTTATTGGTCAAGGTTGTTGTTGTATTTGGGATTGCAGGAGCCTGTCGAATATGTGAAATTAGCCAGGTAACATTAGATGATATTGAAGACGTGGGAACGTCATTAATTGTGAAACTTAAGCAAACAAAGAATGATGTAAATAGGAGATTTATAGTTACTGAAGAATATATTAAATTTTACAGAATGTACATGGCACTTCGTCCAGCAGCAGCAAAGGATCGCCGCCTGTTTTATGCATATCGCAATGGGAAATGCGTCAATCAAGTTGTGGGTAGAAATCAGTTTTATAAGGTACCTGAAATAGTAGCCAATTTTCTTCGACTTAAAATGCTAAGTCATATACAGGTCATGCATTTCGAAGATCGTCTGCTACACTTTTAGTTGAATCTGGGGAGACTTGATGACACTAAAGAAACATGGTGGTTGGAAGTCATCAATGGTCGCTGAAGGGTATGTTGATGAATCGATAGTGCACAAGACAGAAATAGCTAAGAAACTGTTTAGTTTGTGTGGCAGTGCATCAGCTGAAACAGAATCCAATTTGCGAACAAGTACATCAACGGCAGTTGTGTCAGTGGCACAAAATATTATTTCAAATCAAGAAAATTCCACTGTAGCAGACATTCCTAATTGTTCAAAAAACATGTCTTTCAGGCAATGTACATTTAATAACTGTACTTTTAACATTAAGGAAACGTAACTTATACATAATAAAATATTCTAAAATTAAATATCTTCGTGTTCTTACTTATTTGCACTTACCAGGGAAAAAAGTACTCATTTTTTTCCCGGGGAAAAAAGTAATTTTATATAAAGTGACATTTTGTTACCTGTCAAGAAATATTAAATGTCACATTTTTTTCCCGTCGCAGAAAAAAGTTATTTAATATGAGAACAAGAAATGAGTTTCCCATTATGTAGTTCTTTTCCTACTGGGAGCAATGGATTTACGGTGATGGGTTTTAAAGATAATTCCGTGCGAAACCTACAGACTCTCTCGCGAATGTGCAACACTTTTCTATAACATGAGAAATTAATTTTTTATGAATAACGTTATTTGATATAAAAGCAAGAAGGTGAGTTTTCTATTATGTGGCACTTTTCCTACGGGGGACCAATCGATTTGGGGTAATGGGTTTTAAAGACCATTACTTGGGAAAGTTACTTCTTCTATCGCGAATGTGCAAGAGTTTTATATAACATGAGAAAATAATTTGTAATGCATAACGTTATTTAATATAAGAACAAGAAGTCGAGTTTGCCATTATGTTTTTTTCCTACTGCGTCTATTGCGAATATGCAACACTTTTGTATAACATAAGAAAAGAATTTTATAGTGAATGACGTTATTTGATATAAGATCTAGAAGCTGAGTTTGCCATTATGTGGTTCTTTTCCTACGGGGGAGCAATTTATTTGGGGTGGTGGTTTATAAAGGCCATTCCTTGTGGAACCTACTATTTCTATTGCACATGTGCAACACTTTTGTATAACATGAGAAACTAATCATTTAATGCATGACATTATTTAATATAAGAACCAGAAGCTGAGTTTGCCATTGTGTGGAAGTTTTCCTACGGGGGAGCAATCGATTTGGGGTGGTGGGTTTTAAAGACCATTCCTTGTGGAACCTACTGCCACTATCGCGAATGTGCAACATTTTTGTATAAAATGAGAAATTAATATTTAATATATAATGTTATTTAATATAGGATCTTCCACTGGGGTCTTCCCAACTTTGACAATTGGTAGCGGTCATATTGTTAAAGCTACATCTATTAAAATGGCTGTCATTTATTCAGTCTGTTTCGCCAAATCTCCAGGGACAGATATAGCGTTCACCAACACGTGCAAATGATAAAATTGTTTTATCAAAGTGGGTGTTCTGTTCGGGCAACGTTTCGTGCGCTTCGCCTATTTTACGGTCGCCATAATCGTCCTACCGAAAGCACTATTCGTAGTGTGGTTGATAAATTTGAGTCCACTGGTTAAGTAAACAATCAACCAACACCCGTACGACAACGAAACGCAAGATCTGCCGAAAACATCGCCGCTGTCCGTGAAAGTGTGCAGGAAAATCCGAGGCAGTCGATTTCGTGTCATTCACAAGAACTAGGCCTTTCGCAGACCACAACTTGGCGAATTTTGCGTCGTGACTTGGGTCTGCACCCGTACAAAATTCAACTTACCCAGGAGCTGAAGGTAAACGACCATAGACAACGACTGAATGGGCTCCGGAGCAGTTGGAAATGGATCCTAATTTTTTATCAAAAAATCATCTTCAGCGATGAGGACTATTTCTGGATGAATGGGTACGTCAACAAACAAAATTGTCAAATTTGGGACGATACCAATTCACAGAAGATCCTAGAGCGTCCAATGCATTTCGAAAAAGTCACTGTTTGGTGTGGATTTTGGGCTGGCGGCCTCATCGGTCCCTATTTCTTTCAAAACGACGTTGGCCAGACTATCACCGTCAACGGCAAGCGCTATAGGTCGATGATTACCAACTTCTTTTGACCTAAATTGGATGATATAGACACCAACGGCATGTGATTTCAACAGGACGGCGCTACGTGCCACACAGCTCATGCTACATTGGACATTCTGCACGAGCGATTTGAGGACAAGATCATCTCACGTGGAGGTGATGTGAACTGGCCACTGAGATCGTGCGATTTGACCCCGTTAGACTTTTGCTTGTGGGGTTTTCTTAAGTCGCAGGTCTATGCGAATAAGCCACAAACCACAGCGGCCCTCAAATACAACATAACCCATGCCATCGGTCAAATTCAGCCTGATTTATGCGCCAGAGTAATGGAAAATTGGACATTTCGTATGCGCGCCACCCAACGAAGTCGCGGCGGACATTTGCAGGATGTTATATTCCATACATAATGGCATTGATAGGTCTTTGAAACGAATAAAAAGTTTCAATGATATCTGACACATACTTTGTTTTATTTAAATTTAAAGATAGGAAGCGCTTAATGAAAGACCCTTTATAAGAACAAGAAGCTGAATTTTTCATTATGTGGTACTTCTACGCGAAAGCAATCGATTTAGAGTAATGGGTTTTAAAGACCATTCCTTGCGGAACTTACTTCTTCTATCGCAAATGTGCAACACTTTTGTATAACATGAGAAAATAATCTTTTAATGCATGATGTTATTTAACTTAAGAACCAGATGCAGAGTTTGTCATTATGTGATTTTTTTCCTATGCGAAAACAATCGATTTGGGGTGGTGGGTTTTAAAGGCCATTCCTTGTAGAACCTTCGCCTGTCTTGCAGATGTGCAACACTATTGTATAACATGAGAAAATAATTTTTAATGCGTAACGTTATTTAATATGAAAACCAGAAAATGAGTTTACCATTATGTGGTTCTTTTCCTACGGTGGAGCAATCAATTTGGGTTGATGGGTTTTAAAAATCATTGCTTAGGGAAGCTACTGCCTCTATCGTGCATGTGTAACACTTTTGTATAACATGAGAAAATATTTTTTTAATTTATAATGTTATTTGATATATAAGCAGGAAGCTGAATTTGACAGTATGTTGCTCTTTTCCTGCGGGTGGGGAGGGGGGAGGCAATAAATTTTGGGTGGTGGGTTTTAAAGGCCATTTTTATGCAACCTTGTAATGTAACGCACCTGGTCGCTTCTACAAATCTGTACTCTAACCTACCTGCGGACGTACGAACGCCCTCTTTTGAGAATACCTGTCCTCGTGATCTAATGGCTGTGGCTAGTGACACCTACGTTGTGTGACCATAACTTAACCCAAATATGCACACTCAGATGGCGTTAAGGCGGGAAGGTTTGAAATAAAACTACAATAGTTAACGATCCTACTTTAATTACTATATGATAACTTCAAAATTAGGTTACCATCAATTAAACATGAATTACAAGAGCAAACAGTGCCGGACTCCCTGAGTTAACGCCCAGGAAAGTGTATCGGCAGATAAAACCTCAACAAACCTGCGCTTCTAACTACATAAATACATTTCTTCAAAGATGGGTGGCGAACAAACACCCTGTACACTTTTAATATTCCGGGATGTCAACTGTTACTCAGACATTCTACATATGAGACTGAAGAAATGTTAGTGTAATCTAGCTAATCTTTTCTAGAAGGTACCAGAGACAGCTGAGCCATTACTATCTGGCTAAAATTGAAGAGGAAGAACACCGGGAAGAGAAGGACCTTGACTACCAATGTTCCACACCGCACGGCCATAAAATGTTAGTAAATTCAACAAAGACTCAAACAAACACGTTTATCGTACATACCATTAACAGTTTCCAGCCCGTTTGGCAATGTGGTTCACAATGGCTAACCTACATTCTATCGTTACATAAACATTACTACAAATACATTGACAAAACAAATTTATAAACAAACATGAAGTTAAACATTAACATATGTTATGATAGTACCAAACAAAGGGTACAATTGAATCGACCATCTCCTACATAGTCATAATGCAAACACATTAATTACGGGGTCATACCAGAGATTCGCTATAATCACATCATAACAAGAATAATAAATCTCAATATTAATTACCGATAGAATTGTAAGTTATAATGCACTTTAGATCCTTCAAACTAACATATGGTTAGGTTATAAAAACGAGACATGAATTATGCAGTTATAAACGCACAGCTAAAACTGAAATAAACAATTACATAATCATAACAAATCATAAAACATTGAAAACAAATTATAAAATATGCTTGTAACAAATACATACAAAATTCTAACGCATAAATACAAGCCCAGATTCATGCGCTAAATCTTTATATAAATACTTCTTAATTAAATCCATTCGATCTAGTAAGCAAAAGTTAAGAATTATTCATTATGATTGCATCGACTAAAACGTGCTTTTAAAAATTAAACACATCGTGGCATTAAATTTACAAACAAAAAATATACATAACAACTTTGTGGTTAATTCAATTACTGTCTTAAAACACAACCAACTAACATTAAATAATTAATCAAGCTTCGATGCAATCAGATAACTTTAAAATAGCATACAATTAAAAACATTACGTTTAATAAAACCACCAAGTGAAGCTTTTTCAACTTTCCATCTTGAAATCCAAAAACCAAGTCTAAAGACGCAGGTTAAGACTTGTAAAAACGATATCGATCGCCCATACAAGGGAGTGCGTTCGGAAACTTGGAAGTGATTACCATGCTGTTCAAAAATACTCTCGGATATCGAAATATACACTATAATATTTGCAATAATTATCAACCCATGAGAATTGACTTAAAGAAATAGTATGGATCAGTATAAGTTGTATCATAAAATTCCGCTCTCTTTATGTGTTTGTTGTAGAATTCATCTTTACATAGTGTTAACAGCAAAGCCATTGCTATCAAAACCTTTTTTTAATGTAACAAGCTGTAGCTCTTTGTATGCAATAAAATCTACTACACTTATTTGCACACTTTATCACGTTCAACCCTCCCAGTAAACCCCCTGACAAGGAAATAAAGTTTCAAAACACGTGCCCTTACATTTAACACGGTGTCGATGTCTTCAGAGGTAATTCTCTCTGCTTTTTTTCAGTTGTGGATCGCTGCTCCTGCTGATAGGGCTTCGCTGACGATACGGTAAGGATATGGGTAAAATGGTGGGAACGGAAACGCACTCACGCCAGCACTACTTGGTAAACGGTACGATAATCGTTGGAAGTCGGTACGGTAATTTCTGAGCTAGGCGGCGTTTCTTGTCTTACATGTTTCTCACCTCCAATCAAGATTAACATACTTCCGCCTGCATTCGTGGGAAGATAAACTTCTTCTTACATACAAAACCTTACGTCAGCGCTTACGATTGCAAAGATAAGCAAATGACGTCAAGACACGTGTAGATGCTAATAATCCCGTGTTTCCACAGCATCAACAAAATTGTAGTATTCAACGGGGATTTTTCAGAATTCTAAAAAAAGCTCCTAACTTTAAATTAATAATCCTTTACAATAAAGAGTAACAACACATTTATACAAAAACCACAAAGTCAGCAGAAGTAGTACTGAGGGTTTTTACATAGTCATCTCTGACACTATCACTATTAATACAAATTAGGAAAATTATTGCATCATACCTGTCTGTTGAAAAATAATGTTCTGCTTTATTTGATGTAAAACGTATCCTATTGTCGGTTTGGTTAACCCAAACCTATCAAAGAAGAATAAATCATCATCATCATTAAGTCTTCAGTCCTGGTACTGGTTAGACGCATACCTCCATTGTTTCCTAGTCTAAACAAACCTACACATTTCCCTGAAATTCCCACAGTCTGCATCTTTCACTAGTGCAATAGTCTATAATCTAGTCTACATCTACCTCTCTTTTTTCTTATATCTGCTTGTAATATATCTCACGCTATTTCTAAAAATGCTTTAGAACGTGTCCTGTCTTTCTATTTCTCCTATTTTTTTGTTTTCCACAAATATCTTTATACCCCTACTACTTATATAACCTCTTTGCCATTAACTTTGTCTGCCCATGCTATCATCATCAGACATCTGAAGCATAACATTCCAAAAGGTTTCTTCCTTTTCATGTCTGCTTCTCTTACTATCCCTATTTCATAGAAGTATAGTGCTGTAGTCCACATATTTGCTTTCAACAATTCTTTCCTTGTTTCTATGTTTCTTGTCTTCGAACATAGCCACTGCTTTTTCTTGTTAGATACAGCTCGGCTCCCCTTATATGGTTTTGTAAATATTTACCCTATTTCACCGATATTCAGTGGTATGTCATCCTGCAGATCAAAGTAATTCTTTCATAAAGCTTAGGTCGCCGAATATATAAACATTTTTTTTCTGAACAACTTAAGCTAGGAGATGTATTCCACATATTCGTCCTGTGCACAGTTATAAATACTTAAATTAGTTATCATCATTATTAGGTCTTCAGTCCTGAAACTGGTTAGACGTGTACCCTCATTGATTACTATTCTGAACTAACCTACAGATTTCCCTGAAATTTGCACAGTCTGCACCTATCACTATCTGATCTAGGTCTACATCTACCTCCTTTTTCCTATCTCTGCTTTTAATATATCGCATACTATTCCCCAAAAATGCCTTAGAACGTATTCTGTCCATCTATTTTTCCTTTTTTTCAACAGATATCTTTATTTCTCTACTATTTCTATAACCTATTTGTTATTAACTTTGTCTGTCCATGCTATCATCCTCATACATCTGAAGCACAACATTTCAAAAGTCTGCTACCGTTTTTCTGTCTGCTTTTCCTACTGCCTGTATTTCATAGGCATACTGTGCTGTGCTCCACACGTATGCCTTCAACAATTTTCTTCGTGTTTCTATGTTTGTTGTCTTTGATCATAGGCGCTGTTCTTTCTTGTTTAGATGCAGTTCGGTTCCTTTCTATTGTTTTACAATTATATACCCTATTCCTCCGACATACAGTGGTTGTAAAGGGGATCAAGCAGCCTGTGGCTGCCAAGTTCCCTCAGCACTTGAACATTTGCCGATTTAAAATTTTTTCCAATGTATCTTTTCGCACAGTCAACATTAGTTGCAGATATTTCAAAACCAACACCGGTAGTTGTTTATAATAATCATCAGATTTATCTCAAAACTGGTTGGACACGTACCTTAACTTATTTATATTCTGAGCTAGCTTACACAGTTTCCTGAAATTCCCACAGTCTATATACAGTTCGGTTCCCTTTCTACTGTTTTCTAATTATATGCTCTATTTCACCAAGATTCAGCGGTATGTGCAGGGGGGCGGCTCCGTGGCGTAGTGGTATGTGTGTGACTACTACGCCCAAGGTCCCGAGTTCGAATCCCGACACGGTCCGCTTGAAAAATGTTAGGCAAGCATTTTTCACAAAAATACACCCTCGTTCGGATGAGAGGTAAAATGGAGGTCCCGTGTGTGAGTGTTGTCAGGCACGTTAAAGATCCCTACCTTGCTTGGAACAGCAAGGGTTCGGCAAAAATTCCAAATTTTCCAGGTAAAAAAAAAACTCGCTTCCTGGCCAATGTAGTACCTTCGGGTGGAGCATTGGAAAATTACATGTAAGGTATGTGCAGGGGATTAAGTAGCCTGTGGCTGCCAAGTTCCCCCAACACTTAAACATTTGCCGAATTAATAGTTTTCTAGTAAATCCTTTCGCACAATTAATATTATTCGAGAATATTGCACAACCAATACCTGTAGTTTCTTATAATAATCATCATGTTTAAGTACAGTTATTTTTTTCGTTATTAGTTGGATGCGTACCTCCATTGATTTCTATTCTGAGCTAGCCTACCCATTTACCTGAAATTCCTACAGCCTACATCTTTCACTATCTGTGTGCAATAGTATAACCTAGGTCTACATCTACTTCTCTTTTTCCTATCTCCGCCTCTAATGTAGTCCGCACTATTCCTTCATACTGTACTATGTGGCCTACCATCCTATATCTCCTATTTTTTTGCCGTTTTCCACATATTTCTTTCTTCCCCTACCATTTTTAGTCCTTTTTGTTATTAACTTTGTCTGTCCATGGTATCTTCATCATTCGTCTATAGCACCACATTTTAAAGGCTTCTACCTTTTTTTTTGTCCGTTTCTCCTAGGTTTCACAGCCGTACGGTGCTGTGCTCCACACCTATGCTTTCAGCAATATTTTTCCTGTTTGCTATGTTTGTTGTCTTTGAACACAGTAATTGCTTTTTCTTGTTAAATGTAGCACGACCTTGTGCTAATCTTTGTTTTATATCTTTTGCACTTTTCCCATCTCGCGTTATTTGGCTTCCTAGGTAGCAGAAATCCTTAACCTCTTGTAAGTTCGTGATGCATATTTGTATTCTTGTTTTTGATTTATTTTCCCCACCTTTGCATACTAGAACTTTAGTTTTATTTTTGTTAATTTTCATACCATATCTCTCCATTAGAACTGTTTCCATTTCATTAAGAGCAGCTCTAACTCTTCTTTGGTAGATGCTATTACCGCTATATCATCTGCAAATCTAAGCATATCAATTTTTTGTCCTTGCATAGTAACTCCAAATGCCTTCCTGCATTTGACAGTATTCATTGCCTCTTCAGTTAGTTATATATCAACTTATAAAATGCGCAATTTTGATTACACCAGTCAAACAATAAATTAGAGGTCTAAAGTAAATAATCGAAGCAATTACATACGTTACAAAGCTTTTAAAACACCCATCAACTTCTACGAAACAACTTCAAAATTTTTAGTAGACTGCTTTTTAACGAATTCCTTCATGCTATGAGGCACAACCATTGTCTATGCATTCATTTGATTACACTTATATTTCTACAACTGATGCGCGCACAATAACATTCACAACTGTCCCGAATCTGGTTAATGAATGCCCGTGTAACTCACTCCGTTCTTCCGAAGATAATACAAAGTTAAAGTAGTGTTAGATTTTTCAGAACCTTGTCTTCTTGGATAAGAGTAGCATTCCGAAGGAAATAGAATCAAACTTCAAAAGAAGGATAACATATGTTTACGATTACAAGCAACACTTTCCGTTTAACACAGTTTGAACTTAAGTAAACGTATACAACAAAAATTTATGGCAAGCTCCAACAAAAGGATATCTTTAAATCTTCTTTAAAGCTTAAATTCCCTTCTTTGCGTCTATATCTATAAAGACACTTTGATCTTAAAGGTACTTTAGGAACTAACTAGAGCAGTTTTGTTTTTTCATATATTTTGATTAAAAGTGTTTATTATTAAATGAATTCCAAACCACAAATGTAATCTTAGCTTAAAAGCTGCTGATTAGACTACAGGTATACTAATAGTACTTAATAATTTCAGGTTAACTTTATAAAAAAATAATAGTTCTATTTGATTTTTTAGAAAAACAATAGTTTTTAATATTTCAGTATTCTACTTGAAAAAGCACAAATTGATGTGTTGTTATTGGTTTTTTTTTCAGATTTAGTATATTAATTAAATGATTCGGTAAACCGGTTTGTTGTTTTAAATTTATCCTATATTATATTATCCTTCAAAGTTGGGTTTGGTTTGTAGCACCAGCATAGACAAAACTAATAGACATCTATCTTACATTGTAACTTTTATCCTATGAAGCGCCATTTAGGTGTTGGGTAGAAACTATTACTGCATATGTGATTGCTTACTTTATATGAATTTTGATTGGTCATTAATAAAACCGGGAATGGGTAATTTTCATATTTGTTTGAAATTAAATTTTAAATCAACAAACAAATAAGTCTTTTTTCAATGTTTATACTACACTATAAAGATATTTGTTTATGGATTTATGTGATTCAAAATTTTTGTTCACCTTTGTTGACTTCTACTGTTAAATCATTGTTTTAGTAGATAAACTAATACAAGGTTCAATACATGCCCCTTCAATTTGATAAGGCCGTAAGTTCCCTGAAGGCAATGGTTGTAAAAATTTTGTTGCAGTATTTCATGCCTAAGAAAAAAGGGAATAATTTAAACAAGATATGTATTTATAATATATATATATATATATATATATATATATATATATATATATATTACTCATATTTAGACCAGGGTAGAAAATTAAATAATCACATCAAATAATTTTAATCACCGTGTAGAAGCTTTGGGAAAAGGTACGCTTTATTAAAACCAAGAAGCATAAATAAATTCGGTCGTTTCAGTAAAAATAAGAGATTTAAATCATGTACAAGACGCTTTATATCAAAAGAAACAGTATTAACAAGCTCTACGTGTCATGTAATTATTCCGAGGAAAGAAACAAATGGAAATTACGTGCAAAATTTATATTAATTAACCCTATTTTAAGTAACCGGTATTAAACAAAACGTACAGATAATAATTAATATTTAGTTAGGATTCACTAAAATTTAAAGGGTATTAATTTTAATTGAAGTTAATTGAACCGTTAGTAACATATAATATCTATAAAAAGTTGTAAAAACCCAATAAAATAAAGCTCTGAGAATTAATATTATGTTTGAACACCTGCGTATTTTTAAAAAGCTCATTCTGCGTAAATTTTGCAGATAATTAATGGTTACAAAGAATCTTGGAGAAACCGTGGCTTAATATTCACGGGAAGGCGCGATACGGGGTTATTTAACCCAGATAGTCCACATGGACTGAAATAATCGATAATAAGGAATATCAATTTGCACTAATAAGAACAGGGTAGATAGAGACAGATAATATGCGCAAGACCGAGGCACATATAGTAAAAGGCGTGAGTAGAGCAACGTCAGAGGGTCACGATTGGTTGAAAATAAGATGCACATATGAGAGGTAGAAACAATTATTTCTGTATAAAATTTAATTAGATATTCTCAGACGTTGCGTGCCGTGTGGAAATTTTCTGAGATTTTCAACTGGCGCGAGTGCAAAATTCGTAAAAATCGCATGCCGAGCTGCAGACTAAGAACCTAGCATGCAAAATCCTTTAGAATTGTCCGTTTTGGGGAACAGACCGACAGACAGGCTAACCGCTATATATACCGAGGTGAATATAAACAAGCTCTCTTACATCCGCGACTTGATTCAATACGTTAAACAGTGCATTTTAGTTTGATAGAATAATTTAAAGTTTGCTCGTATATTTTGGTGATTTAAAACAGTTTGTTATTTACGTGCTAACATGAATGTACTTGAGTGCACTTAGATACAAGGTAATAAAATTTAGTATCACTGTACCAATTAGTAAAATTTACAACGACAAATGAATACACCAAAAGTAGGCAGTTTTGGCGTATATTGGTGAAAGAAGTATGAATTTCTTTGCTATTTTCGGGGTGTTAATGATTAAATGGTTCATAAATGTGTCTGGATCCACAAAACAAGGGTCAGATATACACAGATGAGTTCTGGAAAAGCCCAGAAACAACTTTAAATAAATGGTGATGGAGAAAATTTGAAAAGCGTTGAGAATCAGAAGCTGTAAATATAACCCAGTTGGAATGATGTGATTAACAAAAAGGACGATGTACATTGAAGCTACGAGTGCAGTAACCTTCAGGTAATTTATACTATTTTGTTTGAACTTTGATATTTTTGTGTGTGTTGAATTACTTTATAATTGATTTACTTTAAATGGACATTAGTGAAATTGTACTAACCATAAAATTTTAATGTTAAGGTGAAATTTGCTTGTTTAGGTAGAAAGGGTATTTAGTATTGATGTTCTGGATTATGATGAAAATTTGGGTATGTCTTTGAGCTCAATTAGACGAACCTGGTTAATTAACGTAAAGGGTGGTAGATGCTCCTTTGTACTCAGACTCCGGTCTGCATATATTGTTATATTAATTAGTAGGCATCCAACAAGGACTTTAATTCAGGATGCACATTTAAATGATAATAAATGTAATCTTGAAAATTTCTGATACTGAAATTTATGCCAAAATTTAATTTTGAAATTTTAATGTATTGTGAATATTGATGTAAATAGAGTTAACGTTCGTGTTTGTGGTAGGAATGTGTTTGTTTTTTTATGAATGAGGATGAAAGTTATCTAGGGAGCAGCCGAGGCGATTAACAGAAGAAAGTCAATGGACCAACACAGTTAAAGTAATGAATAGCTTTTCGTAGGATTCACAGCATTCTGGACATCCAATTCGTAGGGGCTCGATTCGAAAAGCGGAGTACCCGGATTTTGGTGGTATCACAGCAATATATATATATATATATATATATATATTGCTGTGATATACTCTTGAATGCGGGAACTGGGTCCTTTCAACAAAAATTCTAGTCCCACAGATTGGGCGTCATAAACGGCTGTGATCCTCTTTTCGCCTCGGCTGCTCACCTAATGTTATAAACCTCCTCATTCATAAAAAACAACACATTCCTACCAAAAACATCAACGTTAACTCTATTTACATCAATATTCAGAATACATTAAAATTTCAAAATTAAAACTCAGCATAAATTTCAGTTTTAAAAGAATTTCAAGATTAATTTTATTATCATTTTAATGTGCATCCAAAATTAAAGTCCTTGTTGGATGCCTACTAATTAATATAACAATATAAGCAGACCGAGTCTGAGTATAAAGGAGCATCTACCACCCCTTTACGTTAATTAACCAGGTTCGTCTAATTGAGCTCAAAGACATACCCAAATTTTCATCATATTACCGAACATCAAAACTAAATACCCTTTCTACTTCAACAAGCAAATTTCATCTTAAAATTAAAATTTTATGGTTAGTACAATTTCACTAATGTCCATTTAAAGTAAATCAATTATAAAGTTATTCAACACACACAAAATGTCAAACAAAATAGTATAATTTACCTGAAGGTTACTGTCCTCGTAGCTTCAAAGTACATCGTCCCTTTAGTTAATCACACCATTCCAACAGGATTATATTTACGGCTTCTAATTCTCAACGCTTTTAAAATTTTCTCCATCACCATTTATTTAAAGTTGTTTCTGGGCTTTTCCGGAACTCATCTATGTATATCTGACCCTTGTTTCGTGGATCCAGACACGTATTTGAACCATTTAATTATTAACACCCCGAAAATAGCAAATAACTTCATACTTCTTTCACCAATATACGCCAAAACTGCCTACTTTTGTGTATACATTTGTCGTTGTAAATTTTGCTAATTGGTACAGTGAAACTAAATTTTATTACCTTGTATCTAAGTGCACTGAAGTACATTCATGTTAGCACGTAAATAACCAACTATTTTGAATCACTAAAATATACGAGCAAAATTTTAAATTATTTTATCAAACTAAAATGCACTGTTTAACATCTTCAATCAAGTCGCGGATGTAAGAGCTTTTAATGCATCGAATAGTCAAAAGTCTAAGAGGGCTTGTTTATATTCATCTCGGTATATATAGCAAAAGCCGGCACGTCGCTTTTGTCCTCAAAACGGGTAATTCTAAAGAATTCCTCATTCTATGTTCCCAGTCTGTCGCTCGCGCGTCGGTTTTACGAATTTAGTACTCACCCCAGTTAAATTTCAGAAATTTCAACACGGCACGCAACGTCTGGAAATAACCGATTAAATTTTATACAGAACTGTTATTTTTACCTCTCAAGTTTGCCTTTACTTTTAACCAATCGCAACCCCATGACGTTGCGCTACTCACGCCTTTTACTATATGTGTCTCGGTCTTGCGCATATTATCTGTCTCTATCTAACCTGTTCTTATTGATGCAAAGTGATATTCTGTATTATCGATTATTTTAGTCCACATGGAGTGTGAAATAACCCACCTTTAGCATTTCTCGTAACTATTATGCGACGTTTTCCCCAAGATTCTCTGAAACTATTCGTTATCTGCAAACTTTTCGCCGTATGTGACATTTAAACTACGCAGGTGTTCAACATAATATTAATTCTCAGAGCTTTATTTTCTGGTATTATAATCTTGGGTTTTTACAAGTTTCTATAGATATTATCTGTTACTAACGGTTCAATTAACTTCAATTAAAATTAATACCCTTTAAATTTTAGTGCATCCTAATTAAATATTCAATTATTATCTGTACGTTTCGTTTAATACTCGTTGCCCAAACTTGAATCAATTAATATAAATCTTGCACGTAATTTCCATTTGATTCTTTACTTTGTAATAATTAAATTACACGTTGAGCATTTTAAAACTGCTTATTTTTATATAAAGCGTCTTGTAAATAATTTTAATCTCTCATTTTTAATAAAACGAATGAATTTTTATTCTCCACGGGTTTTTAATAAAGCGTATTATCTAATAAACTTCCTTATACACGGTGATTAAAATTATTTGATGTAATCCATTAATTTTCTACCCTGGTCTAAATATGAGTAATATATATATATATATATATATATATATATATATATATATATATATATATAATAGGTAGTTTCTCGAACGGTAGTAATATATATAGATCTTGTTGGTTTCTTGGGATGCACTCGTTCGTAAAATATTTTACGAACGAGTGCATCCCAAGAAACCAACAGATCTATATATATATATATATATATATATATATATATATATATATATATTAGTAGAGAAGAATAATCCATATTTGGAATGCAAATGAATGCTTAATATATATTAATAGTTATTAAGATGAAATGAAAACCCAACTTTGTATTTACCATTTCAAATCGAACATCATCTAAACAATTAGGCTAGATAGCTCAATTGGTTAGAGCACTGATCGGGAGAATCAGAGGTTGCAGGTTCAAATCCTGCTGTAGCTGTTCTTTTAGTGGTTTTCAATTACTAGTTCGATTTGAAGTGGTAATTCAACTTTAAATACAAAGTTGGGTTTTCATTTCATCTTAATAACTATATATACAGGGTGCCCACAATCTATCTCCGTATATGGGTAACTTTTTTATTATAGAAGATACAATGTTGGTTAAATTAGCAAAGTTGAAGAGAAATTTACGAGTAGTATGATGCTTTTTTGGAAACTCACCTAGATGCTCAACTTTTTTAGATATTTGAAAAAAACTGAAATTTGCCATTTTCTTCAAACGCTAATAACTTTTTAACGGTTTAACCTATAGAGAAAATAAAAACTGCTTGTAAGGTAACTTTTTACGTAGAATTCAATAGCGTATATGACAATTTTAATTGGAAATGGGTTTTCAAGCTACAAACATAACCTCACTTTTTAAATGGAAACCATAGTTCAATATAACCCAAATGGAAAGGTTTTTCTTTTCTGATTACCCTGATGTAAGGGTTGATGTACTTATTTTCAGTAGTTTCTTCATAATAAAGAAAAAACGATTTATTTATTTGCGGACATCAAGGAGTCCATGGATACATATTACAAACAAACAAAATGTGTAAAAATCAATAATGGAAACACAAGTTTATTGTAACTAAATTTATTATAAGCTCATCATCATTAGGTCTTCAGTCCTGGAACTGGTTAGACGCGTACCATCATTGTTTCCTATTCTGAACTAACCTACAGATTTCCTTGAAATTTGCACAGTCTGCATCTATCACTATCTGATCTAGGTCAACATCTACCTCTTTTTTCCTATCTCTGCTTGTAATATATCCCATACTATTACCCAAAAATCCCTTAGAACGTATTCTGCCCTTCTATTTCTCTTATCTTTTTCCCCAGATATCCTTGTTTCCCTACTATTTCTATAACCTATTTGTTATTATCTTTGTCTGTCCATGCTATCGTCCTCAAACCTCTGAAGCACAAGCATTTCAAAAGACTGTGTATACAGCTCGTTCCCCTTCTATTGTTTTCTAATTTTATGCCTTATTTCACCGAGATTCAGTGAAGGGGGTTAAGCAACCTGTGGCTACCAAGATCCCCCAACACTTAGATATTTGCCGAAATAATGGTTTTCCAGTAAATCCTTTCAAACACTTAACATTATTTGAGAATGTTGTCCAACCAATTCTTGTAGTTACTTAGAGTAATCATCGTGTTTAAGCACAGTTATTTTCTCGTCATTAGTTTATCCATCTTGGGATTGGTTGGATGCGTACCTCCATTGATTTCTATTCTGGGCTAGCCTACACATCTCCCTGAAATTCCTGCAGCCTACATCTTTTACTATCTGTGTGCAGTAGTCTAGCCTAGGTCTGCCTCTTCTTCTCTTTTTTCCTATCTCTGCTTCTAATATATTCCGCACTATTCCCTCATGCCGTAGTATGTGGCCTATCATCCTATCTCTCCTATTTTTACCGTTTTCCACATATTTCTTTCTTCCCCTACCATTTTAGTACCTCTTCGTTCTTAACTTTGTCTGTCCATGATATCTTCATCATACGTCTGTAGCACCACATTTCAAAGGCTTCTAGCTTTTTCTTGTCCGCTTCTCCTACTGTCCAGGCTTCACAGCCGTACAGTGCTGTGCTCCACACATATGTTTTAAGCAATCTTTTCCTTGTTTCTATGTTTGTGGTCTTTGAGCACAGTAGTTGCTTTTCTTGTTAAATGTAGCACGACCTTGTGCTAATCTTTGTTTTATATCTTTTGTGCTTTTCCCATCATGCGTTATTTGGCTTCCTAGGTAGCAGAAATCCTTAACCTCTTGTAAGTTCGTGTTACATACTTGTATTCTTGTTTTTGATTTATTTTCCCCACCTTTGCATAGTAGAACTTTAGTTTTAGTTTTGTTAATTTTCATACCGTATCTCTCTGTTAGAACCATTTCTATTTCATTAAGAGCAGCTTCTAACTCTTCCTTGCTAGACGCTAATACCGCTATATCATCTGCAAATCTAAGCATATCAATTTTTTGTCCCTTCATAGTAATTCCAAATGTCTTCCTGCATTTGACAGTATTCATTGCCTCTTCTATGTACAAGTTAAAATCAATGGGGATAGGGCACATCCCTGTCTCACCCCTTTCCTAATGTTTACTTCTCTACGTTCCTGCTCTAATTCTATTACTGCCGTTTGCTCTTTGTATAAGCTATGTACTATTCGTCTATCCCTATAACTCATTCCAATCTTTTTTAGTATTTCAAACATTTTTTTCCATTTTACATTGTCGAATGCTTTTTCCAGATCTACAAACCCTATATACACGCTTTCCCCTTTTTCTATTGTTTTCTCCATTATCACTCTCAGAGCTAGAATAGCCTCCCGTGTTCCCCTGTTTCGTCTAAACCCAAATTGGTCTTCTCCTAGTATTTCTTCCGCCCGTTTTTCCATTCGTCTTTGCACAATTCTAGTTAATATTTTTGACACGTGTGCTGTCAAACTTATTGTTCGAAAATTTTCACATCTATCCGCGCCTTTCTTTTTTGGTATAGTTACTATGATGCTACGTTTGAAATCTTTGGGTATCTCGCCTGTCTCATACATATAGCTTACAAGTTGGAAGAGACGTTCTGTTACTGCTTGTCCAGCGGCTTTTAGAGTTTCTGCTTGCACCTTATCTGTACCCGGCGCCTTACCATTTTTCAGACTCTTTAATGCTAATTCAAACTCATCTCTAAGTATAGGATATCCCAAGTCATCATTTTCAATGTCTGATTCCTGTTCTAATGCAGTTAGTTCCTCTCCTGCATATAAATTCCCTATATATTCTTGCCATCTACCCACTTTCTCTACGTTTTCTATGATGACGTTTCCTTGTGCGTCCCTTATATTTTTGCTATACGGTTTTATATCCCTAAAATTCATTCTAATTAATTTGTATGCTTCGTCTGTCTTTCCTATTTCCATCTTCGTTTGTATCTCTTTGCACTTTTCATCAATCCATTGTTCTTTAGCTTTCCTGCATTTTCGAATAATTTCCCATTTTATGGCTTTGTATCTCTGTTTTCCTGTTTCGTCTGATTTATTTTTGTATTTTCGTCTTTCTTCTATTAAATTCAGGATATCCTTTGTTATCCATGGTTTCTTATTTTCTTTTTGTGTATACCCCAGAATATCTCTGGCCGCCATGTCTAGGCTGAATTTAATGTTATTCCATTCTGTTTCTACTTCCTTAGTATCAGATATTTTCTCGATATCTTTGAGCAATTCATTTGACTTTTTTTCGAATCTTTCTTGAATATCTTTATCTTTTAGTTTCTCTAAGTCCAAGTGCCTTTTTCCGTTTCTTTTTTTCACATTCTTAAATTTAAGTGCGGCCTTCATAATTACGATGTTGTGGTCAGTATCTATATCTGCTTCTGGGTAGCTTCTACAGTCTTTTACTTGATTCCTAAACCGTTGTCTAACAAGAATGTAATCTATTTGATATCTTCCTATATCTCCTGGCATCTTCCACGTATATCGTCTTCTAGCATGATGTTGAAATAATGTGTTTGTGATGATTAAATTGTTCTTGTCACAAAATTCTACCAGCCTATTTCCCTGTCGTTTCTCGTGCCTAAACCAAATAAACCTACTACTGCTCCTTCCCTACCCTCACCTACCACGGCATTAAAATCCCCGTAATTATTAAATTTTCATGTCCTTTTACGTATCTTAATATGTCTTCGATATCTTTGTAGATGGCTTCTACCTCTTCGTCACTGTAGCTAGAGGTGGGCATGTATACTTGTATTATTACTGTGTTTACCAGTTTAGATTCTAATCTAACCATGAGTACTCTTTCGTTCTTTTGTAAGTAATTTTCTACACAGTATCTTATCTTTTCCGCAAAACTATCCCCACGCCCAAATTTCCTTCCTCTGCTCCTGTATGAATTACCCTGAAGTCTCCACTCCAATAATCCCCCGCCTCTGGCCACCGAACTTCGCTGATCCCTACTATGTCTAGTGATAACCTATTCATTTCGATTTTTAGGTTCTTTAGCTTACCTACTTGCTACATACTTCTAACATTCCACGCTTTGACTCGCAGAATGTTCCCGACTCTTATTTTTAACTTTCCGATCTCATCCTCCGAAGTAGTCCCCTTCCGGAGATCCGAATGGGGGACTATTTTAACTCCGGAATATTTTACCCCAGAGAATGCCATCATTTTATTATAATTTAGGTACGCTGTGTACTTGGGAGATAATGTGGTGGTTTCCCGTTGCCTTCCACATTGCGGTAGTGTGTCTTAGACTGCCATACCGATCCCTATGGTCCCTGCCAATCTAAGTACCGAAAGAGCCGCTGCCCTCTTTCGGGGACCTGTCTTAGTCTGGTTCCTCACTAACGACCCTACTACTTTGGTTGGACCTGTAGTTTGGCTCTTTAGCTCATTAGAACACGCAAGCCATTTCACCTGTTCTAGTAATTTAGAACTTCGGCACGGTGCAGGTCCATTCGAAATGGTATTATAAGCTAAGAAAAATAAAATACTTAAAAAATAAACTATCCATACAATACAAATAACTTAATCAAAGGAAACAAAAATTAATTAATGCGAATATGCCCACTCCTACATTAACATATGCTCAAAATGACCTCCATTAGCTTGCAAACACATTTCGCACCTTTTAATTAGGTTTTGGTGCACCTTATTTAACGTTTGTGGTTTTATACTTGTAATAGCTGCTGTAATACTATCTTTGAGTTGCTCAATGTTATTGGATTTTTTAGCATACACTACATCCTTTACAGTAACCCAAAGAAAAAATCCAGTGGCGATAGTTCTGGTGACCTTGCCGGCCATGGAACAGGACCTGCATTGCCAATCCAATTTGGAAAACTATTATCAAGATATTCAGAAACGGCTTGAGCATTGTGAGCAGGTGCACCGTCATGCTGAAAATATTTTAAGTTTTGCAGTAAATGAAGTGGCAAATTATCGAGCATTTCTTGCAATTCGTTTTGTAGAAAATTCAAATAGTGTACACCATTTAAATTATAATTATAGAAGAAAGACCCAAGTATTTTATTACCAAAATGGCACACCACACATTTATCGAAAATTGATGTTGATCCCGCCTTTCTTCTGTTAAATGGGGATTTTCCTGACTCCAGTAGACTGTATTTTTCTGTTAAACATGCCTTTGTTAGTAAATTTTGCTTCGTCGGTAAATATAATAGTGTGACTAAAACCAGGATTATTATTTGTTTCATTAAGAAACCACCTACAAAACTGTTGTCTTCTCTCACAATCCCCATGATACAGTGTATTGCTAACATGGGTTTTGTATGGTTTGTAGCGGTTTTGTTTTAAAATTAGGCGAGCTTTTTCTGTAGAAGTAGCGCACTCAATTGCAGTTTCTCGGGTGGACGCTGTTGGCTTAAAATTTATGTAGGCTAACACACGTTCTTCATCATCAGTTTTGAATTTTCTTTTATCAGTACTGGGTTTGTAAAAGCACCAAACCTTTTTAAATTGTTTTCTAATTTAGAAAACAATCGTTTATCTGGCTGCCTTCTTTCCAAATATCTTTCATAATACATATCACCAGCAGCATCACAATTTCTGTTACAGGCATAGTAACAAATTTTTTTCGTCGTTTGTATACATTCTCTATTATAATCAAATAAATTTAAAAGTCTTCTACACAAAATTTGCAACCCAGAGCAAATAAACACTAACTAATAATATCTGACAAATGCCAGTTGTTTTTTGTTTATTTAAAATATGTATCCATGGACTCCTTGATGCCCGCAAATAAATAAATCGTTTTTTCTTTATTATGAAGAAACTACTGAAAATAAGTATATCAACCCTTACATCAGGGTAATCAGAAAAGAAAAACCTTTCCATTTGGGTTATATTGAACTATGGTTTCCATTTAAAAAAGTGAGGTTATGTTTGTAGCTTGAAAACCCATTTCCAATTAAAATTGTCATATACGCTATTGAATTCTACGTAGAAAGTTACCTTACAAGCAGTTTTATTTTCTCTATAGGTTAAACCGTTAAAAAGTTATTAGCGTTTGAAGAAAATGGCAAATTTCAGTTTTTTCAAATATCTAAAAAGTTGAGCATCTAGGTGAGTTTTCAAAAAAGCATCATACTACTCGTAAATTTCTCTTTAACTTTGCTAATTTAACCAACATTGTATCTTCTATAATAAAAAAGTTACCCATATACGGAGATAGATTGTGGGCACCCTGTATATATATATATATATATATATATATATATATAACAGGTAAGTATTTTATGACCTTATTTTATTATATAATATAAGTAGTGGGTTTTAGGTCTGCTGGAGGATTAATAAGACTCTTTTTTATTACCTAAATTTTCGAATATATTTATATTCTTCTTCAGAGGTATAAATTGAGTTGTTACGGTCGTAATTTTCATAACGACATTTGCATTTAGCAGTGTACTTCAAAAGTATATTCTTTCCAAATTAGATTGTATGAATTCGAATAGTGATAGCACGCCGTGTTATCAGGTACCGGTTCCCGGACTAGCTTTGATGGTCTCAACACAATACTCTTGATTACACTCTTGATTCGAATCGAGCAATTTTAATTACGCCGTTGGAACGTTGTATTTCCTCCTTTATTGAAAGGGTTTTGGCGGATTAATTGAAGGAAATTATTCGTTGTGATTTGAAATAATTTTCTTATTTCCTTATTGGGATTTCGGCGATTCGTAAGTATCGAAGAATTTTTCAAATAGATAACACCAATTCAATCGGTGAACCAGATCCAACTGAACTTGTTTGCAATTAAGTGTTGGAATTGCGACAAAGAAGGGCACCCATTTCGATTATGCCCTCAACCAAGAAAGTTACGCTGCTTTAAATGCGGTACTGCCAACTATACCGTACGAAATTGTCCCCAGTGTTCGGGAAACGGACAATTGGGCCGCCGATAGATCGGTCTGCGCGCTCTGTGTCAACCCCGAATCCGATCGACCTGTCCAAGAAAAATAACCCCAACAACGATCTTAACCCTACTATTAAAGCCACCCTTAATTTTGTTTTGGCGAATGTTATAAACGACGAACGTCCTTATCTCGAAGTGGACATCTATGGAATATCCATGCTCGGTTTGCTTGATAGTGGAGCCTCCCACACAATATTAGGCCAAGCTGGTTACGACAAGCTCCGTAAATTAAATATAAAACTTCAAACTAGTAACATTCAAGCATGCCGCGTTGCTAATGGTCAAATGTGTAACATTAGTGGCACTTATAATTTACCAATTAAATTACAAAATAAAGTTGTCTGCATAAAAGTTCTGGTGATTCCTTCCGTACCAGATCCGTTGATTCTTGGTACCGATTTTTGGTTTAGTATGGGTGTTGTACCTGACTTACGCCACGGTCTATGGCAGTTTTCTTCAGTAACACCAAACCTATTTAGTATACAATCGGATGATAAACTTAACCCAGAACATACAGCCCTACTAAATTCGACGATTGAACAATTATTTAAAGATATGCCCGACGCACTAGGTTGCACTCACTTGGTAGAACATGTGATAAGAACAAGTGCTGAACCAATAAAGCAAAGGTTTTACCCTTTGTCTCCAACCCTTAAAAATTGTCAATTCCCAGTTGGACATCATGTTAGAACAAGGTGTTGTTAGTCCATCTTCAAGTCCTTGGTCGTCACCGGTGGTTATGGCGAGAAAGAAGGATGGCAGCTATCGGTTTTGTGTTGATTACCGGAAGGTAAATAAGGTCACCGAACGCGACGCCTACCCCTGCCTTTAGTTTCAGCGACCCTCGATAAACTTCGCGACGCCAAGTACCTTACTTCGATTGATATTAAAAGCGCCTACTGGCAAGTGCCGGTAGCTGAACCGTCCCGCCCAATTACTGCTTTTAGCGTTCCCGATAGAGGTCTCTTCGAGTTCAACCGAATGCCTTTCGGTTTACATAATAGTCCCGCTACGTGGCAGAGACTTATTGACCGCGTTATCGGTCTTGACCTCGATTCCTACGTATACGTCTATCTTGATGATTTGGTTATTGCTACTAACGACTTCAATAAACATTTAGAAGTAACCAAAGAAATTTTCCGTCGGTTGAAATCGGCTGGTTTAACGGTAGCTCGACAGAAATGTCACTTTTGTAGACCCGAAATCAAATATCTAGGCTACGTCGTTGATAAGGAAGGGTTGCACGTTGATCCCGAAAAGGTTTCGGCCATTTTGGATCTTCCTCAACCTAGCAACGTTCTGGAAGTCCGCCGCTTTTTGGGTTTATGCGGTTGGTATCGCCGTTTTCTTCCAAACTTCTCTACGGTAGTAGCCCCTATAAATAAATTAATGCGAAAGGGCCATAAATTTTCATGGACCGATGAATGCGAGTCCGCTTTTACTGAAATTAAAATTTCCTAGTATCAGCTCCCATTATGAGTTGTCCCGACTTTGAATTACCATTTACTATCCAAACAGATGCCAGTGATTATGGCTTGGGCGCTGTTTTATCCCAAATTCACCCCGATGGCGAAAAGGTGATAAGTTATATTAGCAGATCTCTGAGTCCTAGCGAGCGGAAATTTACCGCCACTGAGAAAGAGTGTCTTGCGGTAGTGTGGGCTATCGGCAAGTTCAGATCTTATGTTGAAGGTTCTCACTTCACGATTGTTACGGACCACTTTGCTTTACTTTGGCTAGATAATTTAAAAGACCCTGCTGGTCGTTTAGCGCGTTGGAGTGTCCGTTTACAACAATTCAGTTTTGATATTGTCCACCGTCGTGGCAAAGACAACGTTGTCCCCGACGCTTTATCTCGTTTTGTGCCTGTTATTAACCAGATCGGACCCCCTAGTAACCCGGAACCACATTTTAAAAATATAAAGATCGTTGGTTTCACAAAATGTGTGATCAGATTTCGAAAGATCCCCTTAGATTTCCCTTATGGCGATTTGATGGGTCAAATTTATTCAAAAAGTGTAAGTCCCCATACCCTGATTTAGAATCGGCTGCTTCTGAGTGGAAGATCGTAGTCCCCAAGTCCCATAGATTTGAGATTGTGCGTAATAATCATGATGAGCCTACATCAGGCCACTTAGGTGTTTTAAAACCTACCATCGAATTAGTTCTAGGTACTTTTGGCCGAAAGCCAAAAGTGATGTTGCAAAATATGTGCGTAACTGTCATACTTGCATTGCTTGCAAGGCTGAACAGAAACCACCTGCTGGATACCTTTTGGGCCGCCCAGATATCTCAAGACCTTGGGAACTTATTTTTGTTGACATTGTTGGACCGTTTCCAAGATCCACTTCCGGATACAAGTATGTGTTGAGTGTAAAGGATTATTTCAGTAAGTTTTGTATTTTTCTCCCCATGAGAGAGGCTACTTCATCCAAGCTTGTTGAATTATTAGAGGACCATGTGTTTTGTTTATTCGGTGTCCCCCGTACCATAATTTGTGATAACGGCAATCAATTTCAGGGACGTCGGTTTAAATCTCTGATGGATGCCTATCGTGTTAAGGTCAGCCATACGGCAAATTATCATCCTCAGCCGAATGCTGCCGAACGACAGCACCGTTCTCTGAAAACTATATTGGCTTCTTTTGTTAAAGACAATCAACGTGCATGGGCTTCGTTGCTTCAGAAAGCCGCATGCGCAGTTCGTACGTCGAGACATGAGGCTACTGGTCTCACGCCGTACTTCGTGAACTTTGGTCGTGAAATGCATCATAGGGGTAACAGTCACGATTTACCCAAAGTCCCCGTGAGTGATGACATTGGGCAAGATCCTGTGCTTCCTGTGGATCGACCTCCAATTTTTGAAAAGGTTTTTAAAGATATTCGTGCTCGTTTAGACAGAGCTTTTGTACGTAGTAAAAAGGTGTACGTCCTACGTCGCCGCCCCGATAGTTATGTTGTGGGCCAAAAAGTGTGGCACAAAAATTTTGTACACTCGGATGCCGCGGCTTATTTTACAAATAAGCTTGCACCCAAGTACGTAGGACCCTTTACTATATCTAAATGCGTTTCTCCGTGGACTTATCAGTTGGAGACTGATGATGGTCGTAGTGTTGGATTGTGGCACGCCAAGGATCTCCGTCCTGATCCTTGACTAAGTTTTGTTGTCTGTTGTTTAGTTATTTTGTTCTGTCCCGCTCATTGATTTTGGATTTCAGTATTTGGGATACGTTGCGCACTTTGGTGCCCTTCAGTAGTTTTGTCGGTTTTTGTTCCTTTTACTGTACTTTGAGTAACTTTTGTCGTCAAAGGTTACTGGAAGGCGAAGAAACTTCGGATTTGGTGTCTTTGTTATGGTTATGCGTGGGTTCGAACCCCAGCGCTAGCTTCTTTTTTTTTGGGTAAGAAGGGAGTTGTTACGGTCGTAATTTTCATAACGACATTTGCATTTAGCAGTGTACTTCAAAAGTATATTCTTTCCAAATTAGATTGTATGAATTCGAATAGTGATAGCACGCCGTGTTATCAGGTACCGGTTCCCGGACTAGCTTTGATGGTCTCAACACAATACTCTTGATTACACTCTTGATTCGAATCGAGCAATTTTAATTACGCCGTTGGAACGTTGTATTTCCTCCTTTATTGAAAGGGTTTTGGCGGATTAATTGAAGGAAATTATTCGTTGTGATTTGAAATAATTTTCTTATTTCCTTATTGGGATTTCGGCGATTCGTAAGTATCGAAGAATTTTTCAAATAGATAACTTTTATGCTATTGTAGATCTAAAGTGAATCCTCGACCGTTGTATTTGGTGACCACTTGTACATTTTTCGTTTGTTGTTTTGTACTGGACCCGGAATTGACCGGTAAGGAGTCGTGAATATATTAATGGAAGTTATAGGTTATAAATTTTAGGGTTCCAAGTTCCAAGTGCCAAGTTCTAAGTCTTCAAATCCCAGTTTGCAGTTTTCAGTCTCGATCTGCAGTTTTCAGCTTAGCCCCAATAATAGCTCCAGTCGTTATTTTGCCGTCGCAACCCTTAGTTGGCTTATGCTAAGATCAGCTTACAACGACTAGTGCAGCTGTGGGTGAGTCGTTCCACATTTAATTTTTCTACTGCAACCGTCTGGTTGATATTGCTTGTTGAAGATTTTTTTTTTTTTTCATTTAATAACACTTTACTGAAGACTGTTTTGTTTGCACAATTATTATAGGGTGGGTTCAGATTTACTAATTTGTAATTTACATTATTCACAATTTTAACACGTGTGTGTGAAGTTTAGCCAATGCACCGATCATTATAGGTATAATTATAGTTTATACCAATGCCCTCAGCGTTCAAGGGTCAATCTACGAGGATCCTGGTATACCACCCTTAACATTATTTAATAGTCATTCTGTTCTGCCATCTTGGCGCAGATTTGTTTCAATAGGTTGGCTGAATTGCGTTAAATATAATAGTAAAAGTAGCAGTAAGAGTTATACAATCAGGTTATTTGCTGTTTGTTTATTGGAAATTACACCATAACAAGTGGGTGGGTAATTGGAGCCTTTTTATATGTTTACTGTTGTTATAAATATATTATATGTTTGTAGTAAAGTGTCAATACTGTATGTAAAAGATAGTTTTGTATTACTCGAGTGTGAGGTGTGAGGAGAATTTTTGCTGATTTGGGTGTTACAGGTAAGCGTGAGGATTTCCTATTTCAGTCCCGTCGGAGTACAGCTGTTATAGATTTAGGTGGCGCTCATTTGGCTGGTTGTTTATGGTCTACCCCACCCCGGCCTCAGTACTGGGTTGGTCCAGGGCATATGGAAGCTGTTGACTCCGACTACCCGGAAAGGTATTATTTGGCCGTTCCTCTTTTGTGATTAGTATTGAACTATATCGAGTACGTCCCTGTGTTGTGTTGTTTTGAAGCGTCACAGAGGTTTAAAATATATGTAATGGCATCAGATATATAAATAAAAATAAAAAAATGTAAAAGGTTGTTGAAACATATACTAAAATTACTTTGTATATATTAAGATGTTCTTTTTTGAAGTATATCATTTAAATTTTGGCAGTTATTTAAATGATATACTTCAAAAAAGAACATCTTAATATATACAAAGTAATTTTAGTATATGTTTCAACAACCTTTTACATTTTTTTATTTTTATTTATATCTCTGATGCCATTACATATATTTTAAACCTCAATTTATACCTCTGAAGAAGAATATAAATATATTCGAAAATTTAGGTAATAAAAAAGAGTCTTATTAATCCTCCAGCAGACCTAAAACCCACTACTTATATTATATATATATATATATATATATATATTATATTATATACCTACAGCCCCACGTTGGGTTCTACATATATTCTACCGCCCTCTACTTTGAGTTCCACCTATATTCTACCCTTTATTTTATAAACTTTTAAAATGTGCACACCTAATGCACGCCCCGTACTTGCACCGTTTGGTTGGTTCTTTTATTAACTATTTATTTCAATGCCTCGACTATTTAAGCTCTTAATCTCAGGGTGTTCAAACTACTTATAGTGGATTCCGTTATAAGTAGATGTGCTAAGTCCAACCAAAGTGCACTCTTTTGTTTTACTACTAAAATTGATACTCTACTTTTGTATATGCCAAATTTTCTAATAAGATCAAAGTTGCTATGTGCCAAATTCAATTACAACCAAAATTTGTATGACTATTTTTGACGTATTAAAGATATATTTAAACACTCACCTGGTCTATACTCCGTTGATGCCTCCTGAATGCTGGCTCAAAATCCTTATCACCGTATGCGTCTTCACAATGATGTTCTTGAATTTTCGTGCCGCTTCCAGGTGTCCTTGAATTTTAACTGCTCCCCAATACCTGAAATGATTAACCCAAATTTAGAATTTAGAAAAATCAGTGCTACAACTTCCCTTGTGCTAATCTCCGCTTCGAATCCTTGTTTTCTCTATAAATCCGTCCGCTTCTCCGTATCTAATCCCAATCTACTCGTTCCTGTATCTTTTTGCTCGATGCTCCTGCTACCTTTAAACTGCTCTCCAATATCCAACTTCTTTCCTTTGTATAACCACTCTCGATGACCTTCTAACTTTAATCCGCACTCCAATATCCAACTTCTTTCTATGTATATCCACTCCCGATGTCCTGCTGCCTTTAAACCACTTTCCAAATCCAATATTTTACCGTCGCACAATCACTACTATTCACTTTATACTTTCGATGCTTGTTTCTTTACCACTTTATTCAATTGAAAACTCCTTTTAAAACAACTATTTTTATTTACTTTTAAATATGTGTATACAAATTAGCACAGTTATGAAAACACGTCTTTTTACAAAATTGGTTCGAAAATAATCCCCTTTGTTTACTCTCTAAGGAGACCATGTTAACTCTCTACTAGCCTACTACATCTTAAAGTTCATAACAAATAACTACGTTCGTGTCGCACATACCAAAGTTCATGTCTTTTATACAATTTCATAATCACATTAAATTCTAATATATGTCCTAAATCTTTACATTCCACCAATCATATTTTACGTTGTTATAACTAATAATTTTGAGTTTACAAATATTGTCCAAAAGTTGATTCTATAGAAAATGAAACCAAAATAAATTATACTTGACCCTGGATGCATGTTGATAGTGAACATTCATAGACGCATCCGGCTTTTGGACGGCAAATGTACTTTCAAAGGCCTTTTAAAATTCAACTCGGTATAAACCCTTGAGCACTGCACATCTTACTACGTCACTTAGTCATTTTAAAATTGCCTTTTGGCACTTAATTTCAACTACTATTTTTGAATGGTATTTTAGTATACATAAAATACGGCAAACATACATTTTTAAGTTTATGTGATCAAATATGTGGATTATTTTTGTTTGGCATATACTACCTTGTACTAAACAACCCTTATAACTCTTAGTAGCTCCCTTAGACATTATAATATATATATTATTATATACCCTACCCCTCTACTTTTTGTGTGTTTCACCTATATTATACCCTTTATTTTATACTTTTGTAAAATGTGCACACCTAATGCACGCCCCTTGTACTTGCACCGTTTGGTTGGTTCTTTTATAAACTATTTAATGTAATGCCTCGACTATTTAAAACTCTTAATCTCAGGTTATTCAACTGCTTATAGTGGGTTTCCGTTATAAGTAGTTGTGTTAAGTCCAACCAACGTGCACCCTTTTGTTTTACTATTAAAATTGCTACTCTACTTTAGTATATGCCAAAATTTCTAATTATATCAAAGTTACTATGTGCCAAATTAAATTACAACCAAATTTTATATGACTAAATTTTGACGTATTAAAGAATGATTTTAAAAACTCACCTGGTCTATACTCCGTCGATGCCTTGCTGAATCCTGGCACAAAATCCTAATTACCGTATCCGTCTTTACAATGATGCTCTTGCCTTTCCGTGTAGCTTCCAGGTGTCCTCGACTTTTGACTGTTCCCCAATATCTGAAATGATTAACCCAAATTTAGAATTTAGAAAATACCGTGTTACAACTTCCCTTGTACTAATCTCCAACTCGTATCATTGTTTCCGCTCAATGCTCCTGCTGTCTTTAACCCGCTCCAATATCCAACTCGTATCTTTGTTTCCGCTCAATGCTCCTGCTGCCTTTAACCCGCTCCAATATCCAACTCGTATCTGTGTTTCCGCTCAATACTCCTGCTGCCTTTAACCCGCTCCAATATCCAACTCCTAATCTGTATAACTACTCTCGCTGACCCGCTACCTTTAAGACCACTCTCCAAATCCAATTTCTAATCGTCGCACAATCACTACTCTTCCCTTTATATTTCCGATGCTTGTATCTTTTACCACTTTTCAATTAAACTCATTTTAAACAATTACTTTTATTTTCTTTTTCAAAATATCTGAATACAAATTAGCACAACTCTGAAAACACGTCTTTTACAAAATTGGTTCGAAAAATAATCTAAACACGTCTTTTACAAAATTGCTTCGAAAAATAATCACTTTGTTTACTCTCTAAGGCGACCATGTTAACTCTCCATTAGCCTACTACATCTTAAAGTCCATAACAAATAACTAAGTTCGTGTCGCACATACCATAGTCCATGTCTTTTATACAGTTTCATAATTACATTAAATTCTAATATATGTCCTAAATCTTTACATTCAACCAATCACATTTTACGATGTTTTAACTAATAATTTTGAGTTTACAAATATTGTCCAAAAGTTGATTCTATAGAAAATGAAACCAAAATAAATTACACTTGACCCTGGATGCATGTTGATAGTGAACATTCATAGACGCATCCGGCTTTTGGACGGCAAATGTACTTTCAAAGGCTTTTAAAAATTCAACTCGGTATAAACCCTTGAGCATTTCACATCTTACTACGCCACTTAGTCATTTTAAAATTGCCTTTTGGCACTTAATTTCAACTACTATATTTGAATGGTATTTTAGTATACATAAAATACGGCAAACATACATTTTTAGGTTTATGTGATCAAATAAGTGGATTATTTTTGTTTGGCATATACTACCTGGTACTAACCAACCCTTATAACTCTTAGTAGCTCCCTTAGACATTATAATATATATATATATATATATATATATATATATATATATATTTGTTATATATTTCTGGACGTTGTAATGTATAAATTAGGATCAATTTTGTTTTTTTTTTGGGTTTTATTTCGTCCAAATTTGAAGTTTACAGTAATGTCATTTGTAAATAACTGACGTTTCGGGAAATATGTTCTCTTAGTCTTAGTTCTAAAATTAGAGTAAAAAGTTTACATATTTGGAGATGATTAAAATTTACTTACATTGACTTGACCGAAAACTAATTAAAAATACTTATTTGTATGATGTGCATTCATCCTGTGTAGTACAATTTGAATTTTTAATTAGTTTTCGGTCAACTTAATGTAAGTAAATTTTAATCATCTCCAAATATGTAAACTTTTTACTCTAATTTTAGAACTAAGTCTAAGGGAACATATTTCTCGAAACGTCATTTATTCACAAATGACATTATTGTAAACTTCAAATTTGGACGAAATAAAACCCAAAAAAGATTATTTGATCTTAATTTATATATATATATTTTTTTTCTTTTCTTTTTTTTTCTAATTTTCCAAAAATATTGTGGGTTTTAGGTCGGCTGGATTATTTAAGAAAACTCTTTTTTATAAACCTGAGCTTTCGGATTTATTTTAATCCTTTTTCAAAGGTATAAGGTGAGGTTATATAATAAAATTGGCAATTAACATAAAAAGTTATTTTCATTATAAATTTTATTAAAATGTATATAACAACGCCAAATTACAACAAGAGGTAAAAATATTATGTATATAAAATATTGATAATAAATAAATAAATAAAATAAAATATTTTATATACATAATATTTTTACCTCTTGTTGTAATTTGGCGTTGTTATATACATTTTAATAAAATTTATAACGAAAATAACTTTTTATGTTAATTGCCAATTTTATTATATAACCTCACCTTATACCTTTGAAAAAGGATTAAAATAAATCCGAAAGCTCAGGTTTATAAAAAAGAGTTTTCTTAAATAATCCAGCCGACCTAAAACCCACAATATTTTTGGAAAATTAGAATAAAGGAGGTCGTTATTAATAATTCATTATATATATTACTCATATTTAGACCAGGGTAGAAAATTAAATAATCACATCAAATAATTTTAATCACCGTGTAGAAGCTTTGGGAAAAAACCGTGAAGCATAAAAATTCATTCGTTTCATTAAAAATAAGGGAGTTAAATTATGTACAAGACGCTTGCTATAAAAAAAAAGGGAAGCAGTATTAAAAAGCTCTACGTGTAATTTAATTATTCCTAGTAAAGAAACAAATAGAAATTACGTGCAAAATTTATATTAATTAACTCAATTTTAAGTAACCGGTATTAAACAAAATGTACAGATAATAATTAATATTTGATTAGGAGTCACTAAAAATTAAAGGGTATTATTTTTAATTGGAGTTAATTGAACCATTAGTAACATATAATATCTATAAAAACTTGTAAAAACCCAATAAAATGCAAATCGTAGAAGTGTTATTTAGAAGTATTATGTTTGAACACCTGCGTATTTTTAAAAGGCTCATTCTGCGTAAATTTGGCAGATAACAAATGGTTACAGAGAATCTTGGAGAAACCGTAGCTTAATAGTTACGGGAAATGCTAAAGGTGGGTTATTTCACAGTCCACATGGACTGAAATAATCGATAATAAAGAATATCAATTTGCACCAATAATAACAGGTTAGATAGAGACAGATAATATGCGTAAGACCGAGACACAGATAGTAAAAGGCGTGAGTGGAGCAACGTCACTGGGTTGCGATTGGTTGAAAGTAAAAGGCAAACTTGAGAGGTAGAAATAACATTTCTGTATAAAATTTAATTAGTTATTTCCAGACGTTGCGAGCCGTGTCGAAATTTCTGAGATTTAACTGGTGCGAGTGCAAATTTCGTAAAAATCGTATGCCGGGCTGCGGAATGGGAACCTAGCATGCGAAATTCTGAAGAATTGTCCGTTTTGGGGACAAGACCGACAGACAGGCTAACCTCTATATATACCCAGGTTAATATGAACAAGCTCTCTTAAATTTTCGACTTGATTCAATGCGTTAAACAGTGATTTTTAGTTTTCCGATTTTGATTAAATAATTTAAACAGTTTGCTCGTATATTTTGGTGATTTAAAACAGTTTGTTCTTTACGTGCTACAATGAATGTACTTTAGTGCACTTAGAAAAGAAGATACAAGGTAATAAAGTCTAGTATCACTGTACCAATTAGTCTAATTTGCAACGACAAATGAATACACAAAAGTAGGCAGTTTTGGCGTATATTGGTGAAAGAAGTATGAATTTCTTTGCTATTTTTCGGGGGTGTTAATAATTAAATGATTCGTAAACGTGTCTGGATCCACAAAACAAGCTTCAGATATACACAAATGAGTTCCGGAAAAGCCCTGAAACAACTTTAGATGAATGGTGGTGTAAATAATTTTAAAGGCGACCAGCAATACGAGGACCTAAACATAACCCAGTTGGATTGGTGTGATTAACAGAGGACGATGTACATTGGAGCCCGAGTGCATTGACCTTCAGGTAACTTATGCTTTGTTGTTGGATTTTGATGTTTGGTGTGTGTTGAATAACTTTATAATTTATTTACTTAAAATGGACAGTAGTGAAATTGTACTAACAACAAATTTTTAATTTTAAGGTGACATTTTCTTGTTTAAGTAGAAAGGGGTATTTAGTATTTATGTTCTGGATTATGATGAAAATTTGGGTATGTCTTTGAGCTCAATTAGACTAACCTGGTTAATTAACGTAAAAGGGGTGGTAGATGCTCCCTTTGTACTCAGACTCAGGTCTGCATATATTGTTATATTAATTAGTAGGCATCCTACAAGGACTTTAATTCTGGATGCACATTAAAATAACAAATTTAATCTTGAAAATTTCTGATACTGAAATTTATGCTGAATTTTAATTTTGAAATTTTAATGTATTGTGAATATTGATGTAAATAGAGTTAACGTTGATGTTTGTGGTTGGAATGTGTTTGTTTTTTTTTTATGAATGAGGATGAAGGTTTAACTAGGTGAGCAGCCGAGGCGGAAAAGAGTAAAGAGGCGATTAACAGAAGAAAGTCAACGGAACAGTTAAGTTAATAGCTTTTTGTAGGTTTCACAGCATTCTTGACGCACAATCAGTGGGCCACGATTTGAAATCTAGAGTTCCCGGATTTTGGAGGATTCACAGCAATATATATATATATATATATATATATATATATATATATAATATATATATATATATATATATATATATATATTACAAATAAACACAAATTTTAAGCATCAAACCACTATACAATTACATATATAAGCTAACACAAGCAAAATAAAAATATTATTACAAAAATATAATTTTTAAATTAAAAACATATATCCTAATATAAACTATTTTTAAAATTCCATAAACATACTTTATTAAGATAAAAGAAAATTAGTATATTTTGGCTAATAAAATCAATATACAGAGAAAAATATAATACTTGCTATTATATTAATATAAGGTGCAACCACAACAGTTTTTGTTTTTTTTGTGACAGATACTTTTTATCTGCTACTAGATTACCTAGTACTACATGTACAATCTAGAAGGCCAGGTACATAGAAGCACACATGTACAGGATGGTTTTCTCATTCCTACACCACCTTCAAAACTAACCTGTACACAATCAAAACAAAATTAACAGTTCTTATTTCGCACTTCAATTAATTTACGTAGTTTTGAATACCGATTAGCATTGAGCAGTTTTGTCATTAAATCTGCTAGTTGATCTTCAGTGCTAACACATTCAACTCAATGTCACCAACTTGATATCGTTCACGAACATAATAATATCGAATTTTGATGTGTTTCGAGCGTTTATGTAATTGAGGGTTTTTCGTTTTAATAGCACTAGAGCTATCACAAAATAAAATAGGCACATCGATTTTTCTGTTGCTAATATCGCTATGTAAACGATGTAGCCATATTAATTTTTTCGCACCTTCACTCGCTGCAACAAATTCAACCTCTGTAGTGGACAACACAACAGAATATTGTAACTTTGACATCCACGAAACAGCACCACCTCTGCAAAGAGACACGTAACCATTGGTCGAACGTCTGGTTTTACTGTCTCCTGCAAAATCTGCATCGCAGTAGTTACTCAAACCACTTTCCTTACCAGAATAAAATAGACAAAACTCCATTGTTCCACGTAAATAACGAAGAATAAGCTTAACTGCAATCCAGTCAAATTCAGTAGCAGAATCGATTGATCAAGCAGCTTTTGCAACAGAAAATGTAATGTCTGGACGCGTAGCGCACACCAGGTATAACAAAGATCCGATTACTTGCCAAAATGAAGCATTACTCTTAATGGGCTCTGACATTAGCTTCAGGTGGAGTTTTTACAGACCTTGTTTTAAGCATTCCATAATTATGTAAAATTTTCTTGGTATATTCTTGCTGGTTTACAAATATACATTCTGATCTGGTTTAATTTGAATTCCTAAGTACATATTTGGTGCACTGTCGAGTATAATTTGAAATTCATTTCGCAGTTCTTTAAAAAAAAGTATCAACAGCATCTTGTGATGATCCAGCTAGTAATCTACCATTTACATACAGTGCAACTAATAATTTAACACCATCAGAACGTCGTGCATAAATACACGGATCTACACGACTTTGAAGAAAACCAACATCTTTCATGAACATGCAGAAACGGTTATTCCAGCATCGTGGAGATTGCTTTAAACCATATAACGACTTTTCCAAGTGACAAACACGGTCGCTACCATTATATAAACCAATCGGCTGCGTTATGAATATTTCAAAATCAACAGAACCGTTTAAGAAAGCCGTTCTAACGTCAAATTGTCCAAGTATCAATCCCTCTGACGCAGAAATTGCAAACACCATACGAATGGCATCGAAACGTGCAACTGGAGTAAACGTTTCATTGTATTCTAAACCTTGTCTCTGAAAATTGCCACGTTCAACGAGTCGTGCTCGATAACAGTCAATTTCACCATTAGCTTTGTACTTAATACGTAATACCCATCTATTGTCAATCGTATGTTTACCATCTGGAAGCCAAACTAAATCCCATATGTTAGCTTCAGTAAGTGCTTAAATTTCATCTTCCACAGCAGTTAACCATTTCTCTTTATCAACAGAGACCATTGCCTGAACAAAATTTTGTGGACATACTTTTTCTAATTGATCCATGTTACTTAGAAGCCCTTTGACTTTTAAAGAATCAAATTCACAACCTGCATCAGAACGAAATCTTTTTACTACATGTCCCATTCTTGCACATTTGAAAAGGAAATCTTTCAATGATCTAAACACTTCAGATTTGTGCTTCAATGGTACAACTCAAATAAACTGTGAAAAGTCGTCTTTAAATGCTATGTAATATTGAAAACCATCCATCGAACGTTCAATAGGCCCCACTACATCAGAATGAATAAATTCTCCAATTTCTGTACTTCTAGCAAAATCGGGTCTACATTTAAATGACTTCAATTGCGATTTACCTAAAATACGTCCGTCACAAAATAATTGGGTGTCGTTAAATTTAGATTTCTTTCCATAATGAGCCAATATTTCCCTAAAACGTCGTTTATCTTGATGCGCAAATTTTTCATGATATGCTTGTAACTGATCAGCTTCTGAAGCGAGATTTACCTCTGCTGATTTAACTGGCTTTAAAATCTTAATGTCCGTAACATAGAAACGGTTTTCAATATGACATATAGCTATTGTTGCCCCATTCCTCTTAATAGTAACACCACTTGAACTAAACGTGGGAATGTGGCCTTTATTTGCAGCTTGACGAATACATAAAAGGTTATGTTTACAATCTGGCACATACCAAATATTCATCGGTGCGACTGACATCCACTTACTGTCATTCAAACATTCTACATTTACAAAATCTGAACCATAGACATAAATTACATCATGCCCTGCAGTAGTGATTGAAATAGGCATACCAAATTTTGTGTACGTTTCAAAATGTTGCTTGTTAGCTGTCATGTAGTGCGTAGTAGAAATGTACTGCGAAGATGTACTTAAACCAAAGGCAACCGGTGATCCATTATCAGTGCTTTCTTTTATATCTCTTGCAGTCGGTTTACTTAATCTAGAACTTGTAGTACCATTACTTTTATTACAGTTACTACCCGAGCTTCTCTGTTCTGCTTCTTTCCACTTTGAACAATTTGCAATAAAATGACCTTGTCGATGACAGTAGTGACATTTCCGTTTGTCTTTCTTCCTTTGCTGAGCATTTTTCTGAATTGACGGTTTTGTGGCATCTTTTGATAGAAAAACGTTTCCAGTTGAATTAGCACTATTTTGATCACGTTAAATATTGCGCAAGTTTCCTACCAAACATTTCGTCGTCAGATCTTCTATGGACTTTGAATACCATGTTGGCCGAAAAAATTGATACTTCAAGCTCGCTGTTATTAAAATGCGATAATGTAATAACAATTCCCACGTATTTCCTTTATAATTTTCTAATTCTCGCTGTAGTTCACAGCATACATTTGACAGATTTGATGCATGCGTAGCGATATTCGTAGACATATTTCTTTCAATGCTAAAAAACTCATCACAAAGGGAATACAGTCTTTGAACGCTAGACTGTTCATAAATACCCACTAGAGTGTCCCGCATGTCTTTTGCTTTCTCCATACGACGAATATGGACAGCAACTTCAGGAGTAACACACATGGAAATCATCATACACACTTTTGTGTTGCCTTTTGTCCATTCACATCGCAACTTTTCATTGTCGGTGTTATCTACTGGACAAGAAGTGACACCACTTACAATGTCACCCACTTCATGATGCATAAACTGAAAATTCATTTGCCACTTCCAATCGGCCCAATTTTCTTCACCTTTTTATTTCACCATGTGAGTATAAGAATTACTTCTCTCGAACATATTTTCCACAAACGAGTTCAGGTGATGGAACTCAAAATTAGCTCAAAAATAGCAATCAAACTGAACACTTTTCTACTATTAAACTTGCACAGTTACAGCTACTAGGACTGGGCCTATAACCAGAGTAAGATAAAGTGTATTTTAGCTAATAAAATCGATATACAGAGAAAAATATAATACTTGCTATTATATCAATATAAGGTGCAATCACAACAGTTTTTGTTTTTTTTTGTGACAGATACCTTTTTATCTGCTACTAGATTACCTAGTACATGTACAATCTAGAATGCCGGGTACATAGAAGTACACATGTACAGGGTGGTTTTCTCACTCCTACAAGATATAATCAAACGAAAACATTGAGATAATATTCAAACTACAAAATGGAACAAGCTATTCACAATATTTGCAACGACGATACACATCGCAAACCAGTATTCAAAAAACTTATAATACTAACAAACAATTTAATAAGTGCTTTTATAATACAAAAGCTGTTATGGTGTTTTAAAAATATGGCGATTTTTTCATTGATAAATCTTAATACCTTTAGGAAGTATTGCTTTAAGATCGAGATTTTTTTATTAAATCGCAGCTGTATAAGAGCGTCTAGAAACATAGAATCACTATATTCAGTTCAATTCTAACTCAGTAAATAGCATTCGTCTGAAGTTTATGGGCATTATTTTCGTGTAAAATTAATCAAATTAATTTGTATTTTGAAAATTTTCCCATTTCTCTTGTACCTATATTTGCATATCACTGAAATATAGTCTCCCTATAATAGGAGACAAAAAATACTACTATAGTAAGTCTGCTCATCGTAAGAGGCGACTAAAAGGCGCATCAAGGAGCTCTTTAAAAACTGCATTGTGGAAAGATATGAGAACATACCACGATAGTTCCCAGGTATGTGTGACCTAAAACACGAATTATGTATGATGGAGAGCTCACAAGTAAAATTGTTGTCCGGAGCTAATATACCCCTCATTCAGATCTCCAGCTATATTAGTCAAATTATTAGAGATTTAGGTTGCGAAGGGTATGTAGACCTTTTTAGACTAGCTCAGAATAGAAAAGAATTTAGAGCTACGTCAAACCGACCTTAAGTCCGAAAACAAAACAAATAAAATTAATAAATAACAATCAGTTAACTAAATGATATAACTCACAATTAGTTAGCGGTCTGGCATGTTGGCAGCGATTCATTGCTTAAGTCTTGCCATAACATATAATTTAACACTTCCTTTTTTGAAGGGGATAACCAGGTAGTATTTCATTTCTTTATAAATGGGAAATATGTATACATGTTGGAGTTATTAAACAACCATCGGGTTGCTAATATCTATGTAGAGCCTAGACCAAGCTATATTAGTCAAATTATTAGAAATTTAGGTTGTGAAGGATATGTACAACTTTTTAAATTAGCCCAGAATAGAAAAGAAGTTAAAGCTGCGTCATACCGACCTTAAGTAAGGTCGAAAACAAAATGATGATGATTATTTGATTTTGTACACATTTGAACATTGAGAAGTACTTTATTGAGCATGTAAACTATATAAAATTTAAAAAATCTTTTGTCTAAATCTGCACTCACTTACGTGGAATTAAAATAAAAAAGACAAACTTTTAAGGTAAACCAAAATCACATGTACTAGATAAAGCTTTTCATGGAAATAATACAAGAGATTACTTCAATGTCGTATAACAAAATCAAAACAATATCTCAAAAACCATCGTGAAGTGATTCTGTTGTACAAAACAAATTATATTGAATTTGCAATGAACCTTTTATTTTTCTGTGTGGATCATTTTTTCAAAGTTTTCATGTGTTTTTGTTCATTTTTTATCCACAATTTTGAAGATGATTGAAAAGTGTTTTTATTTAAGCAGTTAAGTTATTACAGTCCCGTAAACGTGGTACATGCGCCACAAAAGACAGTTGGTAACGATATTACATAATGTGAAAATCGACGCGCAAATTTCGATGACGTCACACAATATGTAAATTATTGCAACCCATTTTTAAATATACAAATTTTACAAGACCCCTAAGGGGTACTTACGTGAACATGTAGAGCTTCCTTCGGGATCACTCCATGATAGCGGCGGCTTTCTTCAGGATTACTCCGTGCTAGCGGCTGCGGGGCTCCGTGGATTCGCTAATATTTCTCGAGTCGTGGATCTTGGGCCAGGTTGCATCCAAATTCCAATTTGGTTTTCTTCTTCCTATGTAGAGGTACGATAAGGAACGGGTTTGAGGAACGATAATCAAAAAAGGCAAAAGGGAATCTACATAATAATGAAAGGCACGATAAGCTACCCAAAAAACAACCTTGTTCACATCTCGGAGGGTAGTTGTAACACGTATATAGGAAATTCCCCACTCCTCTTTCGTCCACACGCGTCGGAGCGGATCTCGCGCAACGCACTTCTGAAGTGACGGAAATACGCGCACAAGTCTTTTTAAATTTATGCCGCGAAATTCTTACATATTAAAACTTATAAGAGTGTTTACGGCCGATTTCGGCACGTAACAAAGTATATCCTGGATTGTAGAAACAATGGATTCGTAATCATGTTGTTTCTATATTATAAAATAAATTGACAATACACAAATTGGTCATTTTTACTCTAGTTCCGCAAAAAATGTTTAATAGTTAATTACTTATAATCTAACATTTCCTAATTGTTCTACATTTTTTTAAAGCAATACCCTTTGCCTTATGAAAAATAATAGGTGCAGCAGAAGTTAATTGTCGAGTATCCTTTACGTTCAATATATTATTAATTTGTTTAACCCATTATAGCCTAGTGTTACACATATGTAACGCTTTCAGAGATCTACATTACCCAGTATTATGTTGAATCTTACTAAGAAAAGGGCTAGATGGCAGTTGCTAGACCTTTCATGAACATCATTTTACTGTTGGTTTACTACTACAAGGTTAGTTGTGTTAGCACTTCTGAATTGCGAGAACCTAAAGTGTGCAGTTTTATTTTAACAATATGGAGTATGGCATTAGATTCGTGTAAGTATAACTGTTTTCTAATTTTGAAAGTTTGCAGCATTTATAAATAATCGCTGTGAATAAAAAGAATTGATAAACTTAAGTATTTTTTGTACAGTTGACCCTAAAGTCGAGTGATAAATACATATAGCAATAGGCTTTATGGGGTGCATATGCTCATCAATAAAGAAAATATAAAAATAATACTTATCGGTTTTTAGAGATGGATTGACACTTCAAGAAGCTATTGAGATGGTATATATTGATGATGCAGATAGAATTTATATTAAACCCCTCCTATGTTAATGAATTAACGAACGAGGATTCTGGGGATGAAGATGGAGGAACTTTGGATAACTTGACTGGTGACCAACTATGTTCAAAAGTTGAAGTTAGATTTAACAAGTACATAGATGGAAATGAACCTTCTACATCTACAAAAAATATGGAGGAGGAAGATGAAAATAAGGAAAAAAAAGTGCCAGAAGATACTGATTTACTAAATAAAACAAATATCACGAATTTACAAAAGAAAATTGCACTCAAAGATGTAGTGAATTGGAAAAAAGTGGAGATTTAATTCAGTCTAAAGTACGGTTATTTCCTGAAATAATTGTTAACAAAGAAGTCAAAAATCCAATTGAAATGTTTGAGATGTTTTTTGATAAAGACGTAGATTTTATAGTAGAGGAATCTCAGAAGTATGCACTTTTAAAAAACTATCCAGACCCCCGAATAACAGCAGATAAAATTCGCTGTTTAATTGCTATCTTGATTGTGAGCGGGTATAATTCAAAACCTAGTATACGACATTTCTGGGATTTTCAACCAGATATGAAAAATGAAACGGTCTATAATGCAATGAGAAGGAATAGATTTATCCAAATCATGCGATTTATACATTGTGCGGATAATAACAAACCAGATATAAATGACAAACTTTTCAAGCTTCGTCCTTTGGTTAACAAGTTGAAGAACAATTTTTCTAAAAATTTTGTCCCAATGGAACATCTATCATATGATGAGTCAATGGTTCAGTATTTTGGTAAACATGGGTGCAAACAATTTATCAAAGAAAAACCAATTAGATTTGGATTCAAAATGTGGGCGCTGAATACTTATACTGGATACTTAATAAATTTTGATTTTTACCAAGGAAAACCACCTAATGCCAATTTCATGGTCGAAGAACTTATTGGGAAACCTACTGCTCCACTTATAAATATGCTAGAAGAAATACAATTTCCAGAGTATCCTTACCAACTGTACATAGATAACCTTTTTACAAATTTCAATACTTTTCTTTTAGTGAAATCCAAAGGTTACGATCTAACAGGCATTTTCAGAAATGACCATATACCAAAATCATGTCCGTTACTTAGTAAAAAAGCTATGCTCAAGTGGGACCGAGGAACTTACAAATCTTTAATTAAAAGTGACCATGGCATTATTTTTGTTAAATGGGTGTTGCTGTTGCGTCTAGAACTTACGGAGTCAAACCTGTAAGACAAGTACGTAGGTACAATAAAAAAGAAAAAACTACGTTAAAATTACAAAACCCAACGTCATTGCAAAATATAATGGGCACATGGGAGGTACTGATGCAATGGATAAAAATATATCCACGTATAGAATTGACTTCCGATCTAAAAAATGAGGCAGCTCCGTGGCGTAGTGGTATGTGTGTGACTACTACGTCCAAGGTCCTGGGTTCGAATCCCGACACGGTCCGCTTGAAAAATATTAGGCGAGCATTTTTCACAAAAATACACCTTCGTTCGGATGAGAGGTAAAATGGAGGTCCCGTGTGTGAGTGTTGTCACACTCGTTAAAGATCCCTACCTTGCTTGGAACAGCAAAGGTTTGGCAAAATTCCAAATTTTCCAGGTAAAAAAAAACTCACTTCCTGGCCAATGTAGTACCTTCGGGCGGAGCTTTGGAAAATCACATGTAAGATCTAAAAAATGGTGGTGGTGTATTTTCACATCGTCGATTGATACCAGCAACAGCAATGCATGGATATTATACAAGCAGTCCATTGATGTACAAATATCTCAACTAGATTTCAGAAGAAATATTGCCCAATCGTATTTACAAACATATGGCACCAGTCCTAAAAGTGGTGGACGGTCAAGAATATCAAAATTCAGTGTATCCTGTAACAGAGTAGCAGATAATTTGAGGTATGATGAATGCAATCATCTTTTAATTGCTATTTCTGACAAAAAAGATGTCACTGTGCAGGAGAAGGTTGCACAAGTAGCACCAGAAGTTCGAAATGTGATGTTGGTTTGTTTATAGAGTGCAATTATAATTATCACTGCAAGACTTATTAAATATACAAGTTTATCGTTTTTAAGATTGTTATGTTTATTTTATTTAACATGCGTTTTTTTCATATGTCCCTCTAATGACCTAGCGTTACATATATGTAATAGACTTTTTTGTATTATTAAGTGTATTTTTTAGCAAAGTTTATTCCAGTTTGTGTGCTAAATAGATTTTTGGTTGATTTTAGTCAGATTTTTGATCAATAAAGCAAAAACAAAAACTTGGGTCATAATGGGTTAATAAATTTATACAAATTTATCTTTATAAATTTTTTTAAAATGATAGATTTCAGGCGAGTATGTTGGTCACATGTAAAATTTTTTGTGTGAATCGCGTTCATCATAGAAGTCATTAATTTCTTTTGATGTAAATTATGACTTAACCAAAATTTGATTTTACAATAAATAGAAAATAAATATTTCTTAAAATTATTGTTGACATAAATTAATCTTTTCTGATTGTCATATTCTTTTTGAAAAACAAAAGAACGACTTTCATTATGTAAACAAGTAAAAAGTTTTTCAGTACAAACTCTACAATCAGCTACCATTGGTTTTATTTAAAAAAAACAACAATGTAAGTAAGGACCTAATTTTCAACATATGGAAGTTCCTTTAGAGTCGGAAAATTAATCTCTATGTTTTGCTGAACGTCAGCCTTTTCTTCAAAAGAAATTTATAAAAAATATATATTTGATCCAAATGTTACCTCAACTAAAAGATTGTTTAGTTCTCAGAACATATTGTTATTGTCCCTCTCGCAATTGCTACCAGAATAATGTTTAGTGGCCATATTTTTAACAAGTAAGCTTTTGAAAAATGGCAGTAAAGCTTCACAAGTAGGATTAACAAATCTTCCTCCACGCTGATGTATTTGTCCAAAAAAGTTTTCCAACGGATCTTGATTAAACTGCCGAGTCTTCATATAGACTTGTGAAGAATGTTTAGAAGTTAAAACAGGACAAAATAATTGAAGTAGGCTGGAAAATAGAAAGAGCTGCCAATGTTCAGCGGAAATCCACAAGAATGGCCTTTGTTCGTTAGTAGTTATGAGCAGTCAACCAAGCTTTGCGGTTTTAGCAATTGCGAAAATCTATTACGGCTACAGAAAAGTTTGAATGGACCTGCTAAGTTGGCTGTTTGCAGTTTTCTAACGCTGCCGGAATGTGTACCCGATATCATCTCTACTCTAAAACTACTGTTTGGAAGACCGGAGCAAGTTCTAGAAACTTACATAAAGACTATCCGTCATCAACCACCCCCAAGAGATGATAAACTTGAGACATTAACTGAATTCGCTTTAGCGGTTAAAAATCTGTGCATTTCTTTACAAGCGGCCAATATGAAAGACTATTTAAACAACCCTAATCTAATGCAAGAAATTCTTCTAAAACTACCTTCCCAGCTGAAGATAAATTGGGCTATTTATCGTAGTACTAAGCATGAGTTCTCTGGCCTTACTGACCTTGCGGATTGGTTATACCATCTAGCCACTAATGTTTGCACGTCTCTACCCACTTTAGATATCTACAACAAAAATCATCAAAAGGAAGATTCAATATCCATGAGCCTACAAGTAGTTTTACTAACAATAAACGAACCACTTGTATATTATGCCAGGGTAGTTGTAGATCCATCGCTGAGTGCAGTAAGTTCAAAGCGTATGTTTTGGACAAAAAATGGGAGACTGTTAAAAAACTTAATCTTTGTAAATTATGCTTGAAAAAACATCGCTTCCCATGTAGATTTCCAGTTAAATGCGATCAAACACAGTGTCAAAATAAGCATCACCCTCTTCTTCACAAAGATGTTGAATTGAGATCAGCTCCTAAAACCCCATTATTATGCGAGACCGTTTGCAATGACGTTTCTAATGCAGAATTTAGTGTGTGTCATAAAGCCTTCAATCAAAGTATCAGGTTCCGGATACTACCAGTAAAATTAATGAATGGAGACAAGACGGTTGATACATATGCCTTTTTGGATGAAGGTTCATCTATCACAATGCTTAACGAAAGTGTTGCTAGAAAATTAGATGTGCAGGGCGATAATGAACCATTATGTTTAAGATGGACGGGTACGCATCAACGAATTGAGAACCAGTCGCAAAGGATCCTAATCAGTATTGGCGGAAGCTTTCAAGGTGCTATGCATTTCATAATCGTCCCGCTCGCATGGTTAAAACTCTAGACCTTCCAGTACAAACTTTAAATTCTTCTACGCTCAAACAAGAATTTCCTACCTCAACGGATTACCTATAGACTCTTATTACGACGTCAATCCACAGATTCTTATTGGCCTGGATAATTGGGATTTAGCAGTGCCACTCAAGGTGAGAGAGGGTGCCGAGAAGCAACCGATTGCGGCTAAATGTAGACTAGGTTGGACAGTGTTTGCCTTGGGGCCGCCTGAGCCACAAAATTATAGTTATCACATTTGCCAATGCTCGTCCAAATCGCATGACGAACAAGAACTGCATGAGGCGGTTAAACAATTTTTCTCAATAGAAAGTTTAGGAATTACCCCAACCAATACCATCGCTTCAAAGGAATCTAAACGGATACATAAGATAATGCAGTCTACGTTGATTCAAGAAGACAATCAGTATAAAATTGGTTTGATTTGGAAGTTTGATTCGTTTAATTTTCCTGACAGCAGACAAATGGCATTGCGGAGATTGAACTGTATAGAGAGACGAATAAAGTATGATCCTGAACTGGGTGTGAAGTTGAATCAACAAATAATTGAATTCTTAGCTAAGAAGTACATTAGGAGGTTATCATATGAAGAACTCTGTCAAAAACATGAAAGAATCTGGTATCTCCCCATATTTCCCGTTCTAAATCCAAACAAGCCAGGAAAATTTCGAATAGTTTGGGACGTCAAGGCTGCTGTTAATGGGGTATCTCTAAATTCAATGCTTTTGAAAGGTGACGACCAACTAGCGTCCTTATATGGGATTTTGCTTAGATTTAGGGAAAGGAAAATTGGGTACAGCGCAGACATTAAAGAAATGTTCTTACAGGTGAGTATAAGAGAACAGGATCGGCATTCTCAGCGTTTCTACTGGCGTGAAGGGGATCCTAATAAACCTTTAAATACTTATGTGGTAACCGTAATGACCTTTGGTGCTGCCTGTTCTCCCAATTCAGCTCAGTTTGTTAAAAACTATAACGCGACTAAGTTCGCTGCAGTATACCCTAAAGCTGTTGAAACGATCATCAAAAACCACTACGTGGATGATCTGTTGGACACTGCAGACACAGAATCCGAGGCCCTTGAAAACGCCAAACAAGTTACGCTTATCCATTCAAAAGCTAACTTCGAAATTAGAAAATTCCAATTCACAGAAATTTATGTTAGAAATGAACTCTTCAGAGCCACCAAACCCAGCCCGATTCAGCTTAGATGTTAACTGTGAAGATAAAACAGAAAAGGTCCTTGGTATGTGATGCAATTTAAATACCGATTGTTTTGAATTTTCACTACGCTTTAACAAAGCGAACAAGGACGTTTTACAAGGAGTATGCAAACCAACTAAACGCGAAATTCTGCGGACCTTGATGTCTATCTATGACCCCCTAGGACTTATATTGTTACGTGCCAAAGTGGCTCTTAAACATGTATTAGGTTAATTTTGATGTGTGGAGGTTTCGCGCCATAATTTCAAAAGACGCGGTGCGCGGAATTTTAAAAGACTAGGCGCGTACTTCCGTTACGTCCCAGTGCGTTTGCGCAGATCGCGCGACGCTAGAGGATGGACGAATAACTTTGCGACGACGTGTAAAAGACGAAAAGTGGGAAGAAGTTTCCTGTGTTCTCTATAACGTGGCTGTTTTTGCCAGAACTATCGAGTGGAGTGGACGCTTTGAGGTATCGTATCGTGCTTATCTTATCTATGTAGATTTCCTTTGCCTAATTGTCTTTGTTTGTTGCCTTATACCTGGTATTCCCGTCATTCCCTGCATAGGTAGGAAGAAATCTGAAGCCACCTAGGCGAACCGTACTGCACGACCCGAGAATGAGCCGGAGACAGCACCGGAGCAAGAACCATCTTTAATCACCTCGGAGCGGAGCCCTGATTGCTGGTCCGAACGCGTTGGAAGAGCGTCGGGCGTATCACCTGTATCTACCTCAACAGGGCCCCCGTAGCCTGATGGACTTGGAATAGAAGCCAACTTTAACCCAGAGGCATATTCATGTGAGTAGTTGCATTAGAATATATTGCCTGAACTTTATATATTTTTTCCGATTATTATGCAATATAAATTGTGCATTGGTGACGTCATTGGTAGATGAGCGCGCCCAAAATCTGTATAAGATTAGCGCTACCAACCACCGATGGTGTCTAGTAAACCCCGCTTCCGGTGTTGTATTTATCGAACTTTTAAATGTAATTATCGTTTTTAAATGTAAGAATATCAAATTTTTTAGTGTATTTAAAAATACTACTTCAGGAGATTTGACGAAGTAAGATAACCTGGGATGAACCTATCACCGACAAACTGCATGAAAAATGGCTTCTGTGGCTGAAACACTTATTAGTGATAGAAAAACCTGCGATTCCGCGATGTTATTTAAATACGTTTACTAATTGGCTTAATTCTGCAGTGGAACTGCACATATTTATCGATGCAAGCGAAAACGCCAGTGCAGCTCTAGCATATTTAAGAATATCCCAAGGAAATACTACAGATTGTACGCTATTGGGTGCGAAAACTCGAGTCGCACCAATAAAGTTACAAAAAATTCCACGGATGGAACTGGAAAGTGCGGTATAGGGGACGCGTTTTGCAAAAAGTATCCTCGGACATTTAGCTGTTACAGTCAGTAAGATCCATTATTGGTCTGACTCTGTAACCGTATTAAGTTGGATTCGATCAGAAGATCCTAGAAAATTTTGCAAGTTTATTGCCTATCGCATTGCGGAAATACAGGACAAATCTCTGACATCAAACTGGCGATATGTTCCTAGTAAACTGAATGTGGCGGATGAAGCAACGAAATGGGCTAGTCTACCCTCGCTATAAGTGTCTGATCGGTGGTTCAAGGGACCAGAATTCTTGTATTTGAACGAGGAATATTGGCCTATAAATATCATAGCAAATTGTTAAACCACAGATTCTGTTGTAGCTCACGAAGTTATGAGCTATCTAGTAATGTTGGAACGGTTTAGCACATATAATAAATTGCTACGTACGATGGCATACGTACACAGATTCATTAACTTCCGTGCCAATAAGTTTCTCAAAGTCACTAATATTTTGACCTCTGAAGAGCTTACTCGAGCACGAAATGCGTTGATTCATTTAGTCCAAAGGGAATACTATTTTGAAGAGATCAGAGAACTACAAAAAAATTCATCAGCCTTACTCCAATCGACTGTCCAGAAGTCAAGTAAAATATTTGGATTGTCACCGTATTTAGACCAAGAAGGGGTGTTAAGAGTGAGAGGAAGATTGGATGCTGCAAACTGCCTGAATTGGGAGTCGAAAAGACCCATTATACTACCGCCTAAAAGCCGTTTCACGGTGTTAATAATTCAACACTATCACAATTTATTTTTGCACCATAACCACGAAACCGTAGTAAATCAAATTAGACAGACGTTTTACATTGCCAAACTGCGAAGATGTCTGAATAAAATACGCCGAGATTGCCAGGTTTGCAAAATTATGAAAGCTGTGCCCAAAACACCAGAAATGTCCCCACTTCCCTCGTGTAGACTTGCTACACTGTTGCGTTCACCAATACAGGAGTGGATTATTTTGGACCCATCAATGTTGTTGTTGGAAGAAGAATTGAGAAGCGCTGGGGCGTCCTATTCACCTGTCTTACCATCTGGGCAGTACACTTGAAATCGCACATAGACTAGATGCTGACCATTGCATCCTTTGCTTTAAGAATTTTATTAATAGAAGAGGTCAGCCAAGACATATCTACTGTGATCGAGGGACTAACTTTATAGCCACAGAACGCCTTCTGAAAGAAGAGCTGGAGAAACTTGACCCTCAGATAATAGCCAAAGAATTTGTTAGCCCGGAGATGTCGTTTCATTTTAATTGTCCTCTATCCCCACATATGGGGGGAGCGTAGGAGCGTCTTGTGAGATCGGTTAAACTTGCACTGTATGATGCTTTACCGTCAAGAACACCCACTGACCCACTCCTTCAAAGCTGCCTAATCGCGGCTGAGAATATTGTCAACTCGAGACCACTCACTTATCTACTTTTAGACAGTGAAGAGTCTGAAGCGCTCACACCAAATCATTTTTTAGTAGGATCGACAAACGGCGAAAAACTAATGAGTTCTATTGATCTGGACGCAAAAGTCCAAAAAACTAGTTACCTTTACAGGGAGCAATTTGCAGACAAGTGTTGGCGTCGATTTGTAACCGAGTACCTACCACGACTATTGATACATCCTAAATGGCACGACCAATCACCAAGCGTTAAAGAGGGTGACATTGTAGTTAGTCACGATAAAAACCTACCCAGATGTAATTGGCCAAAAGGTAGGATCATACAAGTTCTTAAAGCTCGTGACGGAATAGTAAGGAGGGCTAAGGTTCAAACCAGTAGCGGCATTTATGAAAGACTACAAGTAGAAAAACCAAATTTGAAAGAGAGTGCAGCATCCGTGAACTAACGCTGCACTGGGTGGGAGTGTGAAGAATGTTTAGAAGTTAAAACAGGACAAAATAATTGAAGTAGGCTGGAAAATAGATTTGAAAGGATAGATAAAAATATTTTTATAAAAGTCAATTAATTGTCAATTTATTATGTTTAATCTTGCTAAAATATCTTTGTTCACTTTAAAAAGAGAGGCAACTGTATTTGAGTGTTATAGTTACAAAATATACAGAAGTTAAATTGGCTCTGTAGTTGTTCTTATGGTGTGGTTTAACCGAATATAAAAGTGTATTCTAACCCGTCATACATCTGTGCAACTCTTGTAACACACTGCAAATAATTGCCTGTCTGAGGAAGTTTCGTAGTTTCCCAATAAGACTCAAAACCTAATGTTTTTAACACTATATACAATTTTGAAAAATTCTTAATAGTTGTATATAATTCATTAAACAAGGTGGTCTGAAACTTTTTCCTTCATTATTTACAAATTTCATTGTATGGAGTTTCTGTATTGCCTCATTCCAAAACTTAAAATGAGCAGAATTTTCTCGAACTGGCGTTTTTATAGGTTTTGGTAAATATCCCGTTGAATTTAGACTATCGAACAAGTAATCGAAAAACTCTAATAATATAGCTGTATCTGTTGCTTCTTTGTTCATTTTGAAAATGTCATTTCCAATTTGCACCGTCGTTTCTTAAATAATTAATTATTAAAAAATATATACAATAAAACAATCATGATAATATTATACCTGAATGAGCCATTAAATTAATTGCTATGGTCACAGTTCTACTCATTGCTTGAGTACAATTAGCCACCTTCATTTTGGAAATCTTATCTGGAATGCTATGGTAATCGGTAAGTTTTGGCATGCTTCTTAAACTACCAAAATATGGATCCATTTTATAAGCAGTTACTAAATGTTTCCATTTTGCAACTTTTTGCACTCCATCATGAAAATACATTAGATCGTGTTGGACTAAGTTATTTCTAACGCGTTTTATTAAATGTGGGGGATCAAACAGATGAAGCATTCTTCCCTGTATTTCAAAATAAAACTCAGAAATGTCCATTTCTTGGATTTTTGAAGTTTTTTCATTCGTTTTCTTTAAGTAAATAATTCAAAGCTGCAGAGTTATTTGAACCCTGATCACAAATAATAGAGCACACTAATAAATTAGCTTCTTTGAGTTTTGTAATAAGATTTTTAAGGACGCATATAATGTCCATGCTTTTCATTGGACCAGCTGTAAAATTAAACATAATTGGTTTTTCCCACCAGTTTCTGATTCCACGAACCATAAACACCTGAAATAAAAAATATTCACATACAAATTATGTCATTTTTGGAGAAAACAGTACTCATACCTGGGCATAATTTGCAAATTCGCACCTATTACCATGAATTGTGTCGAATTCTTCAATACATCTTCATTTTTATTATAACTTAAATGTGTTTGGATCAACCTTTCATCAAACACAAGCATGCAGTATTTATCTTGCTCATGTTTAAAATTTTCAACTTCAGCTTTCAAAGCTGATGTGACGTAGGATTAACTGTATTTAGATGACAGGAGTAAGTTTATTTACATGCTAGGACTAACCTAAGGAAGCGTACATGTCATGCGCCAGGGACAAGGACATATAGAAAATACCACAGGTCACCACAATTTGGCGACGAGAAATAACAGAATAAGGCAACAGATGTTATATAATTATTACAAATAGGAAGTTTGAAATTTTAATTTGCTATGACTCAAGTGAGTAATCCGTCCTATGTCGTACCAGCAAATCCTGTTTTTCATGCACTAGTTGGGTCATTACCAGAGTTTAACTACAAGATAGATGATTGCAATTTATATTATGAGCGACTGCAACAGTATTTTATTTGCAACTATATTGATGATGCTCATAAAGTTGCAGTTTTATTAACTATTATTGGACAACAAAGTTACGCGATTTTGAAGGAATTATGTGATCCTAATCTTCCAGCAACCAAAAATTATATGGAATTATGTTCATTAATGCAAAAACAATTTTCAGAGAAAGTATCTGTTTTTAGGGAGTGCACAAGTTTTTATGATTTAAAACAGGTAAAAGGTGAAAACATTAATACTTGGTTTGTTCGCATTCAGCAATCAGCCACGAAATGCAAGTTTGGTACGATGCTTGAAGATAAAGTGAAGGATAAATTTGTAACAGGAATGTATCCAGGTCCTGTGTTGGATCGCTTTTGTGAAGAAGGTGAAACGAAGAGTTTAACTGATTTATTTGAAATTGCAGTAAACAAGTAGTCATCGGTAATGGAAAGTCAAACTACCCGAGGTATTTATAAATTACAGGTGAAAGATGACAATATAAGAAGCGAAAAAAATCAAACGTCTCAGCAGGTACGACAAGGCATGGGTTCGAAGTTGCTTTGTTTTGTCTGTGGTAAAGGTAACTATAATTTTAAGTATTGTAAGTTTAAACATAAATTTTGTAAAATTTGTAGGAAGAAAGGGCATATTTCTACATCACCCAAATGCTTAGGTAAACAAAGTAAAACCAGTAATATTCATATGTAAGAACCTGAATTAGATGTAAGTACTAAATTTAAAGGTAAAGAAGGCCTTGTAGAATTTTTTTATAGCGATTCTAAAGTTGATTCTTTATATATACAGGCTATTATTGAAAATAGGTCTGTTGATTGTGAAATTGACTCAGGATCTGCAATTTCGGAGTTACCGTTAGATTTTTATAAAATCAATTTTAAGTTAAAAGTATTAGTAGTAGGAGGAAAAGTTTTATTAAATGTTCAATTAAATGAAGTTGTCCATAAAAATAAATTTGTCGTTGTTCCTAATGGGGTAAGGCCTTTAATGGGTCGTGATTTGATGAACAAATTAAATATTTCATTTCAAGTAAACAATCGGTTTTTACACATGGATGATTCGAATGATTTAAAAATTATTACGTATCAAATTTGTAAAGAATTTTCTGACTTATTTGATGGTACATTAGGTAGGTACAAATATGATAAAGATAAATTGAATTTAAAAGGGAATGCCAAGCCGAAATTTTGTAAGCCTCGAAATATTCCTTTTGCTTTCCATAAAGAAGTGGAAAGGGAATTGCAAAGAATGGAACAGCAGGGTATTATAGCAAAAATAGAAAGTAGTGAATGGGGAACTCTGTTTGTTCCAATTTTAAAACCAAATGGAAAATTGCATATTTGTGCTGACTATAAGGTCATTTTAAATCCATTTTTGGAGGATGTGTTACATACTATTCCCCGGGTCGATGAAATATTTCAGGAATTAAAAGAGGGAAAGCTGTATTCAAAGCTTGATTTTTTAGCCGCCTATAATCAATTAGAGGTAGATGAAACAGCTAGTTTAATGCTGGCATGGAGCACCCACAAAGGAATTTTTAAAGTAAATAGGTTGCCCTTTGGGACTAAGCCTGCATACAAATTATTTCAGAAAGAGGTCGAAGAAGTACTGCAGAGATGAAAAGGTGCGATAAACCTGCTTGACGATATTGTAACAGGAGATTTGTTGGAAGAGCATGTTTCTAATTTACGTGAGGTATTAACAAGAGTAAAACTCGCTGGTTTTAAACTAAATCCTAATAAGTGTAAGTTTTTTAAGCCGGAAATAAATTATTTAGGCTACGTAATTACTGCGAAAGGTTTAAAAAGGATCCTTCGAAAGTAGGGGCCATGCTTGAGGTGGCCAAGCCTACAAATACCTCTGAAGCAAGAGCTTTTTGCGGATTAATAAATTACTATACAAAGTTTATTCTGAACTTTGCATCGATTCTACATCCTCTTTATAATTTGCTTAAAAAGGGTGTTCAGTTCAAATGGGATAAATCTTGTGAAATATCTTTTAATAGGGCAAAAGAAGCCGTTTTGTCTGATAAAAGTTTAACTCATTTTAATCCTGAGTTACCTGTAATAGTAGAAAGTGATGCATCGAATGTCGGTATTAGTTGTATATTATTACATCAAATGCCAGATAATACGGAAAGACCCGTGTGTTTTGTTTCAAGAACACTTAATAAAGCAGAGACTAAGTATGCAGTGATTCACAAAGAAGCTCTAGCCATATACTGGGGTGCGAGGAAATTATATCCCTATTTGACAGGTTTTAATTTTACTTTAAGGTGTGATCATAAGCCTCTGTTAACCTTGTTAGGTGAAACAAAAGAAATACCAGCTATTGCTGCAGGTAGACTGCAGCGATGGGCTGCATATTTGTCTAGTTTTAATTATAAATTAAAATATTTAAAAGGGAAAAGTAACGTGGTGGCAGATGCCTTGTCGCGTTTACAAAACCCAAAAGAATTTGAAAAGGAAGGCGATGAGTACGATTACTTAAATTTTATTGAAGAGTCCGTACCAATAACAGTAAAACAAATACGCTCAGAAACCAGAAAAGAACCTACTCTGTCTAAAGTATTTAACTACATAGAGTATGGGTGGGCTGATAATACAGAGCCAGAGTTAAAACCCTATTTCAGCAGAAAATCTGAGCTTTATGTGGACTCAGGTGTTATTATGTGGGGGCACCGGGTGGTGATTCCACAAAGATACCGAGATACGCTCTTGAAATAATTACACGCTTCTCACTTAGGTACTACTAAGATGAAAGCGGTGGCTCGATCATATTTTAGGTGGCCTTGCTTAGATCAAGCTATAGAGGCTATTACGAGAAAATGCCACGGCTGTATGATGAATCAGCCAAATCCAATTAAAACACCAGTAACCAAATGGCCGTTGTGTAAAAAAGTATTCGAAAGGATTCACATAGATTATATGGGACCATTTTTAGATGATAATTTTGTTTTGTAACCGATACCTATAGTAAGTGGCTCGAAATATTTGTTGTTAGTAACATCAATTCAGCCAACCCGATCGAAAAATTACGGGATACATTTGCTAGATTTGGTATCCCATGCACAATAGTCACAGATAATGGCACTCAATTCGGTTCTGCAGAATTTGCAGAATACTGTAAGAGTAATGGTGTAATACATTTAGGTACACCTATTTACCATCCATCTAGTAATGGAGCGGCAGTGAATTCTGTAAACAGTATTAAAACAGCCATCAAAAAATTGCTCATGGACAATAAAAGTGAGACCACAGAGACTACAATTTCTAGATTTCTGTTTGGTTACAGGACAGCACCTCATTCAACCACTGGTGTCTCTCCCGCTAAACTAATGTTTCTAGAAACATTAACACCAAATTTGATTTATTGCAACCTAGAAATAACGCAATAATAAAAATATGGAAACGTTTCCCGTTTCAAAGGTGTTTGAGGTGGGCGATGTGGTATACTTCAGAGACTATAGTCAGCCGAATAAAAAAGGGTGACAAAAAGGAACAATAGATAAAAAATTGGGAATTTCTATATATTTGTGTATATTTTTAAGCGATGGTGAAATCTACAAGCGCCACCGTGACCACATAATTAAAGAAGGAGCCTTTTATGGAGATCATTTAGAGTTACGTAAAGATGATTCGGACAAGCTTGTGAACTTGCCCAATATAATTTGTAATGATATGCCTATGGTAATAATGCCAAGTATGACCAAAGCTATAAGTACTGAAGCATTTGATAGTGAACCGGATGGCAATGGAGATAGTGTTAGTAATAAGTGTGTAACGCAAACTAGTACGATTAATAGTGACAAAAGAGAAACTGTATTGCCAGCCGTTGTTAATGTGAATAACTCCGAAGGTACTAGTGTACCCATTGTAACTAGAAGCAAGCGAGTGGTGAAACCACCGGATCAACTAAATTTGTTAAGTAGCATTTTATTTGCATTGAATTGTATTTTAATTTAAGCAGTCTTCTTGAGGGAGGAGGTAGTGATGTGACGTAAGATTAACTTTATTTAGATGATAGGAGTAAGTTTATTTACATGCTAAGACTAACCTAAGGAAGCATAGATGTCATGCGCCGGGTGCAAGGACATATAGAAAATAATGGTCGCGAAGTATGTAGTTGTAAAACCACATTTTCTTTTTGTGTAAAATATAAATAATTATCCAAAAACATCTTGCGGGTGTGTTTTATTTATTCACAGGACACCACAAAAGCCTTAATTATGACATCACAAAAGCCAGGTCTTGTGTAGATCCTATTAAGATATTTAAGTATTGTTTGCTTCGATAGTAAAGCAAATATGCATAAAAGATACTTGTACACAGAACCTCCCATTCGTTTCAATAATACTAATACCAATAACTTATCCTCATTTGAATATGTTTGACCTTTTAATTTTTTACCAGCATTTTTTAATTGGCATTCGAAAAAACGTTCCTGTATAGGGTTTAAATTTTGAACAAGTTTTAAAAAATTGAATTTACTTCAAAATTTTGTTGTTTCATCCAGTCGTTTCTTGAAAGACATTTTTGATTTATACATATTATAAGCAATCTTTCTGAAGTGAGAAATTTGCTTATATACAGTTTGTTTCCCGGGAGTAAGTTGCACTTGTCAAGTTATTCCAATTGACAAAAGAATACTTTTTCTTGATGTACTATAAGACAACAAAACGAAATAACTGTTATAGACCAAGATATTTTACTTTAACTTAAATAGTTCTATTTAATCAGACTATAAGTGTTATGCTTTATCCTAAATACTTACATTTAATAGGTATGACATGACTCTCCTTTTTTCTATGTCGCCGAAACTAACGAGGGGTTCAGATCAGGGGGTAGCCACTCTATAGGCGGTTTTAAAATAAAGTTTTTGGCGCCACCAGCCGCATTAAAACTGAGTAAAAATTAAAAATTTTACAAATATTTGTGTCAATCAAAACGAGCTGTGCATGCTGCGCATCTCACAAAATGAGGATATCTATTTTTCGTACAGTAGCAGTAGTTTCAGGCGAAAAGTATTATAATGTCACAGTTTAGAAAGTGTACAATTTTCAAGTGTGAAAACAGGGATGCAATTCGCCATAGATTTCCCAATCTAAAGAAATTTTTGTATGTTTATTACCAGTGGATGGATTTAATTGGAACAGCTTCTCTGAAAAAAATGGATCCTGCATGGGTCTACAAAAATTTACGAGTTTGCTATGCTCATTTTGTTCCAGAGGATATTTGTCGAAATACGTATGTAGTTTCTAATAAGCATCTTTATATTTTTATTTTATCAATATTTAAATTTAAATATATACTTGTGAAACTTAAGTTTGTATTGATTTGATTACATTTTAACATAAAAGTATAAATCTTTATTAAGAAAGCCACAGGTTTATCTACCCCTTTTAATGAATGGAATGATAGGTGATTTGATAGATCTTTCTTATAATAATTTGGAATGATCATCATCATTAGGTCTTCAGTCCTAGAAATGGTTGGACGCGTACCGTCATTGTTTCCTAGTCTGAACTAACCTACACATTTCCCTGAAATTTGCACAGTCTGCATCTATTCCCATCTGTGTGCGAAAGTCTGATCTCGGTCTACCCCTACCTATCTTTTCCTATCTCTGCTTGTAATATATCCCATAACTATTTCCCAGAAATATCTTTATTCTTCTACTATTTCTACATCCAATTTGTTATTAACTTTGTCTGTCCATGCTACCATCCTCATACATCTGAAGCGCAACATTCCAGAAGGCTTCTATCTCTTTCTGTCTGCTTTTCCTACTGCCCCTATTTCATAGATGTAATGTCCTGTGCTCCACACTATGCTTTGAACAGTTTTCTTTTTGTATCTATGTTCATTCTCTTTGAACATAGCTGCTGTTTTTTCTTGTTTGATGCAGTTCGGTCACCTATTGTTTTACAGTTTATACCCTATTACCTTGATATTCAGTGGTATGTGAAGGGTAAGCAGCTTTGGCTGCCAAGTTCCCCCAGCACTTGAACCTTTGTCGAATTAATAGTTTACCAATTCATCCTTTCGCACAATCAACCTTAGTTGAAAATATTTCACAACCACACCTGTAGTTGTTTATAATAATCTTCCGATTTAAGAGCATTTATTTTTTAGTCATCGGTTTTACGTCTTGAAACTGGCTGGACTTGTACCTCAGCTTATTTATGTTCTGAGCTAACCTACCCAGTTCCCTGCAATTCTCACAACAGCCTATATACAGTTCGAATCCCTTCTATTGTTTTCTAATTATATGCCCTATTTCACTGAGATTCAGTGTTATGTGAAGGGGGTTAAGCAGCATGCAGCTGCAAAGGATCCTCCAACACTTAGATATTTGCCGTAGCAATAGTTTTCCAGTAAATCCTTTCGCTCGATTAACATTAGTTGAGAATATTGCAAAACTAATATCTGTAGTTGTTTATAGTAATCACCATGTTTAAGTACAGTTATTATTTTTGTCATTAATTTTTCCATCTTGCGACCGGTTGGAAGCGTACCTCCATTGATTTCTATTCTGATCTAGCCTGAAATTCTCACAGCCTACATCTTTCACTATGTGTGTGCAGTAGCCTAACCTAGGTCTACTTCTACCTCTCTTTTTCGTATCTCTGCTTCTAATATATTCTGCACTATTCCCTCATGTCTTAGTATGTGGCATATCATCCTATCTCTCCTATTTTTTACTGTTTTCTACAAACTTCTTTCTTTCCCTACCATTTCTAGTACCTCTTTGTTCTTAACTTTGTTTGTCCACATTTCAAAGGCATTTACCTTTTTCTTATCTGCTTCTCCTACTGTACAGGCTTCACAGCCATACAGTGCTGTGCTCCACACATATGTTTTAAGCAATCTTTTCCTTGTTTCTATGTTTGTGGTTTTTGAGCACAGTTGTTGCTTTTTCTTGTTAAATGTAGCATGACCTTGTGCTAATCTTTGTTTTATATCTTTTGTGCTTTTCTCATCGTGAGTTATTTGACTTCCTAGGTAGCAGAAATCCTTAACCTCTTGTAAGTTCTCATTACCTATTTGTATGCTTGTTTTCGATTTATTTTCCCCCCTTTTACATACTAGAACTTTAGTTTTATTTTTGTTAATTTTCATACCATATCTCTCCGTTAGAACTGTTTCCATTTCATTAAGAGCAGCTTCTAACTCTTCTTTGCTAGATGCAAATACCGGTATATCATCTGCAAATTTAAGCATATCAATCTTTTGTCCCTGCATATTAATTCCAAATGTCTTTCTGCATTTGACAGTATTAATTGCCTCTTCTATGTACAAGTTAAAAATTAATGGGGATAAGGCACATCCCTGTCTCACCCCTTTCCTAATATTTACTTCTCTACTTTCCTGCTATAATTCTATTACCGCCGTTTGCTCTTTGTATAAACTATGTACTATCCGTCTGTTCTTAAAACTCATTTCAATCTTTTGAGTATTTCAAACAATTTTTTCCATTTTACATTGTCGAATGCTTTTTCCAGATCTACAAACCCTATATATATGCTTCCCCCCTTCTCTATTGTTTTTTCCATTATCACCCTCTGAGCTAAAATAGCCTCCCGTGTTCCCCTGTTGCGCCTAAACCCAAATTGATCTCCCAGTATTTCTTCAGATCGTTTTTCCATTCGTTTTTGTACAATTCTAGTTAATATTTTTGAAACGTGTGCTGTCAAACTTATTGTTCGAAAATTTTCACATCTATCCGTGCCTCTTTTTTTTTGGTATAGTTACTATGATGTTACGTTTGAAATCTTTGGGTATCTCACCTGTCTCATACATATATCTTACAAGTCGGAAGATACTTTCGGTTACTACTAGCTCAACGGGTTTTAGAGTTTCTGTTTGTATCTTATCTGTACCCGACGCCATAGCATTTTTCAAACCCTTTAATGCTAATTCAAACTCATCTCTAAGTATAGGATATCCCAGGTCATCATTTTCAATGTCTGATTCCTGTTCTAATGCTGCTAGTTCCTCTCCTGAATATAAATTTTCTATATATTCCTGCCATCTAGCTACTTTCTCTACATTTTCTATAATGACGTTTCCTTCCGCGTCCCTTATATTTTTGCTATATGGTTTTATATTCCTAAAATTCATTCTAATTAATATGTATGCTTCGTCTGTCTTTCCTATTTCCATCTTAGTTTGTACCTCTTTGCACTTTTCATCAATCCATTGTTCTTTAGCTTTCCTGCATTTGCGAATAATTTCCCATTTTATGGCTTTGTATCTCTGTTTTCCTGTTTCGTCTGATCTATTTTTGTATTTTCGTCTTTCTTCTATTAAATTCAGGATATCTTATGTTATCCATGGTTTCTTATTTTCTTTTTGTGTGTACCCCAGAATAACTTTGGCCGCCATGTCTAGGCTGAATTTAATGTTATTCCATTCTATTTCTACTTTCTTAGTAACAGAAATTTTCCCGATATTTTTCAGCAATCCATTTGACTTTTTTTCAAATCTTTCATGGATAACTTTATCTTTTAGCTTCTCAAAGTCAAAGTGTCTTTTTCTGTTCCTCTTTTTCAAATTTTTAAATTTAAGTGCGGCCTTCATAATTACGATATTGTGGTCAGTGTCTATATCTGCTTCCGGGTAGTTTCTACAGTTTTTTACTTGATTTCTAAACCGTTGTCTAACAATAATGTAACCTATTTGATATCTTCCTATATCTCCTGGCATCTTCCACGTGTATCGTCTTCTAGCATGATGTTAAAATAATGTATTTGTGATGGTTAAGTTGTTCTTGTGGCAAAATTCTACCAGCCTCTGTCATTTCTCATGCCTATACCAAATAAACCTACTATCGCTCCTTCCCTTCTCTCACCTAACACGGCATTAAAATCCCCCATAATTATTAAATTTTCATGTCCTTTTACGTATCTTAGTATGTCTTCGATATCTTTGTAGATCACCTCTACCTATTCCTCACTGTAGCTAGAGATGGGCATGTATATTTGTATTATTACTGTACTTACTGGTTTAGATTCAAATCTAACCATGAGTACTCTTTCGTTCTTTTGTAAGTAATTTTCTACACGCCGTCCTATCTTTTTTGCATAACTATCCCCACACCCCAATTTCCTTCCTTTGATCCAGTATGAATTACCCTAAAGTCTCCACTCCAAAAATCCCCCGCCTCTGGTCAGCGGACTTCGCTGATTCCTACTATGTCTAGTGCTAACCAATCCATTTCTAGTTTCAGGTTCTCTAGCATACCTATTTGTTTCATATTTCTGACATTTCACGCTCCGACTCGCAGAATGCTCACGGATCTTTTTTTATATTTTTGGATCACATGCCCGAAGTAGTCCCCTCCCGGAGATCCAAATGGGGGACTATTTTACCTTCGGAATTTTTTACCTCAGAGGATGCCATCATGTTTAACAATTTTGTATGCAGTGTACTTGGGAGGTAATGTGGTGGTTTCCCGTTGCCTTCCACATCGCGGTAGTGTGTCTTAAACTGCCATACCGACCCCTATGGTCTCTGCCAATCTAAGTACCGAAAGAGCCGCTGCCCTCTTTCGGGGACCTGCTTAGTCTGGTTCCTCACTAAAGACTCCACTAATTTGGTTAAACCTATAGTTCGGCTCTTTACCTCATTGAAACGCGCAAGCCATTCTACCTGTTCTAGTATTTTAAAACGTCGTCAAGGTGCAGGTCCGTTTAGAATGAATTTTTTTTTTGAATAAATAGTTGTAAAATATAAACAGCGGTACAGATATGTAATACATTGAACAAACTCTAAGTACAGTATTTGACTAAACAAGTATAGTACTCAACAGCAGTGTTCAATGAATTACAATATGATATTACATTTTATAGTTACCTAATTTGAATACATTTCCAAGCAATACATTTGAAATTCCCGCTAAATACGTATTTAGTTGCGTTTTTTCCGCCTGATGGCACTCATCACTAGTTTTAAATTTCCCGCCATAGCAAGTAGTTAAGCTTCAATCTGCATGGAGGTGCTAAACTTAATTGAGATTGTTTAGCTTCAGTGGTGAATCTCTTATATTATTGGTCTGTGGGTTTAGATACAGATGACGCAAGACTGTTTTGACCTATACAAAGAATATTAACTATAGAATAAGAAGCGACACTCCCGGCGAATTGTTAGTATTTAATGGTGGAAAGAATATCTGACCTTGAAGTGTATCGTCATTTTGCTGGGGTGCCAAGAATGGCGGTAAAATTCAAAATTATAATTCAGAAAAATTTGACATTTATTTATAATTCTGAATTATGGAATTTTTTACACTTGTGTTCCTTTTATCAGAAAAATACCAATCAATTATATTAATGAGTGGGCACAATATGCATTGTATTAGATATTTCAATTAATAGGTTTAACATATATATTGCGATTTTCTTTCTAAAAGACCTCCATTTTATTCAAGATAATATTCTAACTACAAAAAATGCGCATATACAATGCAGCCACTGAAAATTGGATACATCCTAGTAAAGAAATCAAACAAAACAATACACCTCAACATAAATTATACTTCCTTTTATATGTATATATCTTAATTTAAAAATTATTCAAAATTCATAAACACAGTTAATATTAAGATTCATTTTTTGTTAGGAAATCAGTTTATGATTATTAAGGAACAAAACCAGTACACTTTAGTAAAATGCAATACAGTTTTACAATAAAATACACAGTTTATGTATTCAGACAACACAATAAATGCAAAAACGCCCTTTGCGTTCGACAACCTGATAAATATGGGGATCAGTGCTCTAGTGACAAGCAGTTTTAACAATGGCATTCATATCTTAGCGTATATATCCTTCTAGCTCCGGCCATTTTCTTGGCGAACCTGCGCACTAAACAGGATTCAGGATATTACTAGAGTGTCGCTTCTTATTCTATGGTTAATATTCTTTGACCTATAGTCCATTCCAGCTAAGAATAAAGCGATGAAAGGTATAGGGAAAGTTTAGCCTTCGATTTGATTGGTTAAAACACGATGCTGATTTAAACAGCTTAATTTTAAAAATTTGTATTTAAAATTATATAATGCGCCATAGTCAAATTTGCAATAAAAACGGGCTATGGAAATTAATTTAGGCTAGTTACGATTTATAATAACTCAAATACGGAATTAATAATTATTCTGTATGTATATATAGAAATTATAATCAACTTGCTGTGTAAATCCACCTTGCGTACAAGGTCATCTACTTTATTTTTATTTGGAATGGACTATAGAAATAAACAAAGAGAATTTGAAAATACATTTAATAAAGTAAATAGGCATGGAACTTTGCTAATTTTATTGTTTTTCAATTTTAAACTTTTTACACCATTTAATTATATGTAGGTATGTTGTTAATTCTATTTGTCTAACTGTTTTAGCTTGATGTAAAAGGCTACACAGACTTTCAAATGAAAAAAACTGTTTTAATGAATTACCTGGTAATATCTGTGTTGGATAAGCCTGACGATTAAGTTGATTATTATCTATAAAATGAGAATGCCGAAAATGTTTTTTTGCATACTCTCCAATTTGTAAAAACCTTTTCAGGGGTTACTTCAAACAGTCTTTTATTTCCGTATAGTGCAGGCCATTTTTGAAAAAGTGTGTAATATAGAGCTGGATTAGGAGACCGATGATTACTTTTCTTAAACCCCCAACAGTTTTCTACTGCACAATAAATGCCTACCATCTGAAAATAAACCATATAAATATTGCATTTGCCACTGCTGAGATTATTACCTTAAATTACAAAGTAAAATGCGCCTACTATAATTAGAAATATCTACAAATGCACCTATCTAACAATTACGGTATAATCGGAATTAGGTTATTCACGTTCGCAATTTATCGTTTTATAACTTTGAAAACTAACTTATGTACACATAAACAATTTTAAAAAGTATACAGCGCCTCTGTACATGTTGAAAGAAACTAATCAAATTGTCAAGGTCGCCTATAAGGATAAATATCTACTTGTTTTTGTCTATAAGCATCAGTAAGCTACTATACACGTTAACGTAGTGTAAGCCACAATTGTTGGAAAATACAATTTTACTGGAGTAACGTTTAAAATCAAGATACTTTAAAAAGTAATTATTAATTGCTGCTATTGTGTGTTAATTGTCATTTTAAAATCGTTTTAAACTATTTTAATTTGAACTGCTTTATTCCCAAATTAAAATTTCCCGCGGTTGAATACTATTTTTCATCCCCTCCACAATCCTACTGCAATTCGATTTAGTTGATCGACGCTCGTGGATCGTCCATTTCCGTGTGGTCATTTTTCCAGTGCTTATTTTCCACCGTTTTTCAAAAGAAGGAAATTTAATAATTACAAAAATGGGTGAACATGTGTAAGTTAAGAATTGTTTTTAGATTGCATAGTTTTCATAGTGGTATTTTGAAATGTTTGTGGTTAGTATTCCGACCATGATATTTCAAAATGGTTTTGCTGAAAAAGCATGTTTTTTATTAATGTATATTGTAAATTTTTTATTGTCATTGCTTTTATCATGTATCTAACGTTTTAATTTGCTTTTTTAGCATGTTTGCAATAGTTGGAATATAATTATTTAATGTCATAACCTCCATTTGTATTTTTCAGTCTTCCTCCACCCATTGTTTGGGCACAAAGATCCGCCGTTGTATTTCTAACTATAAATTTAGAAGATTGCCAAGATCCAGATATCAAGTAATTTTTTTGTCAAATAGTTAAATGAATATCTATTTGTTTAATTTTAGAATATATCCAAATTCAGTATATTTCAAAGGAGTTGGAGGTGTCGATAAAAAGTTATATGAAGTAACAATACATTTATATAAGGAAATCGACACCGAAAACAGTAAATATTTTAATCGTGGACGCATTATTGAGTTTATATTGAGCAAAAAGAACTTGATGGAACCATATTGGCCGCACCTCACGGCTGATCGAGGTAAACACCATTGGTTAAAATGTGACTTTAATAAATGGCAGGATGAGGAGCAGTCTGACACTGAACACGAAAATCCAGGAGATTTCGAAGACATGATGAGACGTATGGGTGGTATAGGAGGTGGCACAGGAGCTGCAGGCGATTCTAAAAACTTTTTTGATGATGAACGTGCGGCATCTGATTCTGATGATGATCAAATTCCTGGTCTTGAATAAAAACGCCAGATTATTCGATATATTTCAATTTTCATGTTCGTAAAACATGTTTTTTTGTTTAAGACATATTTCTTAATTGTTTATAATAAAATTTCTTAGGTGAAATTGTTTTACATTGTCACAACTATTTACCCGAAGCTTGTGCAGCAACAGACATCTGTAATAGTGTATTGTTTATTTCATTAAAAAAAATTATGTAAGTCTTAGTGCTTTTATTTACTTTTTTATTTTTAGCTTTATCCTTCAGATTATGCCTTTCTAGAGGTATCCTATAATTACTATACCAGATGGCCACTTTTATTTTGTGCTAGACTAAACTGTCCAAAGTAGAAACAAACCAAACAAAATTCAGCATATTAGTACCGAATCGGAGTTTAAAATGGTATAGGATTTTTTAGCCGTCCAATAAACTGTTCAAACTAACCGTTTTCTCTGCTAGTTGCTTCATGTCAACATGCTTTGCACAAGTCCCTTCCATTACTTGTGTATGTTCCATTTCATATTTGACATTTACTGCCTCGTTAACGTTAAAAACCATTCAGTTTTCACTCATTTGAATTTATTGTTGTTATACTTCTATAATTTCAAGCCAGCTTAGATTGGAATTAATTTGCTTGTTCTTTATTAACTTCAATAGTTCCTTTGTCTATATTCTTACCCTTATATAGACTTACAATTTTTATTAATTAAAACTTTCCTGGATGTTGCTAGTTAAATGATATGGTAATTATTTACCTATGGGGAGCACCTAATGACCTTCAAAATTAGCCATTTCACACGTTTTTGCAAGACAAACAACTTTTTCCTTAGGTAAAATCGGCCCTCATAGTCTGTTAAAAAGTTATTAACAAAAAAGTCATAAATCACTTTTAAATACATAAGTTGAACGCACTTGCAACTTACTAAAAATCAGAATAGGGCAAATAAATATTTCAATAATAAATTATATAGCTACTATACTATTTATTAATTTACATTTTCAGTTATAGGCTATATCATCATCATCATTAGGTCTTCAGTCCTGGAACTGGTTAGACGCGTACCCTTTAGATAGTCACCTGACCTCCGTGTGCAATAATAGGCGCTCATATTCTTCATCATTTTCATGGCAAAGTTGCCGAAATAATCTATCATTAAGTGGGGGTGCTTTTATTTTGTTAATTATTGATTTTACTAAATTCATTGTTTCATGTAATCTCCCGCCAATGGATTTGGCAACCAAGTGTTGCCTATGAATTATACAATGAATTTAAAAATATTTGGATTTTCTTCCTTCAACATGGTTATAAAACCACGATGACGTCCTACCATCGAAGGGACACCATCCGTTGCACAGGCCAATATATTTTTCAAAGGAATTTGTTTGTCATCAAAATACGTTTTAAAACATTCATATATTGATGTGCCTTTCGTATCAGTGACTAAATGTCTGCAGAATAACATTTCTTCGATGATTTTTGAATCCTTTATGTACCTAACATAAGCCATTAATATTGCATCACTATCCCGTACACTACTCTCATCCAACTGTATAGTGAACTCTTGTGTTTGGAGATCCGCAATTAGTTGATTTTCAACATCATTGGCCATTTCATTAATCCTTCTTGATATGGTATCATTACTTAATGGAATCGTTGACAAAATATTGGCTGGATCTGCTGAAGTCATGGTAAGAACTTCCTTTATAACCGGTAATAATAATTTCTCTCCAATATTATGAGGTTTCGCATTTTGAGCTATTATACGTGAAATCTTATATGACACCTCCAATCCCTTATTTATATTTGTGATTGCTGTTTTGAATACATCGATTATTTTATTTCTTTTGGTAAACATCGTTTTTAAATTTTCGAAATATTCAATGTCTTTGTCTTGCTTGTCGGGATGTTTTCTTTTTAAATGTTCAATCATCCGGGATGATTTCATTGCTTCATTAGAAAATACCTGATTGCACAGCAAACACATTGGAAGTTGGCTATTTTGTGGCGAAGAAATAGAACCAAACTTTACATATTCAACAGAATATTGCCGGCATTTCTTTTTCTGGGACATTTTTAGAGGTTGATCTATAATTCAAATTTTAAAAAATATTATCGATTTAATTAGAACTTACAATATAAAGCCTTTGTTTAGAAATAAATGACCTAATATGCATTAGGTGACCAGTATGCATAAGACAACTCTCTCCTATAAGTAATAATTAACTTACCTATGATATACGAAACAAAATGAAATACGTTTATTTTAAAAATAATGCAAATATCATATATGGCGAGAGCACAACAGATCACATTAAAATTCAAATTTAATAATACTCATTACTGACTGCTCGACTAAATGATTGAAATCGTTGCATAGCAAAGCGTATCTAAGACATGCGCACTAGGGATTGCAATACCGGACTGTACTATGCAACTTTGTATTCACAGTCCAATTAATTTTGCCCGTTAGGGAGACATATAAAACATTGAATATACATTGTAGCAATTAAATACCAAAGGATAACAATATTGTTCTACAAAATGTTTTATTCGCTTCTTTCGCAACACAATATAAAAATGCGGCGGCCCATCACTGAAAGCGGGTATTCAAAATGATTTCGCCCATGCAAAATGACTATCACCCCCCAAAAGCGTATAGTCAAATAATCGCCCACTGTAAGTTTTCGATCGCCCCCAGGGTGCGATATCGCCCAGGTTGAGGATCACTGATCTAGACCAATGTCATCATTCTTGCTCATTTTTAATGCATCAACGCACTAACGCAAATAAACGGCTACTCCAATTCAGCCAGATTACAAAATACGAACTGAAAGCGAAGCACAGGAATCAAGGAATACGTTGCATCAGTTTATTCCTGGTATGTAGAAGGGGTGGAAACTAGTTGTAACTAGTTTCAATGGCTTCCTCGCTAATTTTAAACGCCTACATAAAGATATTTCGAACTTTGCCTAACACACATCTGACAAACTTAAGATTGCCGGGTTACGTATCTGGTAAAGTCCGCAATACGAAATAATTTCGGACTTTGCCTGGAAGACTGCGGCAATGCACGGTTCGCCTAGACAAACTTAAGTTTACCGGCACAACATGCTTTACCGCTAACATATACATATTCTTTTTGATGGCATAAATAAGTAGGCAGTAGTCCGTTTCATTTTATAAATACATTTTGGGACATTGAAATTAATTCTTTGAGATACATTTAAGTAACTTAATGTGTTTAACATTGCACTAACTGGAGTGTAATAATTACATCTTAATATGATTTTCATTGCCCTATCCTGCAGTTTCTGTAATGTTTGTTTTTCACTTAAATCTACATACAGTAAGTAGTAGCGTAGAGCAATATTCAAAGTGTGGAGCAACTATTGATTTGTATATAACAAGTTAATAGATATTCTTTTGATAAAAAACCCAATTTTTGCGACTTTATTAACTATGTAATCTACATTGTTTCATGTTCAGATTCTCATCTATTATAACTCCTAAATACTTGTATTTTTACTTGCTCTAATTTAGTGCCATTAATGCTGGCCTAAGCTACTGGGATTTTTTCTGTAACGTATGTTTTTTCCTACATACATAACTTTACACTTGTGTGTTGACTATCAAACTGTTATTGCACAACCACAGATAATGACTTATAAATACTCCCTGTATGTTTGTTGTGGTTTGTTTAGCATTCTTAATCTTGTTTGGGAATTAAACCACTTATAGATTATTTTAAAAACTATAAGTGGTTTAATTTCCAAACAAGATTAAGAAGAAAGATAAATACTTGTAAGATTTTTGTTAATTAGCTTATTTGAATATTTATATTATTACCACTTAAAATAGCATAGTGTCATCAGCAAATAAATGTATTTCAGAATGCTCAACATACTTACTATATTATTTATGAATATGCCAAAAAGACGGGGACCTAAAACTGACTCTTGTGGTATTCTGCATGGTACATCTTTTACACTTGATATTTTTCCTTTATATTTAGTTACTTGTTTCCTATTACATAAATTAACACATGATTTTAGTGCTATAATTTTTATGCCCATTTTCTTAAGTTTCGTCATTAACAGATCTCTATTTACAGTTTCAAATGCACGTTTAAGGTCAAGAAACACCACAACAATTATTTCATTATTGCTAATTTTTTTCACCCATTCAGATATTAGGGGAGCATGGGGGAATATCGACTACCTAAGCACTTCTTCTAAATGTAGAAAAAGCTATTGCTAAAAAATTGTAAATATTTATTTAGAAGCGTTACATTTTTCAACGAAAAGGTGGTAAATATTAAATGATTTTATTTAAATTTAAATGTATACAATCACAAAAATAAATGGGGTAAAATCGATTGGTGGGGTAAAATCAACTGATGTGTAGGGTAATGTCGATCAAACATGCTTTTTAAGCATTGTTATTATGAAAAAAAAAACATAATCAGTTGTCACGTTTTCACATACATATTGGGAGACATTATCTGGAACAGTACACTGTGAATGAGCCCATATACCACATGAATAACATCGCCACCATATCTCGCTATTCAACCCAAACTCGCCGCAAACAAAACAAACGTCTTGGTCTTGTTTACTTTGTATTCCGGTAAGTTTAATTCTCTATCGTTTTTAGCATTTGTTTTAGCAGAAGTATTAAGATTCTTCTTTACTTTTTTCAATTTATCATCATTTATTTTTTTCTGCTTTTTCTTTTCTTGTTTTTTCTGCAGTTCTTTTTTTAGCGGTGTAGCTGTTAACACCTCAGAATGTTGTTTTTCCTATTTGAAGTTCTTGGTTGCAAAACTGGTATGGAGCACAAATCTTTAAAAGACACATTGAGAGAGTGTTGTTTAACTTTTATAGTTTTGTCTTCATCATCAGTTATGTTATCATCAAAAACTTCCTCCAGACTGAGTGTAGAATCAGAAGATTCCAAACCAGACTGAAACTCAAGCTGCTTCATTCCTTTGGAACCGAATCCACTAGGTTCTGGTTTAGGGAACGATGTCAGAACAGGCTGGTGGCAAGTGCATCCGATGCATTCTGTTTCAATGACGAGGGCGTTTGGTGTTGTGGTTTGGGTTGCTGCATATTTTCTTTTTCATCGGTATTATTCAATATTGGTGCATAGTCTTCCTCGCTAAAGACATGTCGATTTATAGGAAATATTCCACTCGCTTTAAACCCGTTTATGCCATGCTTAATACTAGCAGCCCTTTTATAACCATTTGCAAAAAGTTCAGCTATATCGGTTTCGTTGATTTTTTCATAATTCTTTGATCTTATATAGGTGTCACATTCCTGGCGATATGCAGTTTTTAATGGCTTATATGTGACATCCAGGGGTTGCATAAGATGTGACGTATGGGGTAGGATTGATAGCAAATGTATACCTGAAGTTTTACAAAAAATATAGGAAGACAAACTGAAATGTGTAGAATGGTTATCCAGCAGCAGAAGGAGCAGCTGTTCTGGAGAGGGATGACTAAATCTGGAGAAGTGCTGTAACCATTCTGTAAAAAGCTCTTCTGTAATCCATCCTGAATCTGAACATTTGTACACAGCTCCAACCAGTCCATTTTTTGTCCAGCCCCTCTTTCATCCTCTTTTTTTTAAAGATCAGCATTGGGGGGAATGTATTGACTTGAAGCATTGAAACAGCAAACAATGGTGGTAGTTAGACCTTTTTCTCCACTAGTAATAGCTCCAACTTGTTTCTGGCCTTTCTTTGCAACGATGCGACCTGGATCGTGGACATCAGTGACACCAGTTTCATCCACGTTGTATATTCTGTGACTTTCAAAGTTGTATTTATTGCAGTGTAATTAGATTATTGAAAAATATGTCTGTACCTTGTTTATTAAACCCAGTAACTCGACTAATACGAGGGTAAGGTGAAAAGTTCTCGGCCTACAATGAAAGACTGCAATTTTCAGTAAAAAAAAAGATTTTATTTTTCGACATAATCTCCCTTAACTTCAACACACTTAGTCCAGCGTTTCTCCAACATCAGTATTCCTTCCCGGAAGTGAGAGTCTGGAAGGCTGTGAAAATATTCGTCTATGGTCCTCTCAACTTCTTCATTGGACATTAAGCGCTTCCCAGAAACAAATTTCTTCAAGTTTGGGAACAGATAGAAGTCTGAGGGTGCCAAATCAAGGAAATAGGAGGGATTGCCGAGCAAGTCGTTGTCTTAGTGAAAGATGATTTTTTTCTTCTTCAAGCCAGGCCTCTTCTCGCAAATTTTGACATCCAACTGGTCAAGAAGCGTGGAGTAATATTGGCCTGTAATTGTTCTGCCTTTTTCAAGGTAATCTATTAACAGGATCCCTTTCGCATCCCAAAACACGCTGGCCATCCCCTTTCCGGCAGATGAGATCGACTTCGCTTTCTTTGGCGCTGAACAACCGGTTTCCACCCACTGCTACGACTGCTGTTTCGTTTCTGGCATGTAATTGTGGACCCATGTCTCATCCATAGTAACACATCGCCACACAAAATCGCTCGGATCCTTATTGAACCGGGCCAAACATTGCTGCGAAACACGTTTTCGCATTTGCTTTTTATCGGCATCACTAACTCTTTGTGTAAGATGTTTCGCACCCATTCGTCCGACATCCCCACAGCCTCAGCTATCTCCTTCACTTTCACTTGCCTATCGTCCAACACGATATCATGCACTTTTTCGATTGTTTCCGGTGTGGTTGCGGTTTTTGGTCGTCCTTCACATTTAAATTCAGTTGCCCACTTTTTAACGGTTGACAGGAAAGGGGCAGAGTCTCCGTAAACTTTTATCAACTTCGGATAAATTTCCTAAGGGGTTAATCCGTCCAAAACGAAGAATTTTATGACCGCACGATATTCAAGTTTATCCATCTTAAGGAAACATGCATAAGACGTCTGCTTGAAAAAATTCGTGTAAACAAACTGCTTGAGATAGCAAGTTAAAGCTTGTCATACGAACTAATGACATGCGCACGCAGGCGGGAAGCACAAATTTTTGCTGATCGGAACGCCATCTCTGTGTCAGGTGGAGAACTTTTCCCCTTACCCTCGTACTTGTGGCTTCGGGTTTCCTGAATGATAGCTCAGGATGTCGAGTTGTAAAAGAATACATCCAGTCCTTACCACATTCCTTTTTTTCTCCGTTGAAACGGTTTGGTGTTTGGTTTGCTTCTGCAAACTGAAATACTACAGAATGTATTTTTTCGGCAGTCAACCCATAAAACAGTTTTGACATCGATAAAATTGTAGAAGCAATTTCTACTTCCTGAACGACAAAAAAGACTGGTTTTCTACCCAATAGAATTTTTTTTTCTTCAAATCGCCCTTTTAGTCTGTCGTGTAATGTAGTAATGGTACTTGAAACATAGTTGCTGAGGATCTAATAGAAATTCTTTTCTCTTTAATCTCTCGAATTGCTCTTTTCATGGATTCTTCGCTCCAAGAGCAGCGTGTAGTTTTTCGAATATAGCCTCTTAGCATCTGAACAGAAAAACAATGGTAAATAAACATTACCCCGCGTAAAAGAAAAACAGCTTTTAAAAAAAAGTATATTAATTTTTAATTACAGAATGTTAATGGGGAAATATCAACCACTTGGAGGTAATATCGACTGTGTTGGTCGACATTACCCTAAAATATTCATCCAAATTCTAAATTGATTTTCTGCATAAAACATCTAAATAATTGTTAAAATTCAAGATATAGGTATTGTACACAACACCCTACTACATACATTAAAGCTATAAAATTCATATTTCTGATAATAATAATAACGCCTTACGTTACTATCGACAGTGAAATTATTATACGAAATCTAAAGCACACCTTAAAAAGGTCATACAACACATAATTCAAGCTTTTAAACTCAACTAAACGTGTCTATCCCAACAATTTGAAACGGTCAGTCGGGAGAATATGGTAGTGGGGAGATATGGCGCCAAAGTTCTTAGAACAGAATGTGATCGACAACACCCCTTGGTCGATATTACTCCACGCTCTCTTACACACTGTAACGTGCTTTCACAAGAATGAGATTTCCTAAATCTCGATTGTTCTGGCAGTAGAATGGTGTTGGTCTTTACATAATCTCCAAGTGGAGTTTTGGCACAAATTTCTAATATTTTCTCATAAATAGGCAATATATTGATTGGTCTAAAGTCTTCACATAGATTTGAGCCAGACACTTTTTGTACCGGTACTACCACCGACAATTTCCAATTTTCTGGAAAAATACCCACACTTAGTAAAAAGATGACATGCAAAAAGGATTTCCAATGATTCCTACCGCATCTTTAATAATTTCAGAAGATAGCCCATTGATGCCTTCTTTTTTTGTTAAGTTTTTAACTATTTTATTCAAATCTTGCATTTGAATATGTTTAAATATAGAAAAATGCACTTAGTATATCGTCATCTACATCATCAAGTACATGATTTTGAGGTATCTTATTTGTAATATTTATGGTACTTGTTACAAAATAATTGTTAAATTTCTCAGCAGTATTCTTTGTTATTGTTTCTTCTTCACCTTCAAAATTAATATCAGGACCTCTTGTTTGTTGTTATACACATCTGCTTTAGTGTAGTCCGCTTCTGACGCTTATTGAATTTATTTGCATCAATACAGTCTTCATAATATTTACGTTTGATTATTCTAATGATAGCTACTATCTTATTTGTCTGGTTTTTAAATATTTCCCAGTCACTATTATTTTTGGTAGTCTTAGCTTTCTTTTATATGCACAATTTCGATCTTTTAAAGCAGTTAGAACAGTGATTCTCAACCACTGTGCCACGGCATTTTTGTGTGCCGCCAAATTCTTAAAGTTGTTACGTGCCGAAAATCGGCCGTAAACATTTCCAATTTTAGTTTTAATTTGTAAGTGATTTCGCGCCAATAATTTAAAAAGACTTGTGGGTGTATTTCCATCCCTTTTGATAGTCGTGTCGGCGCTTGAGATTGCGCAGACGCAGAGAAAAAGGAAGTGGTGAATTTCCAACACGTCAGGACTAGTCAACCAGACGTCGAGCCTATTGGTTTATCTTTGTGCCGTTTCTTGTCTTCTTTTTCAGGTTATGTAGGTTTCCTGCCTTATACCTAATTATCGTTCCTCATACCAGTTCCTTTACCATTCCGCTACAGCAGAAGAAGACAAATTTGAATTTGGATGTGACAAGGGGGCCTAAAGAATGACCCACGCCCTCAATGCTCCCCGATGCCAGCTGCCGTTATAATAGCGTAATGCTGTAAAGAGTCCTACAATTACGTGAGTACCTTTATCGTTTTTTGCATGTGATGTAGTAATTTCAAACATTTATATGACGTAATATCTTATTTGCGCATCATTTTGCAAATATTTATTTTTGTTACCAACTGACGTAGTGGCTCTCATGCATTACCGCCGGGAGTGTAATAAAGTGTATCACCAAATTTTAAAAAATATATATAGTAAAAATTATGATACTTTTTTTTTATAACGAGTAAAGTATAAATTAAAGAGAAGTAGTTATACAATGTTAAATTTATTAAATTATATAATTTAAAAAGAAAATATACAAATTATTTTAACAGGAATATGTATTTAATTCCATAAAAATTGTTTAATTACTTGTTTTGTAATGCGTTCTTTCTTAGAATCATAAACTGATTTTTATGCCTCAAGTTGACTCGCACGTTTCAGGCTGCCCGTACTTTAAAAGCATTTTCATACAAATTTTCTTCGTCCGAATAGGGACGAATGATCCCATTGCATTGAAACGACGTGGTCTTCCACTGCAACCGCAATAATTCTTACGTATACAGATGTAAACGTGGGATCTGCAAATCATCCGCATTGAATGAGATCTGTTCGGACGAATCTGACAATTTATTTATTTAATAAATAATAATTACAATTAAATTACAATTATTATTTAAAGGTATAAAGTCATCAAAGCTGGTTTTCACAATATACCTACTGCACAAGTAAAGTTCAGACAGTATTTACTGGCATAAGGCTTGTTCTTGAAAAAGACACTTGGCAATGGCTGTTTTAAACCTAGTGACAGAGCCTAAGTTAAAGTTTAAGAAAAGATTTGAGTATTTGTTGAAGATTTTGGCACTTCTATATTCAAAAGAACATTTGAATTTTGAACTTTTGTGCTTTGGTATGGTTATGTTGTAGTTATTACGAAGATTTAGATTATGATTATGCAACCTCAAATGTATTGTACTGTATAAGTAACTAGGCTGTTCTGACTTGTATAAGATGAATAAGAAAACTGCAAAGAAAAGTTCACATTGGGGTCGAAATTTTAGTATCTTCAAATCATTGTATATAGGTGTCACATGCTCCATATAATTCACATTGTATGAAAATCTCAGACATGAGTTTTGAAGAATTTGCAATTTGTTCTTCAGATGGACTGTTAAATAATTATAATACACCAAGCTACAATAATTGGCATTGCTTAACACTAGACTTTGACATAGGTTCCATTTTGTATATGATGTCAGCAAAGTTTTATATCTGTACAGGGACTTGAGCTTATAATAACTTGTACTACATACTTTGTTAACATGCTTTCCGAAGGTAAGCTTGCAATCAAAAATGACACCAAGGTTTTTAGCCGATTCACTAAAGCTCAGTATGTGGTTATTGACCAAGATGTTAGTTGAAGCATTAGATTTAAACACTTCACAGCCATGTGGAGTCCCCACACATAAACAAGTACTTTTCAAAGAATTTAATGTTAACCCATTAGCTACCGACCATTCATGCACTGCACATAAACAAGTGTTGATTTCTTCAATTGCTTGATTGACGTGGTAAGGATTAGTAGAAATATAAAGTTGTGTGTCATTTGCGTACATGTAGATGCTACAATTTTTTGTAATTATTGCTGGAAGGTCAGCAGTAAAGATGGTAAATAAAAGCGGTCCTAAGATACTTCCTTGCGGAACTCCTTGTTCACTCGCTAGCCTGCTGGAGATAATACCATTGAAGCAGACCTGTTGGCACCTTCCGGACAGATAGCTTTCCATCATGTGTATTGCTTCGCAGCTCAACCCATAATAAGAAAGTTTAGCTAGCAGTAGCTTGTGATGTATAGTGTCAAAAGCTTTACGGTAGTCCAGAAAGACGATTATAGTTGTTTCGGAGTTGTCTATATTTTTGGTGATATCATTAGTGATTTTGGTAAGTGCGGTGGCTGTACTATGTCTAGATCTAAAACCTGATTGACTGGCAGGAAGAATACTATTGATTTCAAAGTGATGTACGTGTTGCTTGTATAGTACATACTCAACATCCTTGGATAAAGTGGGCAAAATGCTGATTGGTCTAAGTTCTTTGTAGGAAGTGGCAACATTGACTTTGGCCAACGGAATGATGATTGACTCTTTCCAAGATGGTGGTATATGTGAAGATTCAAGAATGTTGTTAATCAGGTGTGTGAGAGTATCAAGGCAGTATGGAATAACAAGCTTTAACATTTTTGCACTGATCCCATCTAGACCCACAGCATTGGATTTCAATTTAACAATCGCTGAAATAATGTCATCTTGGTTTATACTATGAAACACTAGTTCTTCAGTTATTAAGGGATGCTTGTTGTTTGCGAAGAAAGTCTGAGTTTTACCTGCAATAACAGACAAAGGGATACTGTTAATGAAAAAGTCATTGATGAGATTGGGGTTTCATCCTTGAGAATAATTGTGTTTTTAGGTTTTTGATGAATATTTGCTTTCTCAAAGAAGTTCCATAATTTTTTCAAATTATGTTTGTTACTTGAAATTTGATACTTATAATAAGCTTGTTTCTCATTTTTAACGGCTTGTGTGATGTAATTACGTAGGGACTTAAAGTAGTTATAATCAGTTGCTTTCCGCGTGTTGATGTATTTTTTGTGAGCTGCGTTTCTTAGTTTAATCATTTGTCTAAGATTGTAAGTCAGCCACCCCACATTTTTACTAATTTTAATATTTGTGGTGCACATTGGAGCATGTTTATTAAAAAGTAAAGTGATTAAGTCATTAAGGTGCACTATTTTATCATCTAAAGTTTCGGGATCTAAGCATTGCTCCCATTCGGTAGCAGTTGCATCTTTAGCGAATTTCTCTGAATTAAAGTTATTGAAACTTCGATAAGTAATCCTTTTTGAGTTGGACGTGGCATAATTTATATGTAAATAGCAATATACCATTTGGTGATCAGAATTAGGTCGTAGGTGCCACATCTTGTGTACGACAGGTTTTCACTTATGCAGATGACATCTAATAGAGTAGAAGTTGATTCGGTTACTCGGGTAGGTAGTTCAACTGTTTGTATCAAATTATAGGTGGAAATTATTGAGTTAAAGTAGTTCGAATTGCTGCTCGTTTGTAGGAGATTTATGTTCACATCCCCCATTAGGATAATTTTATCATATTCTAGGTATACTTTAGATAATGCAAGTTCTAACTCCTCTAAGCATGTTACCAGACTAGAGGAGGTCTGTAGATAACTCCAATTGCGTATGTAGTTTTTTTTATAGAAGTTTGAAGCCATAATTGCTCCAGTGCTCCAGTGGTTGCAATACCTAGTTCTATAAATTTACAGTAAATATTACTCTGCACATAACAGCAGATACCACCCCCTTTAGTGGGTCTGTCTTTTCTAAATAGAGAATAACCAGGAATAGTGATTTAAGTCGAGGGGAAATCAACTGGGAGCCAAGTTTCGGATATTGCAATAATTTTAAAATCTTTCTCTTCAATAAAAGCACAGAAGTCATCAAAGGAGCTAATAAGAGTCCTGATATTTATATGGCATATTGTAAAATCACTAAGCTTTTGTAATTGCTATGGTTGCCCATAGTCAGTTCTTGAATTTAATTTGTCAAGCAACTTCATGTAATATGGACAAGCAGGGTCTGTAGCTATGTGGTCAGTATTTAAAGTAAGTTTAAGGTTATTGTTGGCATTCACGCAATTAATACACACCATTTGATCAGTCTTACACGTTTTGTAGCTGTGACTTCCAGAACAGTTAGCACAACACTGATCAGCTTTGCAATTTTGGGCATAATGATGATAACCCAAACATTTGTAGCATTGAACAATGTTTAGATGATTTGACACGTGTCCTTGTTACCACCCTATTGCAATTTTACCTAGTTGTAAAAGACTACGGTGGGTTTTTGGATCAGCTTCAAGAATTAATGTTGACTTAATAGCAAACTTGCTTTTTAGAACTGTAACAACTTTCAATTTAAAGGCTTCTGATGTTTCGATATCATTTTGCTTCATCAATTTCTCTGGCAACAATTCGAAGTCATCGCCTAAATCATCATTGTCAATGTAGAAGATTCGTACTCGAGGATTTCTTAAAGTGGGAGCAGCAACTTTGTATTTGTCACCAAGTTTATTAGTGATACTATCCTTCAGAAGTTTTTGATCATCTTTATTAGCAACCCCTATTAAAACACCACCTTTGGCATTCTTGATCTGAGATACATTTATTCCAATATCTGTGGGGTTGACTGCTTTTTTAATTGCAGGTTCTGTGACTTTGCTCTCTTGTGCATTAACCGGTTTAGCAAGAAGCACATAATTTGACTTCTTGTTCAGAATACTAGCATAAGTGGGGATTGGTGCTGCTGGTATAGTCTGGGTAATTATGTTTTGCTTTATATAAATAATATCTTTTTTTATTTCAGATAGCAAATTATGGAAAGAAGGCATGGATTTAATAAAGCTCTCACAAATATAGCAAATTAATTTTAGTACTTGCTTCTGAAAAGGCATACATTTTATTTCAGAGGCAGTTAAAGTAAAACATTTTTTATGAATGAATCTGTGGCAAATATCACAGTTATAGTGAAGATTTTCATCATCAACTTCAAGATTACACTTAACACATTTGCTGTCTATCAGTTCCATTTTAAAGTTTATGCATATGTAACACTTGTTGCAGTACAAGCAGTTGTTTACACTGCGATTTTTCCTTTTTTCGGCAGATTTGAACAAATGTGGTATCAATTCATTTTGTAAATTGTGAGGAAGGCAACTGTTAAAAAAGAATTAAGAAAAATGCGCTATTTTAGCAACAATTAAGAAACAAGAATTTTACGATTTTTATTTTACACTTAAAATTTTCGACCAGCAAAGAAAATTTTTATCGACATCATAAGCGGAGAAAACTTCAAATTTTGTTATGGCATAATCAGAAACTTATTTGGCTATCTAACAATAACAATTAAGAGTTGATATCACACAACACAATGCATACTATGCTTATGTATTATTACTGCACAAGATCGTGTTTAGTAGAAGATATTATATATGAGAATTCTAAAGAAAATTTTCGTTCGTTTTCTAACGAAATGTATTCGGATGAAAACGCACCCAAAGGACGACTAGCCTCACTGTGACGTACAAAAACAGGTTATTTTAATGACAGTGAGAATTCCCAACATGATGCGTAGTAGGTTCTATTGTGCATTTTTTCTCGTTCAAATTGGCATATGTGGTTCAGCTTACTATTTATTTAGTTGCCGTTTGTTTAATTTATAAAATTATATTTACAAATTCGCTGTACAGTATTGTGTTCCCACACTTGAATAAAACATATTCAAAATTTTTTAAATATGTTTTGACAATATTATTTTTATTTTAACAGAACCTTCTGAAAATGGATTAATGGTTAAAAAGAAGAAAGCTTAACGATGATATTGATAACGTTAGCGATCAGGCTAATGACCCCACGCCCGGTACAAGTAAATATATTTCTTGCTCCAAAAAATATGTTGTTCATCGAAAATACGACGATTTTTTGGAATTTGGATTTACATCTACAATGGAAAACGACATGGTTGTTCCAGAATGTGCGGTATGTTGTTGTAAATTATCAAATAGTGCTATGGTTCCGAACAAGCTCCAATGTCACTTGCTGACTAAGCATCGTTCGCTTTCAACTAAAGATAAAAGCTAGTTTCAGAAGTGTTTATCTTCAAAATCCAAGCAAGTAACGGTTTTGAAAAACAAATTGGTGTGTCTGAAAAAGCTCAAATAACTTCTTATGAAATAGCTGAATCGATTGTGGTTAAATTAAAATCTCACAATTTGGCCGAAGAGATTATGCTTGTCACAAAATTGTAAAAATAATGATTGATGAATCGTCAGATATTGATATTTGTACAATATCACTTTCGAATGACACAATCCATTGTAGACTCAAAGATATATCGCAAAATATTCAACAACATAATGCAAAAACTTTTGCAAATTCAAATTTTGCTCTACAAATCGATGAAACTACAAATATTACAGGAAAAGCTCAATTAATTGCATTCGTTCGGTTTATTCATGAAAATAATATATTTAATCAATTTTTATGTTGTCGTAAGTTAACTAATTTTAAAACTGGCAAACATATTTTTGATATAATTAGTTCATATTTAGAAGAAATTAAAGTTTAGTGGAATTCATGTATTGGCATTTGTACAAATGGTGCTCCAACTATTACTGGACATCGAAAAGGATTTGTAGCACATGTTAAAGAACTGAATAGGGATATATAGTTACCCATTATTTTTTGCATCAAGAAGCCCTTGTTACAAAATATTTGCCATCAGAATTGAAAATAGTTCTGGAACAATGTGTTAAAATGGTTAATTATATAAAATCAGGACCATTAAAAAGTCGCTTATTTTGTAATTTATGCCAAGCTATGAAAGCTAAAGTACGAGTCCTTGGTGCTACATACAGAAATAAGGTGGTTGTCCAAAAGAAAAGATATTTCGTGTGTTGGAATTAAAAGACGAAATGAAAATGTTTTAAATTATGATTTTGTTCATTTGTAGGAAGATAAAATATGGTGTGCTAACTAGCTTACTTATCAGACATTTTTGTTATTTTTAATAACAAATTCAAGTATGCAAGGACCAAAAAAAAAATATTAAACTCAACAGATTAACTGGTGGGATTTCAAAAACAAATAACTTTATGGAAGAATAAAGCTCAGGAAGGAAATTTGGAAAAGTTTGCGTCAGTTCCTAAAGATTTTAATAAAACTATTCATAAAATTGTTATTGGCCATTTGACAACATCAGAGGAGAGAATTCTTCATTATTTCCCAAATTTAAATATAAAAAAATTTGATTGGGTTCGTAATCCATTTGTGATAACAAATACTTTTGTAAATACTCCCTGTATGTTTGTTGTGGTTTGTTTAGCATTCTTCTTAATCTTCTTTGGGAATGAAACCACTCATAGTTTTTAAAATCTATTTTATTTACGTTTCGATCCATGACCTAGGATCGTTGTCAAAATAATAAAAACTTCAAGTTTGACGTTTCTGACATAAATTGAAGGTTACTTTGATTTATTGATGTTTGAAATATTTGGTTTGAATACACTAAGCAAAATTTTAAAGTTTAAAGAATGATTGCCTTCAATTTGTGTTGCGACCTGGGATCGACTTTCCTATGGTAGCCAAACGCTTAACGTGAAATCAGCTGATTAATTTTATTGGTGAATTTTATATAAATTCAATAATTTGGGAAACATTTTTAACATGTTTCTGTTTATACAATTGAGAGATTTCTGATTTTATGTCTTATTTTACCGAGATTCAGTGAAGGGGTTAAGCAACCTGTGGCTACCAAGATCCCCAACATTTATAATTTGCTGAAATAATGGTTTTCTAGTTAATATGCTTATTGTTATGTAATTAGTTATTGTATGTATAAATAGAAATCATGTATGCAGGCTGTATTTCATGTTAATATCACAAGGAAAACCCAGGAAAAACTTGCAATGCTACCTAGATATTGTGGGCATTTGATCTTCATTTGTTATTTCTTTTGTTATTTCTTTTAGTAATGGAATCCATTGTTTACTGAAAGTCACGGATTCGTTTGCAACGCAGTTATTTTTATGTAGGGTTATATAGGCAGCTTCTTTGATTTTGCGTTTTTGATGGTTTTCTTCTTTGTCGATAATTTTGCATCTTCCCATTTTATTTTATGACTGGAGTCCCATGCATGTTGGCAAATCATGGATTTTCAAATTTTCTATTTTTATATATGATTTATGTTCTCTTAATCGAACTTCTAATGGTCTGGAAGTTTCTCCTATATAAAACTTATTACATTCATACGGTATTTTGTAGATACAGTTTTTGAATTTTGTATTGCGTTTTTGGGTTTTGTTTTTGTTAATTGTGCTCTTAGTGTATTGTTGGTTCTAAATACTGTTTTAATTCTAAATTTGTTTCCTATTCTTTGAATTTTTCGGAGAATCCTTTTATGTATGGTATTGAGAGCATTTTGTGGTGTGTATCGTTGTTTTGTTTTCTTTTCTTTATTTTTAGGGTTTTATTCATTTCTTTCTCTATTATTCTTTTAGGATATTTGTTTTCTATTAGTGTATATCTGATTAGGTCTTTCTCTTTCTTTAAAATTTCTTCGTTTGATGATATTAATTTTGCTCTATCATACATGGTTTTGATAATTCCTCGTTTGACACATTGTGGGTGGTTTGAATCGAAGTTTAAGTATCTGTTTGTGTGCGTTGGTTTTCTATATACCGATGTATTAATTGTTGTATCGTTTTGCTAACTAGTATATCTAAAACGGAAGTTTTCCATGTTGTTCTAATTCATATGTGAATTTAATAGTTGGTTCTATTTCGTTAATTGACTGTATAAAGTTTTTAATTAATTCTATATTATGAGGCCAAATAGCATAAACATCATCAACGTATCTCCACCAGATCAATGGTTTCAATTCTTGTGTGAATATCACATCTTTTCGAATTCCTCCATGAATATATTACTGAAGATTGGGGATAGTGGACTTCCCATTGCCATTCGAAGCTTTGTTTGTAAAATTGATCATTTATTTGAAAATATGTGGTATTTACGCATAAACCAAGTAATTCCATAATCGATGATATACTTAGTTTTGTTCTTTCTTTAAGATTGCCATCTTTTCGAGTTTGTTTTTATAATATTAAGCGTTTTGTTTATAGGGACATTTGTAAAGAGATTTACTACATCAAAGCTTACCATTGTGTGTGTATTTTCAATTTTATGTTTGATAGTTTTTCTAAAAGTGTTGGTTGTTTTAATGAAAGAATCCGTTTTGCCTGCTAATGGATTTATAATTTTAGTAGAAATTTTGCTAAATTATGGCATGGTGAATCTATTGAGCTTACGATAGGTCTTAAAGGAATGTCTTTTTATGAATTTTGGTAGACCGTAAAAGTGGGGTGGTTTACTGTAATGTGGGACTAGTTTACTTCTTTCTTTGTCTTCGAATTCATTTTAAATTTAAATAGAGTTTTGTATATTTTATTTTCAATTGATTTTGTTGGGTCCGTTTCTAAACTGGTGTAATTCTCAGTGTTCAATAGTTCGTTGACTTTTGTGTTGTAATCGTTTTTATTCATTATTACTGTTGCATTGCCTTTGTCAGCAGGTAGAATTATAATTGAGTTGTCGTTTTTAGATTGCAATTGCTTTTATTTCGTTATTACTTACATTTGGCTTTATTTTGTGATTCTTTTCTATTTCGATTTTACATCGTATTCTAAATTCGTTTGCTTGATCTTCTTCGAGTTGGTTTGCTGTTTTCTCAATACAGCTAATTATTTCAAAGGTTGGTATTGATTTTGGTGTTACTGCAAAATTAAGGCCTTTTGAAAGAATTGATTTTTCTGTGTCGTTAATAGTTCTGTTTGATAAATTTATCACGGTGTTTAGCATGGTGTTCCTGTTTTCTAACGTTTTAGTTTGTGTGTTATTTTTCTCTATAAATAGGTTATTAAATTTCTTTATGTGAATTTCTTTTGTTTGGAAAATACTGATTCGTAGTAGGTTTTTGCACTAACGAGAATTTTATCAAAATCATATTTTGTTACCTTTATTCGTATGAAATTTATAATGCCCTCAATATCTTGTTTTAACTTATAAATAATGTGTCGGTGGTTTTGTAGTCTTTCCTCATCATACTGTAACTTGCTCTTTCGAGAATTCTTGATAGTTTATTGCTTGTCTTTCCAAATTTGATTCTAAATCCTTTTGGTATTATTTCGTTGTTTCTGCACTTTATTAGGAATGTGAGTGAATTTTTGGAATGCGATAGCTTTAGGTTTAGATTGTCCAACTGTCTAAAACAAATACAAATTTCAGGCCCATACCTGACTTGTAAATACTCCCTGTATGTTTGTTGTGGTTTGTTTAGCATTCTTCTTAATCTTCTTTGGGAATGAAACCACTCATAGTTTTTAAAATCTATTTTATTTACGTTTCGATCCATGACCTAGGATCGTTGTCAAAATAATAAAAACTTCAAGTTTGACGTTTCTGACATAAATTGAAGGTTACTTTGATTTATTGATGTTTGAAATATTTGGTTTGAGTACACTAAGCAAAAATTTTTAAAGTTTAAAAAAACCTACTACGAATCAGTATTTTCCAAACAAAAAGAAATTCACATAAAGAAATTTAATAACCTATTTATAGAGAAAAATAACACACAAACTAAAACGTTAGAAAACAGGAACACCATGCTAAACACCGTGATAAATTTATCAAACAGAACTATTAACGACACAGAAAAATCAATTCTTTCAAAAGGCCTTAATTTTGCAGTAACACCAAAATCAATACCAACCTTTGAAATAATTAGCTGTATTGAGAAAACAGCAAACCAACTCGAAGAAGATCAAGCAAACGAATTTAGAATACGATGTAAAATCGAAATAGAAAAGAATCACAAAATAAAGCCAAATGTAGTAATAACGAAATAAAAGCAATTCGCAATCTAAAAACGACAACTCAATTATAATTCTACCTGCTGACAAAGGCAATGCAACAGTAATAATGAATAAAACGATTACAACACAAAAGTCAACGAACTATTGAACACTGAGAATTACACCAGTTTAGAAACGGACCCAACAAAATCAATTGAAAATAAAATATACAAAACTCTATTTAAATTTAAAATGAATTCGAAGACAAAGAAAGAAGTAAACTAGTCCCACATTACAGTAAACCACCCCACTTTTACGGTCTACCAAAATTCATAAAAAGACATTCCTTTAAGACCTATCGTAAGCTCAATAGATTCACCATGCCATAATTTAGCAAAATTTCTACTAAAATTATAAATCCATTAGCAGGCAAAACGGATTCTTTCATTAAAACAACCAACACTTTTAGAAAAACTATCAAACATAAAAATTGAAAATACACACACAATGGTAAGCTTTGATGTAGTAAATCTCTTTACAAATGTCCCTATAAACAAAACGCTTAATATTATAAAAACAAACTCGAAAGATGGCAATCTTAAAGAAAGAACAAAACTAAGTATATCATCGATTATGGAATTATTGGTTTATGCGTAAATACCACATATTTTCAAATAAATGATCAATTTTACAAACAAAGCTTCGAATGGCAATGGAAGTCCACTATCCCCAATCTTCAGTAATATATTCATGGAGGAATTCGAAAAGATGTGATATTCACACAAGAATTGAAACCATTGATCTGGTGGAGATACGTTGATGATGTTTATGCTATTTGGCCTCATAATATAGAATTAATTAAAACTTTATACAGTCAATTAACGAAATAGAACCAACTATTAAATTCACATATGAATTAGAACAACATGGAAAACTTCCGTTTTAGATATACTAGTTAGCAAAACGATACAACAATTAATACATCGGTATATAGAAAACCAACGCACACAAACAGATACTTAAACTTCGATTCAAACCACCCACAATGTGTCAAACGAGGAATTATCAAAACCATGTATGATAGAGCAAAATTAATATCATCAAACGAAGAAATTTTAAAGAAAGAGAAAGACCTAATCAGATATACACTAATAGAAAACAAATATCCTAAAAGAATAATAGAGAAAGAAATGAATAAAACCCTAAAAATAAAGAAAAGAAAACAAAACAACGATACACACCACAAAATGCTCTCAATACCATACATAAAAGGATTCTCGAAAAATTCAAAGAATAGGAAACAAATTTAGAATTAAAACAGTATTTAGAACCAACAATACACTAAGAGCACAATTAACAAAAACAAAACCCAAAAACGCAATACAAAATTCAAAACTGTATCTACAAAATACCGTGCGAATGTAATAAGTTTTATATAGGAGAAACTTCCAGACCATTAGAAGTTCGATTAAGAGAACATAAATCATATATAAAAATAGAAAATTTGAAAAATCCATGATTTGCCAACATGCATGGGAATCCAGTCATAAAATAAAATGGGAAGATGCAAAATTATCGACAAAGAAGAAAACCATCAAAACGCAAAATCAAAGAAGCTGCCTATATAACCCTACATAAAAATAACTGCGTTGCAAACGAATCCGTGACTTTCAGTAAACAATGGATTCCATTACTAAAAGAAATAACAAAAGAAATAACAAATGAAGATCAAATGCCCACAATATCTAGGTAGCATTGCAAGTTTTTCCTGGGTTTTCCTTGCGATATTAACATGAAATACAGCCTGCATACATGATTTCTATTTATACATACAATAACTAATTACATAACAATAAGCATATTAACTAGAAAACCATTATTTCAGCAAATTATAAATGTTGGGGATCTTGGTAGCCACAGGTTGCTTAACCCCTTCACTGAATCTCGGTAAAATAAGACATAAAATCAGAAATCTCTCAATTGTATAAACAGAAACATGTTAAAAAATGTTTCCCAAATTATTGAATTTATATAAAATTCACCAATAAAAATTAATCAGCTGATTTCACGTTAAGCGTATTGGCTACCATAGGAAAGTCGATCCCAGGTCGCAACACAAATTGAAGGCAATCATTCTTTTAAACTTTAAAAATTTTTGCTTAGTGTACTCAAACCAAATATTTCAAACATCAATAAATCAAAGTAACCTTCAATTTATGTCAGAAACGTCAAACTTGAAGTTTTTATTATTTTGACAACGATCCTAGGTCATGGATCGAAACGTAAATAAAATAGATTTTAAAATCTATGAGTGGTTTCATTCCCAAAGAAGATTAAGAAAAATACTTTTGTATTTGAATTAACTTTGAATGAAGAGGAAGAATTAATTTTCGTTTCTAATAATCGAGATTTAATTTTAAAATATTGGGAAGAATCAGTTAATTCATTTTGGATTATCATTAAATGTCATGATAGCCAAAAAGGTTTTAAAAATATTATTAGAATCTTCTAAATCTTGTTCCTGTGAATTCTGATTTCAGTATTAACCAATATAAAAACGAAAAAAAAGATCTAGACTGTTTAATGTAGAAGACGATATGAGAGTAGCATTGTCATTTTTACGGCCAAATATAAATGAAAATTTCAAAAAATATCAAGCTCAAATTGCTCATTAAAAATATTCTTATTATTAACTTGTAATTAATCCCTTAATATATGTACTGTTGTTTTTGTAGTATATTATTTTATTTTACATTCAAAATTGTTATCATAAACTATTTTACATAGTGTATTATAGGCAAGTAAACAACTTTTAAACTTATCTTTTTCTTTATGTGCCGCCAAATTTTGAAATTGTTAAAAGTGTGCCGTGCCAAAAAAGAAGTTGAGAATCACCGAGTTAGAATATCTTCATTAATCTATTTATTGGGACAATATTTCATTGGAATTGTGACTTTTCAGGACATAAATCATCCAAATTGCGTTGTAGATTATTTACTAAGTCCTCAGTCATTTTATTGACATCATTTGTACTATTATTCCAGTCTGCTTTGTTAACATTCTGATATTTTTCCGTAACATAATGTTTTAACGGTCTGGTGATCAAAGAAACACGGCCATTATGCTAGTATCCTTTTGTTTTCGATTTTAATGGTAAACTTATTAGATAATGGTCTGAAATCTTTGGAGTGTTGTGAATAATAATCTCTTGGAGTTGCGCTACATTAAAAAGTAGTACGTCAATTATTTTAACACTGTTATTTGTTTCTCTGGTAGGTTGCTTTATTAACTAGTATAAACCATTTTCTGTTATCATTCCAATAACTTTTTTTTTATAATAACTTTCTTTGGTCATATCAATGTTAAAGTCTCCGATTATTATTAACCTTTCCTTATAATTTCTTTCTTCTATTATCTAAGTTCTCTATTAAATCCGAATGACTAGAATTTGGCGAATAGCATGCATTTCGTTTTCTTGCTCTCTCTAGGCCCTTCCTTTGTTACCCTGTAATGCAGGCGAGCAATCTTGTTTTGTTCTCACTGGTTCGCTCGTATTACGGGTAACACAATCCTATGTCATAAGTTATAGCTTATTAGTTAATCTCATATTTCTACAAATATATAGTTTTTCAATATATTTACCATATAAATGTTGTAAAATGCGGTAACAAAACTACGATAGCTAATTAGGAGAGAAAAGTGGACTGTATATAAATTTAAGTGATATTTGAACAAACAACATATAATTAATGTTTTTAATTAGATCAAGCGTTTACTAAAAGCACTCACCTGTTGATTTATGAAACTGTGCCAAAAAAAAAAATGATGTAACATCTACTCTGCCTTTTGCAGGTGAAGTGAAGCACATTTATTTCAATAGCGGTTCTGACGAAAAGCGGTTCGTCAAATTAATTTGTCCTACGTAGAACATGCAAAACAGCGATGCGGACTATTCGAACCACAAATCGATTCTCTTGGCTTTTTGGATTTTCCAGTCACTACACTGTTCTTGCACATGCGGAATAGCAAAGTTTATTACTCGCGGCACATGTTAGCACGTGCTTCAAGTAAAACCATGGCAATTTTACTCCAATAAATTTAAATATACCGCGGCGAATGTAAATAATCAACAAACTCGACAGAACTAAAATTTAGCTTTAAATTATTTACAATATACACGGAACAAATGTTTTGAAATAATTTTTTTTTGTATTTCGATTAATTGTGTGTGAACATATATTTGTATTGCTGTCACAATTCTTGCATCTTTTTTGTACGTTTAACACTTAAGGTCTTAGAGGACCGCCTCCCTAAGCTGAGGTGATCCTATATACCACTTTAGGATAACTCACTTTTCGCATATTTCCACCAATGGGACCACTTGTTTAATGGGTTTAAAGGAGCTAAGGAGTCGCTTTGGCATGTATCTGAAAGATCGTCACCTTGGCTGGAGAGAATTGTGAACGTATGGTCTAATACTTTCAAAATCAAACATTCTTGGTTTATTATCACTGTGCTTTAATCAGTACATGGATAAAAATTAATACTTTTTTTAACGAAGTATATAACACTAGAATGAAGAAAATTATAAAGATAAAATAAAAAAATATTCCAAAATAATAAAGTGGTAATGATTTATTATCGCTCTACTAGAAATGATTAATTGATGCTAACTTGATATATTGCAACGGTTTTAAAAATAATAAGTGCGTCAATTATATGGTTACTCTACTAAAATTTTAAATGCCCTGCAATGCGGCACAAATGTAACTGGTATTAAATAATTGAAGCGAGCTTAATCACCATTATTGCATGTGACACGCAGTAGTAATATACTTTAAAGAAAAATAAAGTTTGTACGCTTACTAGATGAAAATGCTAAAAATCGTTTTGCCGACGGCTAACTTGACTATCACCAAGCGAGAGCTAAAGACGAACGTCAGCTGAAATTTTCTTAGTTAAACTGAAAACAATTTAAATTAAAACAACTATTAAGCAAAACAAAATATTTTAGGATAGATACAGAAAACCATTTCGAAGTTGGTGATTCTTAATTTTGCTACTTAAATTCTTGGCTAATTGGTCAAATCTCTTTAATATAGAAAAAATTATCAAAATGATAATATTTCTATTTCATAACAAATAATTTGAATCAATAACAGCTATTACTAACAACTGAAATATATTACAGGCCTTTTAGTTTAAAAAACTTGAACAAAATCTCGTTACATAATCGTAATATTTGTTAGTGATTGTCAGATCTGACAGTCATGTACAAATTTAATAAAAAACTGTAATTTTAAGCAACCTTAATAGAAATCTTATTTCGTTACTCATAAAACAAACTCTTTTAAGCTTCTCATAAATGAGAACTTCAAATTGTTACGTTCATTTTCGGCAATAATTGGTTATTTTATTTACAATAATTTTTAACTCAAATTCTTTAGCAATTAATTATTCGGTTATCTAAATTCCATGTCCACGGTTAAATAAAAGCGTCGATTCATAATTAAAAAAGAAATACGCTGGCTAATAGTCTTCAACTAAAATCCACTTTGCTTCCAAAACGAAACTTTATTCAATAAATTAAATATTCTGTATACTTTAGTTGGTAAATACTTCCGCTAATTAAGAATAAATTCTACTTCCCAGAATTCCCTAACGTAAAGTTTACGCTATACTAAAATAGTCTATAACGTGTTCCAAGTATCCGATAATTGCTTCTTATGTGTTTTTCGTCGGAAGAAATCGACGAATTAAAGCTGCGTATTATCCCAATATAAACTGTGTTTTTCCAGGTTAATGCTGAAAAGAAATATTACTTTGAACTTTGGTCACTGGCTGAACGAAATTGATTTCATTTGCTTTCCAATCTACACAACGGAGGCACGCGTAGAAATGTTTGGTTGTTTCCGTTTTTCGTTATGAAAATTTCGCCCACGTAATACGGCGTGGTAAGTATTTAGGGTTTTTAGAAAATTGTATTTTTCATCGAAATTAAATTAACTTTTACTGGTAATTGCTCTAGCATCTTCCGGTGGTCTTAAAGCCACGATGCCCTTGCTGTAATGGGAGGCCAGGTGCGTTCTTTCTGGGTGTAGGCTCACCTACTCGTTGCAGTGGACCAGCTAGTGACTTAACCCCGATGTCAGCAACTTCAAGGGTGAATCTTTTCTTTCTCCATCATTTACGATTGCGGCCATATCGGTTGGGATTTTCGGTTTAAGCTCATGCATTCCTAAATTTAATCTGTTTAGACAACAATTAGTGAATTAGGTTGAGATTTATTGACACTATATGAATGCATTACTATTTGCTTTAAATAACTAAGAGTGTACAACTTATTAAAGTGAAAATGATTTGAAAGCTTGCTGGCACGTTTGAAAATGTTGTCATTAGATGTATATACTTAGTTTTAAATTTACCATGCTGATTTAGAGCTGTTGGTTTTAGAGAGGTGATTTCTTCGCTTAATTTCTTTTTTTTTTGTGTTGAAACTCAGTCTAGGGAGTAACCTAAAACCGGCAGCTCACCATTTAAAAAAAAATGATTTGTTCTTTTGGTTGATATATTTTTTTTAGATTTAGTGTGTAATTATTTATTGCATGTACATATTGTGTTTAATTATAGGTTTGTTTTGTTGATCTGTTGTGTTTTGAGTATGAATGAGTGTGTGTAATTTTTCTTTCTTTATTTCAGGTCTCTCTTAATTTTTGTTGTAGGTATAATACCCCACCCATTCGCCGATTGAGCCTGGTCCATTTCTTTTTTGTAGGCTACGTCAATGCATGTAGCAAAATATAACAAAATTAAACGAAATATGTCTCTTTCACACAAAATACAGAATATAGTCATGCAAAATTAATAAAATTAAGGGGGATAACAACATTTTAACAGATCTTATGAACTGAAACGGTGAAGATTATCATGGCTGGTAATTTGACCATATGTGGAGAAGAGGATTGTTAAATAAATCCGGTTAAGGATTCGGCAAAAGTAAAAAACACCCTTAAACACTGGTCACTGACTGCTACCTTTGCGTTGGTTATTATCTGGTTTCAGTTTGTCTGCAGCCGTTCACATGCAGAAATAAATCTCAATGGACTCCAGACTGACTAGTGAAACTTATTGATTGGAGAGTTTTTCAATGACTTGAGGATGTTTGCTAACAAGTTTTTTGTTGATCGGAGTTTTTTCTTTAACATGAAGGCGTTTTTTAACCTGTGGGTGTTTGCGCTGAAACAAATATAAATTAAGGCACTTAATTTTTCACCACTGATTCTCACCACCAAAGACTCACATCCCATTTGACTCAAAGAATTACACTGAAATGAGCGGATTAAGAAAACAACTTATAAAGACAATTCGATTTGAGGAATTTTTATTAGAACAAATGCTTGGTAACCATGCGCTGTGTTTACGAAGCAAGTCGAAAACCTTGCGATATATTGTGAACAAGAAATTATTTACATGGACTTTTAATGATTAGAATGTTATTTAAAACTTTCTACACAATGTTTCAAAACACCTGAATTATTTTCCATATTATTATTGGTACCAAACTTGGAGTTTGGCCTTGCAATTTAATCAAACTAGGAGATAACGAATCGTTTGTTGTTTTCTATATGGGACCCCTTATTAAGAATTCGAAAACATATTGGTTTACAAATAAATAATTTTTAATTTTTTTTTCATTTCTTCAACTTACCTTAATATAGCTTTGTTTTTCTGTAAAAAAATTATATTACACCAAAAAAATTGTTATAATATTTTTTTAAAATACACCTTTCAGTGAACGCAATTATAACAAGGCAAACATAGAAATAGTTACCACTTTCTTTATTTGGGTTTTCACTATTCGCTTCATTTTGCACAGTTCTTTACAACCTTAGTAACCTTCTCTGGTTTTCCTATTGTCTCTCAATTTTTTAGTAATATAGTTTCCTTCTGATATTAGTTGGAATTGGTGATGATGAATTTAAAAGCATCATGAGCAGATATTTTTCGAATGTGATCTCATGAACTTTTCTCTGAATGTCATAATATCCATCTTTTTAATTCATTCGGTATATGTGTGCAATCGCAAGAACAATTCCAAAAATCAGTTCAACTGATATTTTTTTACCACTGACAATCCCCTTTTAATGAAGTGTTATAGGCAGACTTCTGGGTAGAAAAATCAATGTGTGTTTTATCCACGTTGTACTGACCAACGGTCAATGACTTAGTTATTACTTCTCTATTTTGCGAGTTACTTCAATTGTCTCATTTCCAAAATTTACATTCTATTTTTCAATTTAATTATTGTTATCACTTTTTCATTTTATTTTGCAGTGAATTCTTCAATATTTCTTTCGATCGTTTTACGATTTTTACTTCTTGTATATATATATATATATATATATATATATATATCTGTGAAATGAATTTATTAAGCCCCTACGGTGGGTGTCATTTTTATTGCTGTGATATTCCCTATTTTAGGATTATCGAGCCCCTACGATGGGATCCATTTTTATCGCTAGGTATTGCTTTTATTGCTTTGCTATTCGCCCCATTTGATATGAAATGTTAAATTAGGATTTTACCCCGACTAGCTTACTGAATAAATCTTATTGAATCAAATAAATCAATTCTAGAACACACAATATAATAACTGATAATATTTACAACACTCAAAATTTTCCTTTTTGTACAAAATATCTACATAGACCAGATTTATGCTTTTCTGAAATCCAGCAGAGATATCTTTTAATTACATTCAGGGACCTTCGAACGTTCCAAGATACCTTCCTCTGTTTTCATATTTTTTTTAAGTGACCTTTTTGATGACTTACAAATATACAATTCATAGCAAATATTAAATTGAAAACAGTCTTTCAATAATACAGTGTATTAAAAATTGCTAACCTGGAATGGGTTCTGGAGTTCCATCCTAGTCTATGATCTGCATCCACTTGCTGTGTTCACTTTGCTTATTGGTATATTTTTGTTTGCGTTAAGACATCAACAAAATGCCGTCCCCATATAAGAATCGCCTCCCATAAATCACTGCCAATTAAAATCGTACCAAATTAAAGTACATCCAAAATTAAACGTCCCAAATTAGAATATGTCCAAATTAGAATATGTCCAAATTAAAATATGTCCAAATTAAAATATCAAACATCCCAAATTGGAATGTGTCCAAGTTAAAATATCACCAAAATTAAACGTCCCAAATCAGAGCCCTGTTTTGTTAATATTAGAAATGAATTTAATTAAGTTGTTTAACATACGTCTATCTATAGATTGACTTATATTTGGTTGCACAAAATTCTCGCACTTTTAAATCTCATTTGTTTAATTTTTATTTCACTAATTCCGTGAGTTTTTAACACCTTCGAACATAGTTGTTGCTCAGTTAAATATAGACAAAAATGTAGTTCAGTTTCTATCGTATATATAAGCTTTTCCTCCAATAGTTTTCATTGGCATGTTTACAATCAAGGCTGGTACTTTTCCTTATCTAGCAGAACTCGGAATTTTTACAAATTACCTAGTTTAAATCTTCGACGAATGCTCTGTTCATCACGTCCGCATTCAGCATATTGTCCTAGGATTTCCAAATTTGGTTTTTCATTAACTCATGTATCGATGTTTGTTAATTTATCATATAATTGAACCGCCTGGTGTTTATTTGTTTTCCACAGAATGTTGGTTTTCTGAACAAATGTGTTCTTCTCTAGTCACGTAACGATTTTCTAATAATGAATTATTTAGGATGCGTTTACGTTGATATTTTCAATGCAATTGGTAAATATTTGCAATGCCAATTTATCTATGTTTACCAGTAATTTAATTTTGATGCAATTTATTGAGTTTTAAAATCTTATCTTTACTTGTAAACTATACTTAAACATCTTTATGTTCTCCTGCATTCAATTATATATCTTTTATATAGTGTCCTCTTAATTGACATTATGTAGAATCGTCGATTTACTCTTATAATTTCTGGAATTATTTGCTTTCCTTAAAGTTGAAGTTGTTTATATTTATTCTAGGAACCCTATGACTTAATCTACCCTTAAACTACCCTATTATCATAGCAATATATATAATATTGTGAGGTTTTTACCTGTATACTCGCCCTCTAATTCGTGCCCCACTGTTGGGTCGACATCAATGCTGTGATCCTTCTTATTGGAAGGGTTCCAAAATTCGTGCCCCACACTTTGGGCATCATAAATGTTATGAAATTTCTGAAAATCGCCCTCTGCTGCTCTACGCTTCTTTTATACTAGCTAAAGTTGTTTAAACTTTACACGGACACCTACCTATTAAATCTAAACACTCCCGCTCAATATAACCATGCTGAAACCTAAAAGAAATTTACAGCCTACAATCACACACTCAAAAATAACTCAATTTACAAAATATAGCACACTCTATTAACATGATATTAATATTACACTTTCACAAATATCATTTCTTTATATACACTCGTATCGTCAATAATTTCATAATAATAAAAATAATTCAAATCGATAACACTTTTAAACACACATTTTTAATTAAAGCAAGAGGGCGTTCCTCATACCTTACGTTAACCCTTTGTCTTATCATGAGCTCATAGTAAAACTCTATAAATGTACAAAATATACAAATCTACTGCACCAACAAATATCAATAAGCCCTCTATACCTCTTTACAACGCCTCTTGGTTATCTGTAAATTAATTAATTATTCTTGATTTTCAAAAATAAATTTCAATTTCATTTTAAAATCTCATAAATTTCAGTTCATAATATATATATATATATATATATATATATATATATATATATATATATATATATTATGAACTGAAGTTTATGAGATTTTAAAATTGAAAGAAGGAAAATATAAGAACTTGGACAGGATTTGAACCTGCATCTCAGTTTTGCCGGAGCTGTGCGTTTACCAATTACGCTACCGAGGCCGATGGCTATAATTGGGAAATTTACAAATCCAAATCGTGTACAGTACCATATATAAACCTAACTTTCAATTACGTTTAGCATTTTTGTCAATCATATCTGAAATTGTCAAGTTTTTGACTTGTCAGATATAGACAGGAAGCAACGCTCAAAATCACTGCTATAGCCAAGTATTAATATATAAATATTATAAGTAGTTTTTTACACAAGGTAAGTTGATAAATACTAACGTATTGCATTTGGGCTTTACTTAAAAAGTCTAAGTTATTATTTCATCTTATTAATTTCAATACGTTAGTACAGTATTGCCCGAAATAAACAGTACTGAAACTAAGTTGGCGGTGTTTTTATGCGTGCGCTGCCACACTCAAGTTAGCTAGTATAGACCTGTCAAATAAACCTCAAACAAGTAATTAGTAGGGCCTAATTGTTAAAAATGGTGTTAAGTACAGAGGAGAAAGTGTTTCTGGTAGAGCATTATTTTCGTTCATACGGAATCGGCCGACATAATGGTGCAAGTTTGCTATACGTGTCTGATCAATTCACACAAAGGTTTAATAAACGTTCTCCAAGTAATGCTGTAATTTTGAAGGTTATTGAAAAGTTTAGAAATACAGGTAGTGTATTGTGCCAACGAAAAGGAAACTCGGGGCGTCCCAGGACAGTTAACAACAACAATAACCATGAACGTGTTTTTGAGCAAATCTTAGAAAATCCGAAAGTCAGCCAGGCAAGGACAGCGTTACAACTTGATTTAAAAAGAACTTCCTTTCAAAGAATCCTGAAGGAGCTGGGTATATTTTCGTATGTGATTCAGGTACATCAACAACTACATCCTCGGGATTATCGCAGTAGAGTGGAATATTGCGCCAGAATTCTCGCGTTGCAGTATGAAAATCCTGAATTTTTGAAAAATGTTTGGTTTTCAGACGAAGCACATTTTCACTTATCAGGCTATGTGAATCGTCGCACAAATCGATTTCTGGGCTTTGCCAGACCCGATGAGGTTCAAGACGTTCCTTTACATAGTGAAAAAGTGAGTGTCTGGTGTGCTGTTTCCGGACACGGAATCATTGGTCCGTACTTTATCGAAGAGAATGGTAGGCAAGTCACACTTAATCAACAGAGGTACAGACAAATTTTAACACGATTTATCCCTGATCTACGCCAATTCTGTCGTGCACGTAACTTGGCATTTCGAAACCAATTTTTTCAGCAGGACGGGCAACTTGCCATACTGCTGCCGCAATTCGTCAATTTCTTCAAGAACATTTTCCAAGCAAATTCATATCACGATTTACTGACTTCCTTATCCTTCACATTCTCCAGACCTCACACCTCCAGATGCATACATTTGGGGCATGGCTAAAAATGCCGTTTTCAAACGGGCACCACAAACCATCGATGAATTAAAGGATGCCGTTAGAGTCTTCTTCGCAGCCCTGAGACAACCCTTATTCAATAACATGACCAGAAACTTAGAACATCGTTATGAAGTCTGTCTCGAACGAGGAGGTGCACATTTAGAACATATAATAAAGTGTCAATAATATGTATTTTTTAAATATACAAAACAATTACAATTTCAGTACTGTTTATTTCGGGCAATACTGTATTTATCAACTTACCTTGTGTAAAAAACTACTTATAACATTTATATATTAATACTTGGCTTATAGCCGTGATTTTGAGCGCTGCTTCCTGTCTATATCTGACATAAGTCACAAATTGACAATTTCAGATATGATTGACAAAAATGCTAAACGTAATTGAAAGTTAGGTTTATATATGGTACTGTACACGATTTAGATTTGTACATTTTCCAATTATAGCCATCGGCCTCGGTAGCGTAATTGGTTAACGCACAGTTCCGGCAAAACTGAGATGCAGGTTCAAATCCTGTCCAAGGCCTTGTATTTTCCTTCTTTCAATAACTAGCTCGATTTGAAATGATCATTTGGGCTTTACTTAAAAGTCTAAGTTATTATTTCATCTTATTAATTATATATATATATATATATATATATATATATATATATATATATATATATAATTATAATAACGATATCGGGATTCAGTCAGATTCGATTTGGATTCAAAATAAACTCCTTATAATCATTCAAGCTTTCGAAAATTTATTATTTTCTTCTTCAGGAAACTAGAAACTTTAACAATTAAACAACATTTTTATATAGGTTACTACGATTAGTGAAGCTTAAAAATCTAAAGTGTATAATAACATTAAAGGTAAAAATTAAAATTTAGGTGACAATTTTATAAAACTACAGTGACATGACAGTTGATGTTAAAATATAGCTAATCCTAGATTACAATTTAGTTTAATTGATGCGTTTAATACAGATCATAAAATAAAATATTTCTTTAGAGAATTACAATTAGTCATCTAAAGTTACGTAAGGTTTTGGATTTTTGGTATTTTTAATTATGGTCAAAAGGTATGAATAAATGTTACTTAAATTTTGGGTATCAGTTTTTTATTTAAAGAGTTTTCTTCAAAGAAATGGCAATCATTTCCAGAAACAATCGTTTTGTAATTTTCTTCAATATAAATAATTTTAGTACCATCGTAGTTTATTATGTGTCCAGTTTCAATTGCATGAGATGCCAGTGCACATGTTTTTTATTTCTATTGCAGTCGCTTTTATGAGAAGCTAATCTAGTAGACAGCCAATTTGATGTGTGACCTACATATTTTCCTTCACAGTTTTGACAGGGAATACTGTAAACGACTCCTGATTGTCAAGTTTTGTATCAGGATCTTTAAGATTGGTATACAATACTTTTTCAAGGTTAACATTGGTTTTATGCTAAACCTGATATTTTTAAGTCTTTAAAAGTCGTTTACATTTATCAGTTAACCTGTCTATGTACGTAGTGATATGTATGTTGTAGGAACTGTGAGGTTTGTGTTTTGGTTTGGAATAGTACTAGTTCTTGTAGTGTCTGAAGAGGTGTTGGTGTATGTAGGGTGTTGAAAAGTAGTTTATTGATGAGTGTACTAGGATATGAATTTTTAAGTAGTAGGTCTTTGAGTATTAATAAATTTTTGTATTTTAGCGTGCGGTGTGAAACTGATTCTACTTTTCTTTTTAAGCCAAGAACTACGTTGATTTTCATATGCATCGGGTGAAAGGAGTGATAATTTAGATATCTTCCAGAGGATATTGGTTTTCTGTACCAGTCTGTAATTAAAGTATTACCTCTGCGTATTATTTGCATGTCTAAAAAAGGAACTGAACAATTAGTTTCTTTTTCTATGGTGAATTGAATGGATGGATCGTAGCTGTTAAATATTTGGAGTACCTGATCTTCACAATCTGACGGAACGCAACAAATCAAATCATCGACATACTTCTTAAAGAAAGGAATCTCAAAATGAAATTTTGTGAGGCAGCTATCTAACAGGTCATCCATAATATATTGCGCAATTATAGGCGATACAATTTCACACAAAATTCGTCTAAATCACCTACTGAATTGAGAAAAATGCTGATAAAATCATTAAATTTTATGAATAATCACAAAGATTTGGTTTTAACAAAATCAGACAAAGGCAACGTATCGGTATTGCTGAACAGAACACAATACAATAAAATGACTGACGAAATTGTGAATGATCGAAAATATTATGTACCTATCAACAACGATCCAACTAGCACCATACAACAAAAATCAAATAAAATTATAAATGAACTCAAGAATAAGAAGCATATAAATCCCGATGAAGCTAAAAAATTAATGATATACAATGCTACATCACCTAAATTCTATGGTCTACCTAAAATTCATAAACCCACACTTTCCTTACGTCCCATAATTTCATCAATATCAGCTCCTAATTCTAAAATTTCCGAAATGGTTACCAAGATTCTTACATCATCTTACAATACTGAAAATCTATACTATGTCCAAGATTCTTTTCAATTTGCCGCTTTCATCAATGATCTGCAGATACCTGAAGGTTATGTCATCATTAGTTTAGATGTTATTTCATTATTTAATAATATTTCGGTAGATCTAGCTAAAAAGCATTAATTCTCATTGGGAAAATATTGAAGTAAACTGTAAAATTAACAAAATCAATTTCTTAAAATTAATCGATTTTCTATTTGAAACGACATATTTTTCAGTTAAAACAGATTTTATAAACAAATCTTAGGTACTCCTATGGGAGCTAGTGTATCGCCTATAATTGCGCAATATATTATGGATGACCTGTTAGATAGCTGCCTCACAAAATTTCATTTTGAGATTCCTTTCTTTAAGAAGTATGTCGATGATTTGATTTGTTGCGTTCCGTCAGATTGTGAAGATCAGGTACTCCAAATATTTAACAGCTACGATCCATCCATTCAATTCACCATAGAAAAAGAAACTAATTGTTCAGTTCCTTTTTTAGACATGCAAATAATACGCAGAGGTAATACTTTAATTACAGACTGGTACAGAAAACCAATATCCTCTGGAAGATATCTAAATTATCACTCCTTTCACCCGATGCATATGAAAATCAACGTAGTTCTTGGCTTAAAAAGAAAAGTAGAATCAGTTTCACACCGCACGCTAAAATACAAAAATTTATTAATACTCAAAGACCTACTACTTAAAAATTCATATCCTAGTACACTCATCAATAAACTACTTTTCAACACCCCTACATACACCAACACCTCTTCAGACACTACAAGAACTAGTACTATTCCAAACCAAAACACAAACCTCACAGTTCCTACAACATACATATCACTACCGTACATAGACAGGTTAACTGATAAATGTAAACGACTTTATAAAGACTTAAAAAATATCAGGTTTAGCATAAAACCAATGTTAATCTTGAAAAAAGTATTGTATACCAATCTTAAAGATCCTGATACAAAACTTCGACAATCAGGAGTCGTTTACAGTATTCCCTGTCAAAACTGTGAAGGAAAATATGTAGGTCACACATCAAATTGGCTGTCTACTAGATTAGCTTCTCATAAAAGCGACTGCAATAGAAATAAAAAAACATGTGCACTGGCATCTCATGCAATTGAAACTGGACACATAATAAACTACGATGGTACTAAAATTATTTATATTGAAGAAAATTACAAAAAACGATTGTTTCTGGAAATGATTGCCATTTCTTTGGAAGAAAACTCTTTAAATAAAAAAACTGATACCCAAAATTTAAGTAACATTTATTCATACCTTTTGACCATAATTAAAAATACCAAAAAATCCAAAACCTTACGTAACTTTAGATGACTAATTGTAATTCTCTAAAGAAATATTTTATTTTTATGATCTGTATTAAACGCATCAATTAAACTAAATTGTAATCTAGGATTAGCTATATATTTTTAACATCAACTGTCATGTCACTGTAGTTTTATAAAAATTGTCACCTAAATTTTAATTTTTTACCTTTAATGTTATTATACACTTTAGATTTTTAAGCTTCACTAATCGTAAGTAACCTATATAAAAATGTTGTTTAATTGTTAAAGTTTCTAGTTTCCTGAAGAAGAAAATAATAAATTTTCAAAAGCTTGAATGATTATAAGGAGTTTATTTTGAATCCAAATCGAATCTGACTGAATCCCCGATATCGTTATTATAATTATATATATATATATATATATATATATATATATATATATATATATCAGTAGTAAACACACCAAAACACAAATCAAAATAATCACAAAAACCATGAAAAATATTTACCACTCAATGTTCTATATAATGGCCTACCTGGTAGCTATCTTCTGATGTTGTCAACAAACTAGCCCTTGGAGATGCTACCGTTCAGTAGGTCCTCAGTCCATCAAATAGCTCCCTGGTCGAATCACCATGTCTGCCACTACTCCAAACTATCTCTCCGTAAACAATATCCAACCATAAACATCCGATCTCCCAAATTTTATTCCTCTTATTCCAAATTAAATTTAATATGCAAAAATCGCTGCTTTCATCATCCAAATAATTTTAATCTTTACTAATTTCGTGCATCCCAACAACACAATAACAATTTGTTTGTACTTGCATACAAGATTAACTTTCACTTAAATAGCTTTTCAAAGTAGGTCATAATTAAATTTATCAAAATAAAATATTCCATTCCATTACAACTGTCACCAAGGTAGGTAGTTGGATATACTTTACAAAGCACCGACTACCTGTTTCCTAAATAATTGAAATAAAAATCCACCTAAACTTAATCTCAGTTAACATAAAAGCATAATTTTATTACACATACACATGCCCTTTTCTAAAAAGAAATCACCCTGTAATCTGGCCAGGTGTAGCCCGAACTAAATCCTAAAGAAAAATAACTAGAAGCCATCAACAATATTCGAAGCGCCACATTTTCCTATTTCCTTATTTAATTATTACATTAATGAATCCCAAATTATCGGTAATGTCGTTCATCAAAACAAGAAACAGTTCAATACCAACTTTGCACTATAACATTGTCCTTTCCAAGATACATAACACCTACATATTTCTTAATATTTTACTACTAACAACATTATCCTTAAATTTAATCATCAATCGTTCCATGGATAAAATCTCAATAAAAAAAACTCACGGTGGTGTTTGATTATTATTCTATATCAAAAAAATGTCAAAACATTTACATCCACGTTAACAAAATAGCTATTTGTGTACTTAGAGTGGAAAGTGATACTTTGTCGCTTGAGATAGAAGCGGGGCGTGGGCAATCTGTCGAAGCGTAACAGCTGTGTTAGCACTCTTTGCAAGTTGTAGAAATTTTAATTCCAGTTCTTGTATTTATAGCTTTAAATCAGAGATAGGAATCTGAAACCCTTTTTCATTCAAAGCAGCTTCTTCAAGAATAATTTGGTTGTTTTTCTTGAGTTTACAAATATGTGTCTTTTGATGTTCAATCTCAGACAACAAATCATTACTGACTATATCACCTCTTTTAACCATGTCAACATTTTCATCTGCAACACCATCATCACAGCACTTAATTTTATTGTCATTAAGGAATACTATAGATTTTCTAAAACACGATAAACAACTTTTATGATAAAAATAGAAACATATAACACAAACAAAAAAATTACTAGGTTTAGTTTTACAACATTTAAATCTGTTAATTGCAGAGCACACTAAATCACAAGTATTAATGGCAGCCATCTTCAACAATTGCTTTCCATGAGACATTTGACCCCCTCAGCAAAACAACTTTGGAACCAACACGTGCTGTATTTTCTGCAGTGTGGCATGAGGGAGTGCCGAGAGAAAAAAAAGATATTGTTAGCTGCTATCACGCGTTCTTATTGAAGATGCGCGATATGAAAAATGTTGTTATGTGGGCCGACAATTGCACAGCACAAAACAAAAATTAGACACTGTTCTCATTTCTAGCATACATAATTAATTCTACGGAAATTTTGACGGACTCCGTTGAAATAAGTTCTCTGGAGAAGGGGCATACCTTTATGTCTGCAGATTCTGTGCATCATGAGGTAGAACAATCGATGGCAAGAAGAGGAAATATTTACGATTTCCAAGATTTTTGTGATGCTGTAACAGTCATTCATAGAGGTAAAGTCGAAGTCAAGGTTATGAAAGTACATGGCTTTTCAAACTGGCCGAATCTAACCTCTGTCTATAAACTTTCAGGGTTAGACCAAGAGTTCTTCTACACAATGTGGTGAGTGTCAAATTTACACGTGGAGATTTTAATATGAAATATAATAGAGTGCTGACGGACTAAGAATTCTCCACATTCAACTTTCTTTTTATGCGCTATTAAACGTCTATTCCTCGTCTACAAACACGACAGAGGGCACGGGGAATTCCTCAAACTAAAAAAGACGACATCGTGTCCAAACTAGGACAATTTTGGCAACAGATTCCTGTGGAAGACATTCCTGACTTATGTGATGTATGAGTAGGTGTTAAGTTATCTAATTATTATATCAATCATAGAATAAGTTACTTTTAAGTTGCATACACCTAAAAATAATATTGTTTACTTATTATACAGAAAGTAGAATTTCCCTGCACAAATTGGACAAGGTCCAAATAGTTTAGTATTTCACAATTAAAATAATAATGGCTTTTTTCTGAACCAGTTTTTAATTATTACCAGTCTATGTACATGTTTCATAACATACCCTACTAAATTGCAAAAACAAACAACGTTGGTAGTCACTTTGGTATTAAAACATATGCACTTACGGTCATTGGCCCAATCTTAACCAGCACATTTCTGAAGCACAACACTGTAAGTGTCCTAACACAAAAATTACTACAAATACATAAAATCTGACGCAGCTATCTTATTTCACGTACTTCAAAATATGTTACCATAAACTTCTGAAGAAAAAGCTTAAACCAACAGCACTAGAGAACTTGAAGTGAGGAAACAAAAGAATCGCAATTCCCAAAAGTTCAACTAGTGGTGCTTACGGTTTTCTACTTTGGACGGCAGTATAGCAATGGTGATTGTTTACAAAACCATCTGAAGGATTTCTTTTTCTGCTAAAACGTGTCCGAAGCCTATAAGGAATGCCAGTTTTCTTTTTTGTAGTGCGATGGTAATCAATTGCAAAACCATGTAACTGATTTCTTCTCCTACCGAAAGGTATTAGAAGATCATACAGATGTTCTCTTTCTTATGGGTCGAATGTGGTAGATTGCAACACTATCTTAAGGATTTCTATTATGATTACGAATGTATTTTAGATCATTTAAACAGAAATATATTTTAATGATGCTTTCATGCATGTAATGCATAAATAAACTATGCCATACATACAAAAGTTGAGTACGATCCCATAGTCCAGTTTATGACCAAATACTAGTGTTGTTATGACTTAACATTCTAAACACCAAATTCATTAAAATATTGCCTATGCGATAGTTTATGAGCATGAACATAAAGCATTAATGGCATACTGTTTATTGAAATAAATAAAAAATTCATCGGTGTCACAATGTTTTATACTTTAATTGCCGACTTTGTTTTCTTGCTGCTCAAATTTAGGATACTTTCCTTCAACGTCCTCCCATGTTTGTTTTCCATACGCAAGACCATGTATGACTCCAGGTAGCTCTGTTAACTGCAAGAGAAAAGAAGGAACACTTTATACACTTGAATGTTTTTAAATTTCAAAATTTTAGTAGTTAAAATATCAAGCATGTGTATGCAAATTGCTGAGAAAAAGGCACCATCTTGATTAATATGAGCAAAATCCTACTTCACAGTGATTAATTATAAAAGTGTAAATGTTCTTTAATAACGTTATGTATATGAGGCTAGGTTTTGTATTAGCTAAATGAATGCATGTTCTACTCGTATGATTCATGTAGTATATAGGTAGAACTTTCAATAAGGAAGGGTTGTTTATTATTTTGCTGAAATAAATTTGCATAAATTTTTAATATAAAAGTACTACAGGAAAATAGTTAAGTATGCGCTAATTAATTCATTGACTAAAAGCCAACATTTGCAATATAACAGCTATATCGAAACAAATTTGTTATTTATCAAGGAACATTTGGAGCATTTAATAATTTAGATGATGGGGGTTCGCATCTAAAAATGAAGTCGATTAATGCTTTTAAACTTTTGAACACCAACTTCTGACATAGGATTGATGCTCGAATAAAATTATACAATATCAGGTCTAAGTCAAAAACTAATTTGCAACGACTTCAATTGCAGCAGAACCAAACCAAATAGATTTTACCAGAATTTGAATAAGCCTTTAAGCTAATAGTTACAAAAATATTTGAAGTTGAAACGTATTTATTTATGTAACATAAATAAATACAATAAGTCCATTAGATATGAGGTTATGCTTTATTAAATTGGTACACTGAATTTACTGTCGTCATAATGTTTGAGAATTGCTCTTGTGTAGAAAGCACGCTTCTGTTTTGTTAGCAGTTTTGGATTTTTATCAGCATTGCAACATAACATATTAAGTTCTGTTTGGTCTACGCAAGACTTGTCGTCGTAGTTGGTCGCTCAGCAGTACATAAATTTAAACCGAGACTCGTAGTAAGTTTGTTGCATTTTTTTGAGGTCAATGATGATGTAATTTTTGTTTAACAGTCTAGGTGAGGTTCGTAAAGGAGTCAGTCATTCTAGCAAAAGTTTATGTGTTGTAAGGCACTTATTTGTTTCGACAGTTTGATTATGAGTGGAGCGAGAGTGTACCAGAGCACTGAGTTGTGGTTAGCCATAGTAGTAGACCTTTGTATGTTTCAGACCTAACAGGTCTTGCACAAATTTTTAAAGATGTGCTAAATTACTACTGTTAACGATGTCTCTGCTATTAATATTATCATACCTGATGTTGTTACTGACCTTGAATCACGTGTCATTCACCAAGTATCTCCTTGTTCATCAATTAAATCAAAAATTCTTTTTTTAAGTGATAGCCAGGGCCGTGCTTGTGGGCATCTACTACACAGCATGTTTGACAAGGATTACTTTGATTTTCTAGCTTTTATTAAACCAAATGCAACTTTTGAGCAAGTTGTTGTTGACAGCCGTCCCCTCTCTAAACGGTTCACACGTAATGATTTCTTCATAATCTTTGCTGGCTCAAATAATGCCCTTAGAGGACAGACCCTTACTAGTCAGTTTTTACTTACTCTCCGTAGTGGCTTAGCTCATACTAATGTTATAATTATTACCTCTCCTTTTTGGCATAATGCATTTACTTTCAATAACATTATTTTCCAAAATAACCTTTTGCTATTCTCTTTCTTTAAAAATTGTGCCCATTTTGTTGACCCTTTAGATGTTTTGAACATCTATAATTATACACGTCATGGACTTCATATTAACTATTCAGGAAAAATAATACTCATGGTGGAGGTATGTGGTCTTGTTCGTTCTATGATCTTTACCAAAGATAGTCTGGACATTCGTTCTTCTAAAATTAACTCACTTAATACTCACAATTATACTTCGAAACTAAAACATATATTATCCTCTGCATCAATTACAACCACTCGTAAATCCTATAGTGGTGCTTTGTCAAACTCTACTTCAGACTACCATACTGCTCGGGACTATAGAGTGGGAGGTAGCTTGCCCTTTCGTTCCAATTAATGTTTGCGATAAACCTAAACTTACCTATAATTTATTTTACCAAAATGTACGTGGTCTTAATTCTAAGTTTGATAAAGTTTTTCTCAATTCAATTTTATTAGATGTGGATATTTTCCTTCTAACCGAAACCTGGTTAAATCAAAATACTTACGAAGTCTTTAATAACTGTTATACCTCTTATAGGAAAGACTGGGACTTTCTAAAGTGTAACCGTTCCAGAGTAGGTGGTGTCCTTATAGCGTGTAATAGCAATCTGCATTCCTCGCTTTTTGACCTGGGATGTGAGTCTTTTGGGCATCCGGCTGTTGACATCATAGCTGTAAAGGTTATTTTATTCAATTATTGTTTTGTAATTATTGCTCTTTATTTACCTCCTTTTATCGCCTCTTACCTTGCTATTGTTTTAGAAAGTTTAGACAGCTTGATCGCAAGAATACCTCATAATATTATCTTGTCTGGTGACTTTAACGTGCCAAATTTTTCGAATGAATCCAAAACTGCCCTCTCTAAAAACGCTATTTTATTACGTGATTTTCAATCTATGCACAATTTTGTACAAATTAATTCCATTACTAATTGTAGAGGGACCATGCTTGACCTCATATTTCTTCGAATTAATTCACAAAATATTTCTATTAATACTTTTAAATCTAGTGCCCCTCTTGTTGCTGAAGATTCATATCATCCCGCATTAAGCTTCTCTCTAGATTCTACTCGTCCAGCACCTACCATTAGAACGCGCCCACCTAGCTCTTCTAAACTTAATTTTAAAAAAGCTAACTTTGCTCGTATTTATGATCTCATTAGAACCACATCTTGGGATGACATTCTTTCATGCCATGATCCAAATTTAGCAGCTAACATGTTTCTTAAAAAATTACTTGATATCTTCATTATGCATGTCCCTAAGTCTAGGCATAGTAGATCATACTATCCAAGTTGGTACAATAAGGAAATAATTATTGCTCTAGAAAGGAAACGATTCTATCATTCTCTTGCTAAAACAGGCTCCCCTTTCTTTAAATGTAAATTCAAAGAACTACGAGCTACCTTAAAAATTTCTATTAAGAAGGCTTATCTTGAATACATTAACAATACTCAAATTGCTTTAAAAAGGACCCTAAACGTTTCTGGAATTTCTTCAAAGACACGCGTAAATCTACTTCATCTAATGTGTTCAAGTTAAACGGTTGTGAGTACTCTAGCCCACAACATATTAGCATGTCTTTTGCATCATACTTCGCCTCTTGCAGTTTTTCTCAACCGTCTACTGTTCCTGAACCACTGACCCACACTGACTCTAATAATATTAGCTATAGCATCAATACGCCCATTATTACAGAAGCTAATGTGATTGAAGCCTGTAAAAAATTACCAAATTCTTTTTCATGTGGCCCTGATAATATACCCGCTTTTGTCTTGAAGGATACCTCTCAGGTAATCGGTACTAGTTTGGCCCACATTTTTAATCTATGTATAACTAAATCGATATTTCCTGATACATGGAAATTATCTCGCGTCCGCCCAGTTTTTAAGAAAGGTGACAAATCTCTAATTTCTAGCTACCGTCCAATCTCTATCATCTCCAATATCGCCAAAATTTTTGAATTTATTATTTCGGAAGCACTTTACCCTCAAATTTCTAATACATTATCTGAATTTCAACATGGTTTTATTAGGAAACGCTCCACCGTAACTAACCTTTGTTTCATTACACAGTACATTTCTGAATGTTTAAATGTTAGATCTCAATGTGATGTCATTTATTTTGACTTTACCAAAGCCTTTGACCTTTTAGACCATAATATCCTTTTACTGAAATTAAATCAATTTAACTTCTCGAATAACCTTATAAAATTATTTGAATCATACTTGAGTAATCGTTTACACTACGTCGAATTAGATGGATTTACATCACAACCTTATCTTTTACATAGTGGTGTGCCGCAGCGATCTGTACTTGGGCCATTGCTATTTCTCCTCTACATTAATGATGTCACTCAAATTATTACCAATCATAAGTTACTTTTTGCTGATGACTTAAAAATCTTTGCTAAAATTGACTCCGCTATTGATTGTAAATCTATACAAACTGACATATCACTTCTAGCTAGGTGGTGTGCTTCTAATAAATTACTCCTCAATATTGATAAATGTATGGTAATGTCTTTTAGCAATAACAACTCGCAAATAATATTTGATTACTCACTTCATAACAGTAGTATTTCAGGGGTTTTTTCTATTAATGATTTGGGTATATCATTTGACCCGCACCTAACATTTAACTACCATATAGATCTTTTGGTTAAACGCTCTATCCAGATGTTAGGCTTCCTCTTCCGTAATACCTCACTTTTTACTGACCTTGACTGCCTTAAAACTTTATATTATGCTCTAATTCGTAGTATTCTGGAATATAGTTCTCTCATCTGGTCCCCCTACTACAAATATAACTCTCTTAGAATCGAAAATGTTCAACGTAAATTCCTAAAATTTCTATATTTCAAAAAGCATAATCTTTACCCACCTTGTGGATATTCTTATGCTGATCTTCTTAGTGAATTTGATTTTCAATCTTTAGATAAACGCAGAACAATGTTTGATATTGTCCACTTATACAAACTTTTAAATTCTCTTCTAGATGACCCTGTATGCCTTTCTTTTGTCAGTTTGCACGTGCCTCCTAGACCTAGTCGAAACACCTCTCTTTTTCACCTTAATTTTGCTAGGATTAACACTTACAAGAGTTCTCCAATCTTTAGAATGACTAGTTCCTTTAATTCCCTTTCTTTATTAGATTCCGCTCCTGATCTTGATCTCTCCATTCCTTCCTTGGGCGTTTTTCGGCGTATCTTGTCAGCAGCCTTAGAATAATTATTGTTATATGCGTCTTTACTGTCTGTTTCGTTTTATACCTTTATATTATGAACACATATAAAATATGATTTATTTAATGTTACCTATACATAATTATGAATATTCACTTTGATACTACCTATTATCACAAATGTAATTAGTATGTAAGGATTCTTATAATTGAGTCTCTGACCTGTTAGAATCTAATCTAAATAAATAAATAAATTACATTTAGCCTATGAGCGATCAAGTTTTTCCAATATAATTTAAGAAGACGTGAAATTAGTTTCAATGTAGGTGACAAAGTGTGGAGAGTTAATAAAGTACTCTCACATGCTGCAGATAATTGCTGTGCCAAAGTAGCACCATAATTTATACTAAGTGTTAGTAAAAAGATTTCAAAAGTTAGCTTACGAATTAGCCAATGAAGATGGTTCAAAAGCTGGAAAATGGCATGTTAAAGATCTAAAACCATTCCAAGCAAATCGTTCTACAAATAATTCTGATTGTGAAAGTACAGAATAAATAAAGTACTAGTATACAGTACTACTATCATTGTAGTGTTGAATATGTATCTATGTGTGTGATCTAATATTTTATTATCGTCGTAAAACTTATAAAAATAGAAATATTAAATAATAAATTTTAAAGAAGATACATAGTGTATTGGTAAAATAATTTTCGTCAGTTGACAAATACTTCAATGGACAACAGTTTGAATGCTCCACCATAATAGATTTATAATGAACAGAAATACGTTCATCATCATCTCCTGGTGGCAAAAGTGTCTGCAAGTGAAAACTTTATAGTTCCAATGAGATAAACATGCTTTAAATAAAGATGAATGGAATTAGCTCCTTCTATTCACGAATAATTACATGTTTGATAGGTCCAAGAAAGTTTTTGATAGACCCAAACAAATTGGCGAGTGCTACAGAATGTGTACAACACACAATTGCTTAAGATCTATTGATGCATAATTGCATAGTTTTGAAAAAAATTGGCGAGTGCTGTAGAGTATGTAGAACACACAAATGTTTAAGATCTATTGATGCATAACACAAATTTATTTAAGATTTGTTAATGCATGGTTGCATAGTTGTAGATTTGTCAGCAAAATAGCAACGTTTTGAGTCTTGACAGTTGCATTGCTGATAAATTAAGGTTTCAATACCTTACTGTAAGTTATAGCTTACAGGCATTGAATATTAAAACATTGTAAATAACTCAGTACAAAAAATTATTTTGTTATAAAAAAAGAATTTTGTGATTAATAAATATTAAATTATAATTTTGATAATAGTAATTATGTTTAAAATAATTTGGAGTGTAGACCTACCTAATTTTGACATATACTTATTTCGACTTTATACCGATTTTGATCTACAAATTTTATCTTCCAATGGAACAAGTTGTACGCGCAGTTACAAAAACACTCCATATATTTATCTGACTCCATATATTTATTTAACTGCATGTATTTATCTAAACCTATAAAAAATGTTATTATAAATTTTATTTCATTTTTGAGTTTCAAATAATAAATATTTGAAACTATATAACAGTGATATGTTGTGTAGGTGTAACAAAATAAATTCTAGATTTCTATACAAGTCATAGAATAAAAAAAAACGTTTCAGTGGATGTATAAAAAAAAATAAAATTTTTTTTTAACCTCAAGGTTTTTTTCTTTTGGAAAGAGGCAGTGAAACATTTATTTACGTAACATAAATAAATACAATAAAATCTTGAATATTTCATGAATAATAAGAAGTTTACATGGACTTTTGAAAGATTAAATTGCAATTTACGACTTTACAAACCAGGTTTCTCAACAGCTGTTTTTCACATGGGACTAAAGGCCTTGTTAAAATTCGAAAATCTATATAATTTTGCAAATCAATATTCTTGGCGAAGCAATTTTTTTACAAAGCATAAAACCTGTTACAATATTAAAGGCTATATTAAAAAAAAATCTAGAAAGTTATAAAGATCTATCAAAATTTTTTAATGGGGATAAGTCAGAATTTCAAATATGTCCTTCTACTGGAAAAGTATTCGCAATGAAAGGTTCAAAAAATATTTATAGTGTTAATCAAAGCTGTTCAAAGAAAACCTCACTTTTATGTTAACCTTTTCAGCAGATGGTAAAATTTGCAGGCTATTTATCCTCATAAGTGTATCCCTGAAAAGTTGCTAACAGCATTAATCCTAAATGGGGTGTGGGCAGAAGCGATAATGACAGGATGACATCAGAGACATTTTATCAGTATATCGTGAATGTTTTTCCTCACTTAACTGAAAAAATATTAAGCTGCCAGTCATTCTGTTCATGGATGGTTACAAGATTCACTTAAGTTAAGTTATCAGTTAAGTCTTTTGTGTAATGAATTGCAAATTGAAATATTTGTATTTTATCCTAATGCCATAAGAATTCTACAACCCTGTGATGTTTCTATTTACCGTCCAGTTAAAGATGCTTGGCGGCAATCAGCATGAGAATGGAAAAAACAGCTTCCAGGAGAGGTGGCCAATAAAGTTGTATTTGCTTCTATATTAGAGCATGGTATGAAAAAAAGTTTTAAGTAGAAACAGTGGTGAAGGATTTCAACCCAGGGGTTATTCCCATTCAGTGGCTTACTAATTTTCTAGAAGTTGCTATCAAATCAGTTATTGACCTTTGAGTTTTATACCTTCCATTATTACTAACTGCAGCGTATAATTAAAACACATTTCGAATTTTAACATCGTTACATCCCTTAATAATATTGGCAGCAGTGTCTCTAATTATTATATGGACACGTGAAGAGTCTATATCCCACATTTGAAGCATCTTAAGAATTATATTTTTAATTGCCTCACCCGAAGGACTGCCAGGACAATGTTTGCGGTTAAGAACTACATGGTTAAACTGAAAACTTTCTTCAAGCCAATGTCCAATGTCCTGTAAAGATTATAAAACTTTCATTTGTATGTGAACAGGTCCATATAACTGATGTAAACGATATGTACTTGGCATTTGCAACTGTGAGCTAATTCTTTAGTTTCCAAAACACGATTATACATTTCTGGAATTACTGTGTCACTAAAAATATCTTTCGGTAACACATAATTTGGAGCAACTGTACTCATAAGCCCTGTATTTCGACAACACTAAATGGCATACAGTGCCATCAAGCAAACATAGGACCCGGAAAATATGTGAACTAATTTCCAACAACAATATATGGAACCAATCAGAAAGTGATTTGTTTCAAAGTACACTGTGGGAACAAAGCATTTTTAAGCCAACTTAAAATTCCATGGTGTGTACCGTATATGCATTTAATAAATTGCTTTAGATTAAAGCGTGTTATATCATGTCATTGTTAATTAAATCTTCTAAAATGATTAATGATTAAAAAATACAATAATGCCATTAATATTGAATATTAATAACCTAACCTTACAAATATTTCAATTTGACAAACAAAAGCTTTCAACTTTGAGTGTATTTCTTAGCAGGCAGTGACACCAAGGACACACATTCCAAGTCCTATGTTTGCTTGGTGGCACTATATTCTCCAATGCAATTATATTTGCTACAGCATATGCAAAGACAGCACGTTTGTCACCTACTTCCCATTTTTTAAATTTTTCTATATCGTGCAATGTTGGTTGTCGTTGTGGCTAAATAACCAGTAGGTTATTTTTACTACTTGTTTCAGTTAGCTTCTTTTTGTTCTAATATTTTTCATCAGTATGACAGCGTTTAACATGATTTGTAGAAGTCGATGAAGCTTTCTTTCCGATTCCACTGCGAGATATTCGTAAGTCGCATAACTTACGCTTAGCAAACTCTTAATTTTAGCACAAATTATAAAATTTTCAAATATTACTTTTTTACAACTCATTTTAATTAAAATTGTAGCAGGTTTACCTGACTTATGCCATATGCTTATGAACCAATGTGCTAAATCACAAAATGTAAGAATAAGCTTGCCTGTATGTAGAAGTTACCTTGAACTAGAAAACCACTCAATGTTGTTTCCCTAAACTCTTTAAAGAGATAGGGAAAAATACTGAATAGACCTTGTCTGTATACAAGGTGTTCTATAATATTTATAGTGAACGTAACTCAATCGCAGCTCTATTGACCTCTATGTAATTAGCATCAACTAGTGTGAACTGTATGAAGAGCGATCGAAACCATATTGCAACACTCTATATTGCTTATCACACCATTTAACTTGGACACTTCATGAATGCACAAATGACTTCACTCTTTGACCGCCGACGAGAAATAAGCGAATGTCGCTGCTAATATGTTTGATACTCCCTGTATGTTTGTTGTGGTTTGTTTAGCATTCTTCTTAATCTTCTTTGGGAATTAAACCACTCATATTTTTTAAAATGATCTTTATTTACGTTTCGATCCATGACCTAGGATCGTTGTCAAAATAATAAAAACTTCAAGTTTGACGTTTATGACATAAATTGAAGGTTACTTTGATTTATTGATGTTTGAAATATTTGGTTTGAGTACACTAAGCAAAAATTTTTAAAGTTTAAAGAATGATTGCCTTCAATTTGTGTTGCGACCTGGGATCGACTTTCCTAAGGTAGTCGCTTAACGTGAAATCAGTTGATTAATTTTTATTGGTGAATTTTATATAAATTCAATAATTTGGGATTGGAAAACATTTTTTAACATGTTTCTATTTATACAATTGAGAGATTTCTAATTTTATGTCTTATTTTACTGAGATTCAGTGAAGGGGGTTAAGCAACCTGTGGCTACCAAGATCCCCCAACATTTATAATTTGCCGAAATAATGGTTTTCTAGTTAATATGCTTATTGTTATGTAATTAGTATTGTATGTATAAATAGAAATCATGTATGTAGGCTGTATTTCATGTTAATATCGCAAGGAAAACCCAGGAATAACTTGCAATGCTACCTAGATATTGTGTGCATTTGATCTTCATTTGTTATTTCTTTTAGTAATGGAATCCATTGTTTACTGAAAGTCACGGATTCGTTTGCAACGCAGTTATTTTTATTTAGGGTTATATAGGCAGCTTCTTTGATTTTGCGTTTTTGGTTGTTTTCTTCTTTGTCGATAATTTTTGCGTGACTTTCAGTAAACAATGGATTCCATTACTAAAAGAAATAACAAAAGAAATAACAAATGAAGATCAAATGCCCACAATATCTAGGTAGCATTGCAAGTTTTTCCTGGGTTTTCCTTGCGATATTAACATGAAATACAGCCTACATACATGATTTCTATTTATACATACAATAACTAATTACATAACAATAAGCATATTAACTAGAAAACCATTATTTCGGCAAATTATAAATGTTGGGGGATCTTGGTAGCCACAGGTTGCTTAACCCCCTTCACTGAATCTCGGTAAAATAAGACATAAAATTAGAAATCTCTCAATTGTATAAATAGAAACATGTTAAAAAATGTTTTCCAATCCCAAATTATTGAATTTATATAAAATTCACAAACAAAAATTAATCAGCTGATTTCACGTTAAGCGTATTGGCTACCTTAGGAAAGTCGATCCCAGGTCGCAACACAAATTGAAGGCAATCATTCTTTTAAACTTTAAAAATTTTTGCTTAGTGTACTCAAACCAAATATTTCAAACATCAATAAATCAAAGTAACCTTCAATTTATGTCATAAACGTCAAACTTGAAGTTTTTATTATTTTGACAACGATCCTAGGTCATGGATCGAAACGTAAATAAAGATCATTTAAAAAAATATGAGTGGTTTAATTCCCAAAGAAGATTAAGAAGAATAATATGTTTGAGTTCTAGCGCAGTCATATTTGGATAATCATGCACGTTGAAATAAAACGTAGATCATTCTTGTCGTTGACATGTAGTCGCTAGGCACGTTTTTTAAAAGGCGATGTGAGTTTTTGGGGCCGTCATGAGTAGAAGAAAGCTCCATTCGTGGCAATTGCATTTAGCTTGGCGTTGGGGCCATACCACAGAGCTCTGTTAGAACATACTTCTAACTAAGATCAAGTATTTATAAAACGCAAGCAGCTTTAGATATATAAGAAAAATAACACAGATTCTCATTTCAATACCAATAATTGTAACTCAAGATGTAAATCTTAGTTTTGCTAAACAAGCTTTCGTGGATCCTAGGAAAAGATAGTGGACTCTAGATGCTCTGTTAAACAGGTGTCCTGTATTTTATTGTTATTACTTAAGGCCGTGAAGCTTTGGTGAGTACAATTCCTTTTTTTTGTGATCCAGAGGAATCAACACATAAGTGATGAACGTTTTGTTTGAGAAGTAAACACCTCAGAAAGACAAAAGTATAAAATAAAGAAAATTTTTGTGAGCTATATCAAAGATCTCTGATTACGGCATATAGAGAATGTAGTAAGATTTCGAATAATTTTTTTATGACAGGTCTAACTTAACCTGTTAATAACTGTGATTTTTGCCTACTTAACATTTTTCATCAGCATTCACTTTTGTGCCACAGTATTCACACTGTAACCTTTTTAATTTTTTTGTACATAGATGAAAAGAAACAAATTTTATTAGACACTAGTCAAAACTCACGACCGTTTTATTTCCAACAGCTCAATAAATGAAATAAGTAACCTCTCCGTTTTGATCGAGATAAAACGAAGTAAAGAAATTATGTTACTTCATTTCTAAATTCAGGTAGATATTATTCCCTTAAGGTTTATCTGCGTCTATCCTTAGGATGAATTTTTGTGTTAGCTTTATTGACGCAGTGGCACACTAGTTTATTCAAAGACAGGATTAGTCTCAGAAAATACCCCGACCATCTCATGTCGCCGCAGGAATAGACCCCGAGTTTAGACCGAGAGCGTGCTATTTTTCTTTTGCAACACCAGCTTGGCCCCACTACATCCTCAACAAAGGCAAGTCTCAGAAAATATATATAGCAGAGAAAAATACATAACAATATCTTTAACGAATTCCAGTGACCATAATGGGTTTTTCTAACGGGACTAGTGGACAAAGAATGGGCAGGTATTTAGGTTTATCTAATACTGACAACTATAACTGTACATTATACAAGTCCTGCAAATATTCTACACAGGGAACCAAACAGATCTCCTACTCAGCGGTAATACTTTTCAATAAAACATATTATTGTTGCTAGTAAGGGACTGGTTTGTGGTTTCAGATAATAATGCCAACTTAATCCTAAAAAGATATTCTACTTGTGTTTCTGTTGCATGCTTCAATTGTGAAACCAATTAATTAATTTACTGGTGTTTTTCGATCTTTAAAGGTTTACTGCTAAATAATAATGAGATATAAAAATTTCAAACATAAACATAAAATGACATATTTGGCAACAATTTAAGCAAAAATTAAATTTCAGCAATTTATGAGTAATTTTGATGAGAGATTGCGAATGTGAATGCTTGTAGATATTACTCCTCGGAATACCTAACATAACTTTCTCTAAATGCAATTGAATATTCATAAAATACTTTAAATTCTCGACTCATCTCTAGTACAAGCTAGCAATAACAATAGAAAATTAGCATATTGCTAGAATATAACTGCAGAATATCTCACACACCACAAATATTACAACAACTAATTAGGAAAATTAAAAACAATAGTAATCTTATTACCCAATTTGAATTAGTTTACTTACAGGTATTCTAACTTGTGCCATGGAATCACGTTCACGAAGAGTAGCACTATGTGGCTCTTTGAGAGTATCGAAATCAATTGTAATACCATATGGTATAGCAATTTCATCTGTGCGTGCATAACGGCGCCCAATCGATCCAGAACTATCATCAACTCTGTGCGATACATCAACTTTAGTTAATTCAGCAGCTAAATAAAATTTTAAGACGAAATTCTACAAAATTGAAATACTTACAAAGTTGTTTAACAAATGGTTGAAACTCTGCATTGGAACTTAAAGGCAAAACTGAGCATTTCAATGGTGCAACACTTGGCGGTAAAGAGAAATACGTTCTTTGCTCATCATTATCTCGCATGCAAAAATTGTGCTCAAATATTGCATACATTATTCGGCCAATACCTAAAAATTCAATAATAGTTATCTATTATATATACAAAGGAAAATGTATTAGATTTTAGTTGGAGGTTGTGTTTGTATCCTGACACAAAGCAGAGGGAGACAAAACAATAAGTATATTTCATAAGTTGCAATAAGTATATCGAAAATACTTCAGGTGTTTTGAAACCTTGTTTATAACGTTTTAAATAGCATTATTATCATTAAAAGTCAGAGTTAATAACTTATTGTTCACAAATACGTCAAGGTTTTCAACTTGTTTTATAAATGGCATGTGGCCATCAAGCACTTGTTCTGTTATGTAATTAATATTTTGTTCTCATTGGTACACATAAATGTTTAAGTTTATTTTTATAATTTGAATTTGAATTGTGGCACCAATGGTTGCATTCTGTATACATGTAGGATTGTGATTGGTGTTGAAGTGGGGATGCCATGATGGCTGATTTTGTACTGGTAATGTTTACATGCTTGTAATGTAGAAAGAGAATATTAGGACTTTTTAAGTTTATCGAGAAAAAACAAGTGGCACTTACAGACTCATCAACCCAAAAGGATAAAGATGAATTCGAGATTGGGGGCGTGCGCTTAGTACAATTTATTTAACTTTGGAGGAGGAAATTCAACCTATTCTGGACCATTTTACATAATGTGTTTGAACAACTTCATTATTAAGAGTTGCAGTTTATATTATATTATATCTCAATTAATATGTCAAATTCCACCATCAACTTTAACAACAAAATTAGTTAAAGAACGCCTGTTAATACAAGAAAATCGTTTAAATGTTAAAAATGAAAATAGTTATCTGAAGTTACAAAATCTAGTGTAATATCTACATTAAATGTTATCAAAAATTTAAGTAATAGCAAATGTTATAGATGCGGTTGTTTAGGACATTACAGAAAACAATGTCGTGCTAAATTATATGGTATAATTATAAATAAAAGGGTCCAAACTGACAGAAATAGAAAAACTAATGGAAACCCTGCTCGAACTGATTATAAATCAGGGGAGAGTTTTCACTTCAGTTGTTTGTTAATAGGTTTAATAAATGATCCTAAACAAAATGAGTGCAATTGGGTGTTAGATAGTGGAGCTATGCATAATTTTTGTTTAGATAGGGCATCCTTTGACAATTAATCGAAAAATCAACCTATAGCTGAAGCACAAGGTAATGGTAATATGTACGCCATGGGTAAATGAACAGTTTCGCTAATGATAAGTACCGGTCAAGGTAAAAAATGTACACTTGAATTACATAATGTTTATCACATGCCTGGTTTATATAGATATTTAGTATCTATATATGCACTAATTGAAAATGGCTTTGAAGTAACTTTTAATAAAAGAAAATCAATGGTTTTATTTGATAAAAATGATAATAACGTTAGTTTACTGTCTGAGAATAGATTTTTTGTCTAGTACCTGGTTCTAAAAGTATCGGTAGTAAAATTGCTTCTGAATGTATAAATAAGGCTAACATTTCATGTTCAAATGTATCTATGATAGAAAATAATAGTCCTAATATTAAAAGTAACTCTGATGCCCATGTGAACGAACAATACAAGAAAAATTCACTCATGTTATGGCATCTCAGGTTGGGCTATATTGCTTCAAATTCAATTAAAAATCTGCTTAAATCGAATTCTGTAAGAGATGACATAAAATCATGTTAAAGTTGTTGTTTGACCAAAAGCACTATGCATCCTTTGAAACACATACATAGTAGCGACAAATCTAAATATCCTTTGGAACTATTATATATGGATCTTCGGGGAACCCGCGCCTGTTAAATCAATGAGTGGAGAGCGTGTTATTTTCTTACTGTCTTGGATGGCTATAGTTGATACACGATTGTAATACCCTTAAAGGACAAAATGCGAGTATTTTCACAGTTGAAATTGAAAGTATTGTTTCAATCCGAAATAGTAAAAGTCTAAACAGAATGAATTGGAATTTTGTAACCTTGATCTTGAACGATTATAAGACAAATCTGGTGTTCAGCATTGTAAAACATCAACTTACACGTCTCAATAAAATGGGATTATAGAGCGTCCGCATCGAGATTTGCTTGATGGAGTGAAGGCATTGTTAATAGATTCAAAACTTTCACAGGTAATGTGGATGGAAGCATTGTTTACTATTGTTTATATTCGAAACAGAACAAGTCACACTGCATTAAATAATAAAACTTCCTCCAAGTTGTGGCATGGGCACAAGCACAGTATACATTATTTGAAACGTTCTGGGATACTGGCTTTTTATCACGTACCAAAGCGACGTAGAAATAAATTTCAACACAGGGCAAAAATGGTATTATGGTAGGATATGCAGTCGGCACTCGAGGATATAGGATTTACAATCCTGAAACAGAAACCCTTGTAGAAATAAAGCACGCAAGATTTGCCGAGTCGAGACTTGTTCTGAATATTTTAAACAATTCTCAAATGTTACGTTTGACCCTATGTCTGTTAATAATTGGGATGATTATGAATTTAAAGATCAAAATGTTCCTATATTAAAAAATGTTATTTAAGATGAAAAGAACGGAGACAACATTTCTGAGACAGGGGGAACATCCGATGTAGCATCTGGTTGGGTCAGAACCATTTCCACAAGACAGTCTGGAAAATCTAAGGGTCAACAAGATACTTGTAAACTTTGATCAATGGGAGATGTTAAAGAATTTTGTAAAAATGAGAAAGTAGAATTTGATGAAAACTATTTTGACTTTAGGACATCTCATGGTCAAACTGTTAACCAAACTTCCGGGACTGTTAATAATTCTTCTCATACAAAGGAAGGCAATGTCAAAAGTGATTCCTCAGAGAATGAGCTTACAGTTCAATTTATAAAAATGAATATTTGTTTGTCGGTTTAACTGAAATTCCAAGTTCCACGAAAAAGCTGTAAATTCAGTTGAAAAAGATAAGTGGATCGAAACAATAAAGGACGAACTGATGACTTTGCAAGAGAGAAAGGTGCGGCCAATTGTAACACGCCCAAGAGACTGCAAAGTAATAATAAACAGCTGAATTTTTAGTCGTAAGACTAACACGGATGGAAAGTCCGATCGATTTAAAGCAAGATTCGTTGTACGTGGTTTTAGACAGCAACAAGGGGTGGATTTTCAAGAAGTATTTGCACCTGTAACTGAATTTACTTTAGTGAAATTTTTCACTGCACATTTAGTGTGTCTTTTGGAATTAGATGATACACACTTGGACATTAAATGTGGATATCTATATGCTGCTTTGAGCGAGTCAATTTATATGGAACAGTCAAAGGGCTTTGTACTAAACAATCCCCAAAAATGCATACTAAATCTTAATAAAGCACTTTATAGTTTGAAGCAGGCGAAAAAAGGGTGGAACTTCTACATAAATTAAATATTGTTAAAGTTGGGTTCAAGTCATTAGAGAAATATTTATACTGATTTATGTAGATGATATGGCAGTGTTTGCCAAAAAAACTATAATGTGGAGTCAATCCATATGAAGTGATCCGGTGATGGTTGCTTGACCAACTTTAATATTTTTAATCTTTTTATATGTTTTTCTTACATAAGTTAGCACTTCAAAACAGATTTGAAAATTTTTTTTGATTAATGCTACAGTAATGAGATTTGGTCTATTCTTTTTAGAAAAGTCCAAGTTACAATTTAGGCCCTAACAGTTTAAAGTGTTAATCTAACATAAATAGCTCAAAATACAACCAAAGTTCATGATCAAATTTTAACAAATTCGACTTTTTAAGGCTGAAAATTTCAATGAAAGAATAAAATACCCAGGCTAATATTTGTATGACTATAAGATATAATAGGATACTTACCAATTTTAGAGAAAGAAGGTTAAAATATGTGTCCTTCGATTTTCTATAATTTTTCAAAAAAGGTAATTTTGAAATTTTTTGAAATTTCGAGACAATAACTCTGGTGGGGGAAAATATAAAATTCTGAATTTTTGACACGAGATGCACCTTTATGATAGTAAACTACTGTAAAAGTTTCAATCTTGGTATTTGATCCTGAACAAGTTATGAATTTTTAAAGTTTAACAAAAACTCTCATTTAAAGAAAGAACGTGTATTTATTATAAACAAGAATTGAATGACTGAAGTTCACATATATAATGTTATTTGTTTTCTTTACAATAAATGCCCATTTAGGAGCAAACTTATTTCTTCTAAAAGATTTTGAAAGATAGTGTATGATCTTCCTGTCACTGTTGTTAGTTCTAGCGTCGTCAATTTTCTTAAAATGTTTGAAATTGGTATCCAAACTCGATCACTTGCAGACTTCTTGAAAGATGTGTGTGGTCTTGCAGGGTGATAAAAGTGAACATAGACATCATTATGTTCTAGGCTGATTTGCTCGATCTGAGCTAACCACCACTGTCCATCATATATACAGGCAATAGCGTTATTAACTTTGAGACTTAAAGGTACGATTTTAGCGATGCAGTGGTCCTCGTATTTGGCAGTTTCTGAAGTTGTATAGCACCTAATTGTGTTTTCTCCAACAGCATGGTATCTATGGAATTTTCTCGTTCCTTTGACCCGTAATGTATTTTCAAATCTTGCTCTAAGTTTTTCTTTGTGTGTAATAATATCTTTCTCTTTAACAAGGAAATAAGTTATGCCTGTAATATGTTCCTTGCAAAAGGCAAACATCTGGTCTACATTTAAGATTTGGTTTAAAGTTGTCCTTTGTAAACTAGCTTTCATCACTTCTCATTTTGTTGTCCCCTCCACTCCGTCACAGGTGTTTTTTCCATGGCAAGAGGCAAAGAAATGCCACTCAGTCCCCAGACCAAAATCTTTCTTGTGATTGCAAATGTTTGAGAAATTATACCTATTTTTACATTGACTTCCAGTGCCATCTGAAAAGTGAAACAACTTTTCTACTTTAGGCAGTTTGTTCTTAATATAGTGGATTACTTTCGTTTGAAAGGCATGTACAACAGTAGTATTGTGCTCCAAATAGTCACTTAAAACACAAATCGAATGACTTTTCACCTTACAATCTTTGTTCTTAAAATATATAACAAATGGATGCGCTGTTGCTTGCTCATTTACCCAATGGTATTTGCACTCTAACAGACGGTGGCACTTGCTGAACCTCAATGAACAGATAAGTTTCACTATCGTGCAGATTCCTGTCCAGACATGAATGAAGCATATGTGACTGTTAGGACATGAACCTTTTATCTCTATACTTTTTTAAAACCATTGACTAATTTTTAAATTACCCCTCCTTTGTTAAAATACTATACTGTTTAACATTAGGAATATTTATTTTGCACATTTATCATTCTTGTATTTGTTTATAATTTACACTGAAATGCGTATTTTTGTTAAATTTTAAAAATGCATAACTTGGTTCAGGATCAAATACCAAGATTGAAACTTTTACAGTAGTTTACTATGATAAAGGTGCATCTTGTGTAAAAATTTCAGATTTTTATATATTCCCCCACCAGAGTTATTAAACCTGGAAATTTCAAAAAAATTCAAAATTACGTTTTTGAAAAATTATAGAAAATTGAGGGACACATATTTTAACCTTCTTTCTCTAAAACTGGCAAGTATCCTATTATATATTATAGTCATCCAAATATTAGCTTGGGTATTTTATTCTTTCATTGAAATTTTCAGCCTTAAAAAGTCGAATTTATTAAAATTTGATCATTAACTTTGGTTGTATTTTTGAGCTATTAATGTTAGATTAACACTTTAAACTATAAAAAGGCCTAAATTGTAGAATGGACTTTTCTAAAAAGAATAGTACGAATCCCATTACTGTAGCATTAACCAGTCTGGAAATATTTAATTTATCACTAATGAGTGTAACGGTCAAAATTAGCCCGCATGGCCAAACAAAAATGGCCGTATCACCAAAACGGAATGAAATAAAAAAAAATTTCAAACCTGTTTTGAAGTGCTGACATGTAAAAAAAACAAAAAAATTCAAAATATTAAAATTGGTAAAGCAACCTGAAAATTTTTTTTAGGTCACTTCATATGGATTGACCCTAATCATTGCCGATTTAAAGCTAGAACTAGCATGTGCGGACTTAGGACTAATAAGGAAATTTTTAGGTATACAGTTTGAAAGATCCGATGATAAATTTTGTTGCATCAAAAGGACTACATTGAAATGATTGTTAATAAATTCAATATTAATAAAGAAAAAGAGATCTCAATTCCATTAAATCCAGGAATCAACCTTAGAATTCTAAATTATATGGAGGGAACCTGTGATCATCCTTATAAAGAATTAGTTGGCAGTTTACTATTTATAGAGGCTAGAACAAGATTGGATATCTTTTATGGTACAATTCAGTTAGCACAATTTACTTCAAGTCCTAACAGCAACGTTTGGCAACTGGTGCTAAATGTCTTAAGATATCTTTATGTTACAAGTCACTTGATTATTGACTTGTCAAGAGTTGAAGAGGGTGATACTCTATAAAAATGTATACCGATGCACCTTTTGGGACATCCTTAAATAACACAAAATCTCTTAGCGGTTATATATTGTTCTTAGACTTAGTTCCAATCGGTTGGAAATGTAGTAATCAGTGTTGTATTAGTAAATCCTTGATGGAAGCCGTGTATGTTGCAATGAGCCATGCAGTGGCAGAACTGCAATGGATCATGCAAATAGTGAAAGGGTGCTCCGATTTAAGGAAAAACTTTCAGTTTTATATGCTAACAATTAAAGTGCTATTTATTTTCTGTAGTATCACTATACCAGGTGTAACAAAATAAGTGTAAAACATTTCAGGGGGTGATTCCTCATCGTAAAAGAAATAGGGTCTTTCATATAAAGAAACTTCATTGGAGCATCCCTTGTTAAGATACAGCCCCTTAAAGGGGGTACATAAAATTCGTGTTTCATTTTTCTATGTTACAAAATTGATATTAAGGTGACATTTTTTACTATCAAAAATACACTTACTTAGTAATTTATTTGGTTTACCCTATGGTTGTCATCATTCATCATTTTGTTATCGACCTTACTTAATGTCGGTTTGACGCAGCTCTAACTTCTTTTCTATTCTGTGCTAATCTATAAAGCTCTACATACCCTTCACAACCTAAATTTCTAATAATTGACTAATATAGTTTGGTCTAGGTCTTCCTATATCCTTCTATCTTTTTCCTATCTAGCTGGCTCTACATAGATATTAGCAACCTGATGGTTGTTAAAGAACTTAACATGTTTACATGATTACCATTTATAAGGAAATGAAATATAACCTGGTTATCCGCTTCAAAAAGGAAAAATGTTAAATTATATGTTATGGTAAGGCTTAAGCAACGAATCGCTGCCAACATACCAGACCGCTACCTAATTGTGAGTTATGCCATGGTGACGTTTATTAAATTATGTTATGGTAAGGTTTAAGCAACGAAACGCTACCAACATGCCAGACCGCTAACCAATTGTGAGTCATGTCCTGGTGACATTTAGTTAACTGATTTTTATTTTTCTTTTTGTTTTGTTTTCGAACTTAGTTAAAGTCGGTTTGACGCAGCTCTAAATTCTTTTCTATTCTGAGCTAGTCTAAAAAGGTCTACATACCCTTCACAACCTACATCTCTAATAATTTGACTAATATAACTTTGTCTAGGCCTTCCTACTCTATTTTTATTTGGTAGTCTATGGCCTATGGTTGTAAGGGGCGGAAAATGCAACCTCTAAAATTTATTTCCAATGTAACTTTTTGTCTTATTATTCGTTTGCCATTTAAAAATTTATTTCCAATAGCTTATTTCATTCTAAACAGAAAATTTCTCTTGAATTTTTTGCCCAAAATTAACCAGTTCGCAAAAAAAAATTATTTTACAAACAACTACAGAGATACATCGTCATAAATGCGAACTGGATTATTATTGTTATTTTGTACTTACTACCTGCATCAAAGTATGATTAAAGATGAATAAACAAAACTAATTTATTAATAACAAAACATACAACATGTAGAAATCATAGTAAATGTTCAATATGTCCATCTTCAGTCATTACACATGCATCTAGACGTCGGCGCATTGAGCCACATATTCGCTCAAATATTCCTGAAGTCTTTCTAATTACCCCGCATGTATCGGTTATGCAGTTTCTTAAGTCCTCTACATCGCGAACAGGAGTAGGATAAACCAAACTCTGTAAATGGCCCCAAGTAGAGAAATCGAAAGGATTCAAATCCAGAGATCGAGCGGGCCAATTCTGTGGTCCTCCTCGACCTATCCAATGATTTGGATATGTTTGAGTTAAATGCTGACGTGCTGCTTGACTAAAACGGGCGGGAGCCCCATCATGCATAAAAAACATAACCCTTCTAATACCACAAGGAACTTCCTCCAGCAGCACTGGATGCAATTCTCTAAAAAATTGAGTGTATGCCTCACCATTTAATCGAGGAGGTAGAAAATGAGGGCCAATTAAATAATCCCCAATAACTTCAACCCACACGTTAAGACACAAATGTTCTTGATGGTTAGCTTGGACAATAGCGTGAGGGTTTTCATCGGCCCATATGTGGTTATTATGAAAATTAATAATCTTGTCCCGAAAAAAAGTACATTCGTATGTGAATTCGATCGTATTCAGAAAGTCAGGATTTCTTCTAATCATTTCCAACATCCAATTGAAAAATTCAAGACGGTTCGAAAGATCTCGCAGTAACAGTGCCTGTACTCGTTGTAGATGGTAGGGGTATAAGAGTTGTTCCTTTAAAATTCGAAATACCGTCATATGATCAATATTTAACTCAAAAGCAATCTTTCTAGTACTGCTAGTGGGTTGTTCTTCGACCAAATTAAGTACTGCTTATTCAAGCTGTGGTGTTCTAACTTCTCAATGGCGACCACAATCCTGCGTTCTTTTTTCGAATGAACCATATTCTCGTAATCGTTGATGAAGTTGGGCAAATATTCTATGCGAAGAAAGCTGCCGTTGAGGATACATTTCAGCATACCTTCAACAAGCTTCTAACCCATTACCCTGCGACAGACCGTAAATGTAATGCATATCAGCTATTTTCGCATTTGTGTATGCAATTTTAATAACAAGTGAATTATTAAACTAACAAATTAAGAACAGAACAACGACACACAATTATTAATTCAATTTCAAATTTACAAACTGACAGCGTGATAACAATTTAATTGTCACTTTCACTAATAGCGGCCTACTAGATAAATTAGTTTCGCATTTTCGTGTTATGATGATGTATCTCTGTAGTTGTTTGTAAAATAATTTTTTTCTGCAAACTGGTTAATTTTGGGCAAAAAATTCATGAGACATTTTTTGTTTAGAATGAAATAAGCTATTGGAAATAATTTTTAAATGGCAAACAAATAATAAGACAAAAGTTACATTGGAAATAAATTTTAGGGATTGCGTTTTCCACCCCTTACAGCCATGGGGTAAACCAAATAAATTACTGCGTAAGTATATTTTTGATAGTAAAAAATGTCACCTTATTTCAATTTTGTAACTTTTATAGTGTTTGTAAAAAAAATGAAAAACAAATTTTATGTACCCCCTTTAAGGGGCCATATCTTAACAAGGGATGCTCCAATGAAGTTTCTTTATATGAAAGACCTTATCTCTTTTACGATGAGGAATCACCCCCTGAAATGTTTTACACTTATTTTGTTACACCCTGTATATGATAATTGTACTCGGACAAATAGTTCGAATACTGTATGTTAATAGTACGGTAAACCGGACAGATATACTTATTAAGGCTTTTCATCTGCCACGTTTACAAAGGTTTTAAAGGAATTATTTTGATCGTTAATTTTGTTGAGTTTTAGAGTGACAACAAGATAGGGGGAATTATGTAATTAATATTTTGTTCTGGTTGGCACACATAAATGTTTAAGTTTAGTTTTATAATTTGAATTGTGGCACCAATGGTTGCATCCAGTGTACATGTAGGATTGTGATTGGTTGTTGAAGTGGGGATGCCATGATAGCTGATTTTGTACTGGCAGTGTTTACATGCTTGCAATGTAGAAAGAGAATACTAGTTATGTTTGAATATATTACATCAAGTTAGTTTACTTTGATTTGTTATTTAATTCAACATGTTTTAATTAGCATAAAATTCTGGAGTGATAAGAATTCCCCAGGTCAAACTGTCTTCATAAATCGTTTTCATAATTCGAGCACTCTATTTTATACTTCGAGCAAGTTGAAATGGAGGTCATTGATGCCGAAAAAACCTCAGGGCAATAATACCACTGTTTAAAGTCGATCTAGAGTACTTTGAATTTATTATCTGCAAGTGAACACCAAAAGAGGATTGATTCATGACGTGAAACCTGAGCATATCCAGTGCAAGGGTGACAGTCGGTGACCTGTGATTAAGGGTGAGGTCTTTCCTTTTTCTGAATCCTTTATAGGATTTTGTAACAATTTTTTTGATATAACAAAATTTGTCTTCAGAACAACATAGAGGCATTAAGGCAATAGAAAAAAAATAAAAAAATTCACCAAGTATATTTATTTGCAAATTTAGATGGATTTTCAAATTCTTAAGTCCTTGGTTCCATATAGAAAACAACATGCGATCTGTTACTTCCTAGCCTGGTTAAATTACAAGGCTATGTTCCATATTTTCTACCCACAATAATATAGAAAACAATTCGGGTGTTTTGAAACCTTGTTTGAAAAATCGTAAATAACATTATAATCTTTCAAAATCCATGTAAATAACTTATTGTTCATGAAATACCTCTAGGTTTTCAACTTGTTTCATAAACACGGTGCGTGGGCATCAAGCATTTGTTCTGATAAGATTTCCCCAGATCGAATTCTTTATAAGTTGTTTTTTCAATCCGCTCACTTCCACATCATCTTGGAGTCAAGCAGAATGGGGAATCATTGATGGTGAGAATTAGTAGTGAAAAATTAAGTGCCTTAATTTATATTCGTTTCAGTACAAACACTCATGAGCCAACATATATCCTAGAGCCTACCAACACCGTTGGTGTACACAAACCCTCAAGCTCACCGATCATGTACTTTGAGATCAGTCTGGAGCCATTGCATTCTTACCCACAAGTCAACGGCTGGAACCTGAACACAACCAATCTAAGGGTAGCAGCCACCGACCACTGATTAAGAGTGGGTTATTTTTACTCAATCCTGGAAGGGATTTGTTTCACAACTCTCTTTCCCACAAACGGTTAAGTTTCAAGCCACAAAAACTCATAGCAATTCAAGTCTGTAAAATCCAACATCCAACTGTATTAAATCTTGTTGATTAATAATTTTTTACAACTGTATATTTTTTCAAAGGCAAGATCCTTATTCGAACTTTGTTATATTTGAAACTCTCACTCCTAGAAAGATTAAGCTCACTGATATAATAAAATTAGAGTTATTTTAAGATTGCTTGAATTGCTGGTTTTTATTAAATTTGTATATGAGAGTTAGATCTGATACTCATTTAAATATCATGTAACGAAATTTTGTTCAACAATTTTTTTTTAAAAAATAACTAAAATGTGTGAAATAATTTATTTGTTAAATAGTGTTGTTGGATACAAATTATTTATTATAGAATAGAAGTAATAATGAATAATTTTGTCTGGCATTAGAAAAGTAATTCGAGCATAGCGATCAAAAATTATTTTAAAATTTTTAGTTATTTTGCAAAAAGAAAAGCCAATGACCAGTTTCGCTATTGTTTCAGCGTGTCGGACTGGCACATTTCTCTTTGCAAAAAAACCAACCAAGTTCTTGAATGATACACAAACATGGTGTATTAATCGGTACAAAATGTTTCTTATGCAGTCTATACTCGAATATAAACAATTATTGGTGACTTTTTCAAGTCTCCGATATGATAGTATAGATGGCATTGCCAGATAAAATTTTAATAACTAGTCAAAGACAAGATGAAAATAAACAAACATAGAATATACAAAGTATAAGCAACAATATGGATCAACTGGTTTCACAAATAGTTTACTTAGTTCTAACTATATTATTAAGTGGATCAAGACAAACTGCTGGTATCTTAGATTATGAATTGTATATTAAAAATTAAAAAAGAATAAGATGTGATTCACACACTCGTAATACAGATCAAGAGCTGCTTTATGTGAAGAATACTATACAATTTAGGTATTTAAAACAGTGTCTGGGATTTTCTTTATATGTAATATTGACTAATTTATTTAACTAAACTTTGTAAAAGCTCTTCTCTATATTTGAGATGTAAATTAAGAAATTTACTGTTATTTTGTAATTCTAAAGCTTTCTTAAATGACATGATTCCGCTATCAAAGTTTATGGAAATAAATATTTGATATACCCTCTAGTGCTTTAAAATAATTTATGACCCTAAGCTGCGATTCAATATGGTTTAAAAGGAATTATTTCTAATGAACGATGAAAAAAAATTTCTCTTCATTTTATGTGAGAAATGCCTAATATTAAAGTCGGTTTTCCTCTTTGGCGGCTTTTAGATAAGTTATTAACCTGAATTACATCCAAATATGTATAAAACGTGATTTTGGTTGTTTCTAACCTTCATGGGTGAAATTTCTATTATTGAAATGTCATTTAGTATGAACACTATTATACGCAAAATTTATCCATTTAAGATTCATTTTCCTTTTTTGGCAAGTTGACGTTATGCTAAAGCGTTGCACACTTTTTAAAGTTTCATCAGTGTTGCAACTGCCCTTTCATAAAAAAAAGTAGGCGGCACTAAATTCAAAATATTTCGCTATGGTACTAAAATACCAGTTCCCACCTACTAGTTAGTGAACAATCTAACCAGTTGTTTTATTACTGACAAACCTTATGTTGGCTATTTTTCTAAATTTCATTTCCTTGTAACTATATTGCCCATAACACAGATTACATTAAGCACAACGGAACACAATACTAAAACTTATTGAAAAATTTGATACAATATACATAAAATACATTACAAAAGACTGAAACTGCCAGTTATGAAACTGTAGGAACACGTGAAAGTCATAGAAACTTAAAAACCACACAAATTTTAGATCGACAAATTCCCGATGTGTAATTTGCATCTAAATTCTAAACTTAAGCAATACACCTTATTTACAATTATGTTCTTGATGCCGTAGTCGTAGTTAAAGTATTAATTAATATCTATGCCCGATATGTCTAATACATTTTAGAACGCATCTAAATAGTAACACGTAGTTGCAGTTCAACAGATGCGTGCACGTAATAAATGAAATTGAAATGGGATTGAAATATCTCCTTTCTCTTTTTCAAACCCTTTACATCTAAACACCTGTGATTGCGATTGACATTTAAAGCCGCTTGACTTCAATCCGGATTGAAAACACCGACATAAATGTAGTCTATGTCATGTAAAAACAGTAAAATCATTAAAATATAACAAATTACTTACCAAATGAAGGTTCAATTACATTGGGAATGATTTCATCTACATGCAATGTTTTCTGGAAGCGTTTTATAGAAACCATTTCGTTCGTTAAATTAAACTTTTGATCACCAATAACTAATTCATATGATCCTTGATCTTGCAATTGATTTTCTAGTTGTTCTACAGCTTTAACATCCAGCTCGGCAAGTGCTTCACTTATTATTTTTGCATCCTTTTTGAACGCTTTACCTAATACTCCTTTGTCAGGGGAGGCTTCAACAACATCCAGTATTTTTGGCTCTGCTAATTTCTTTTCTGCAGCTAAACGAATTCCAGTAGCTTTAGAATGTTGTGTCAAATCAAAAGCAGAACGGTCAGCACAGCCTACACATTCAACCCAACCCTAAGAATATCAATTAAACTCTGTATTTAAAAATAATCAAAGTAATATACATAGCTTGTCAAACATTCGGCATCCCAACAATCTTGTGCGTAATGAGCCATTTCATTAGACATATGCTGTCTAAAGCGAACACGCTGTGCATCAACTCCTGAACGGATGAGAAATTGATAAATTCTAACAAGAAAATAACCCAAGGTTTCATTATCAACTAATTTCTATAATCACAAAAGAATTAGACATCAAATCTTTATTAAAATTATAATTACAGTATCAACTGCTTCTCCAATAGTTTTTAGTTCGGCTGCTTTTCCATCCATTTGATTACAAGCAGAATATAACAGAAGTTCTACATCGCGCACATCATTAAATTTGGGATGCTTTTTATCACTTGGATCGCAAAAATGTTCAATTTCAGCCATTGTAAACTCTCTAACCCTAATTAACCCAGATCTGGGAGATATTTCGTTACGAAAAGAATTGCCTGAAATTAGTTATAAATTATTATACAAATAACTAAAAATTAGCATAGTGTAGTGTGGCTATCATATGTAATTATAGTTGTACATGAATTTAAAATCGTGCGCTGCTATCAAGAAGGAAAAGAGAGGGAAGCGGACGCAAGTGATTGGCTTTTTAGTCTTAAGTGATGTATTGGTTTTGCAAATGTTTTTGAGAATTGTATGTTTAATTTGCTACGAAGAATAATCATTTTAGTTGTATTATTTCACGAATTCAATGTATCGACCAATTGAACCACGACCTAAGAATCAGCATTTATTATATTATTGGTATTTATGGTTTTTATTTTAGATCTACGATTATTAAAAGCACAGATACAAAAGAGCCACAATAGCATGCTATTTTTTAAATACAGTTTATGTACATACATAATGGCAAGTGACTCGATACTAACTACAAATGTATTCTGTCAGTGTGTTATGCCCTTTTTGGGGCTCATTGAGGATAAGAGTAGCAGAGTTGTAATATTTAACACAGACACATTGTGGGAAGACTATTTCTATTATCTTGCAACTATGCATACAAAATAAAAATAAAATAATAATCAAAAGACCTTGGAAATTTCTACTAATAGTATATTACGTAACAAGAGTTGTAAGTAACCCATTATGTACAAAGTGAAAAAGTTTACGCACGAAGCCGCATAGCGGTTTTGTGCATAAATTTCACGAGTGCGTAATTGGTTTACAACTCGTGTAACGTACTATATTTTTTCTACGCCCAGTCATTTTCTTCTATTATGTATGGCACATTGAGCTTTTTCTAAAATCTCCGGTGGAGTGCTCATAATTTCATCATTTTCACTACTAATAGACATAATCGTAGGTAAAGTTGAGAAAATATTCGGATACAATAATATTTTGTTGTAACAATTGACAACATAAATGACATGACATTTATTTCCATAGCATGCTAAGAGAACGGGATTTATTTTAAAAGAAATTGTATAATGTGTTGTCGACTTTTAGGGGCGATCACTCTTTTAATCCAAAATGTATCTCGCTAGTGCTAAAAGCCTTTATGGTTTTCAATTATCTAAATGTATGTAAATAGACCAAATGAAGTCTTACGTAGATAAAAATTTGATTGCCATTTGATTAAACCAAGAAATTTAAGTTTTCTTGTCAAAACGCACGTGTATGTTATGAGGCCTCATTACGTGCATGTTATTGTTAAATGTCACTTACAAGGAATGTCGACAGTGCGATTTTTGACATTTACTGACATGGGCGTAGAAAAACATTTTTAATGGTGATAATTATACAAATTCTTAATTCAATTCTTTTAATTTATACTGTTTTTGTAAGAATTTTTTACATAATATAATAAATATTTTTCAATTTAATTCAATGTTAAATCATAATTGTATATTAAAATAAGTGTTAAAATCGAACATTAAGCGTATCTGCCCACACTTGAAGTATAGATAATACCTTATAACACACAACACATTTCGCTCTACACCTTTAGAAATTTGCAGAAACTACCCTATAACATGGCCATTACAGCATGATTTTGCTCTAGCAAACTTTCTATATTGTTTTGGCATTTCCCTTTTCCACTAGGGCTAAGTCCCAAGCCACCTATTAGTAGTCTGTAAGACTCGGCACCTGGTCATTAAATCGTAACGTATAATTAATAAGTAAATTTACTTATCTAAAGCATTTGATTCTTTAGAAGTGATACTTGATAAAAATTTTATATTTAAGACTTTACAGCTATAACTATTGTAAAAAGATTTGAATCAAAATATATACGTGATTATCAGATCTGATGCTCATCCAAGTCTTAAGAGACAAAAATGTTCTATCAGTAAACTTTGTGAATTGATTTAATTCTTTTTGATAAAAGTTATTTGTTACACAACAGGTATTTTCGGATTCTGAAAAGTTTAATTTTCTAAGCAAATTAAAAGTTTTAAAAATCCATTCCAATAGTTTGTTTATCTACCCTAAAATATCCTATTCAATACTTGCTAGATACAGTGGTGTCCAGCTTCATCCCATATCTTAAAACATGCCTAGCCCGTCTTTGTGCTAAAATTGAGAGGTGCGAATCGATCACTAATCGGGATTTGCATCCGTGGGGTGCGGGCAGATCAGGGTCCAGTGGAGAATTTTTGCGTGCACTGCATAGGATGGTTTTTATTGCGAAAAATGCAATACTAAGGAAGAAAAATAAGGGTTTTCCTGGAATTAACTGATCTGCAGCAACATATTCGTTTATGTGTTAAAACCTAGGATGGCTTAAAAATTTTCGATCTCAAAACCCGAACGCACGATGCGACAAAGACAACGTGTCCATTAGAGTTGGTGCGAGAGAACCGGGCAATCGAGTTGGTTTCCAAAATTCGTATCCAGTCCATAAAAAATTTCTAATATATACTAAAAGGTTCTATTTCTATCCTAGAACCTAAATTACTAACTGCGTGCATGCAAGTATTATAGTTTTTTTGAAAACTTTTATTAGAAATTGTGTAATTAATTCGAGAAACGTCAAGGTACAAGGTTACAAAGATCAACGTAAACGAACAAGTACCATCAAAATCTCTGTTGACACACTTATTTTACATATTTTTCAAATTAAAGCTTATAAAATGGTTAAATTATATTTTTAGTACTACGCCTTTATTAGGATTCTCAAAATAAACTTTATTTTAATATCCGCCGTCTATTTCTAGAGAAAACTTTAAATAATTAATTTGACGTTGCTGTATAAATATTGCCAAGTTATTACAATTCAACATGATATGGTCAGAAAATGCTGTATTTCTTATGTGACATCTTCAAATGCAAGTTTATAGCCAACGGCATTATGATAAGCATCACCTCAGTGTCACAGGGTTAACAGCTCCGTCTTCCATTCGCAACGTCATTGGTTCGAAGGTCAGTAAAATTTACTTTTTTGGTTACTGCTTTTCCATGCTAATGCCCTATATTTAAAAAGAAATTTGAAAATAACGTTTAATAAGGTTATTTAGATTTAAACGAATGAAAACGTATATAAACAATACCTTTTTGTATACAACTATCTCAGTGGCGTTTCTATATCGATACCGGCTACTGTGCACGAAGTACAAGGTTCAGTGCTATAATAAATCTATTTTTTTAACATTTGAAAACGATTCACGGTTCTTCGATTTGACATTTTGCAAGTTATTTTTAACATTATTTACTGTGCGATTTATTCTTAAATGTAGACATAGGAAACGTCCTGCATTCGTTTGATATTTATTTTCTTAGGATCCACTTATTATTACTTTCGCTTTAACAAACATCAAGTCAAAAGTAAAAAAAATATTGAAAACGATACCTACGTATTTTCAACTTAACTATTCATAATCACGAATAAAATTTTTTCTTTATTTAGCCACTAACGAAGACTTAATGAACATATAAACCTAAACATAATGACTGCTTTGGTTGGAAAATTTAGGAATATTTCAATCACTTTCAAAACTCAAGGTTACATACTATTAAGGGTATTGTTTACGTTTCAACTAATGCTTTCTCCAACGGCCGCTTAAAGCAATTCTTTTAATTTTTCTCTTTTTTAAAACTACTGAAAACAATTATTATAAACCAACATTTTTATATATTTCCAAGTACATTCGTTTCACGCTACTCAAATTAAAACAACTGCTTCTTTTGGTTTCAATAACTTTGGCAGTCCAAGATGCGTTCTGAAACATGGCTTAAATTGTTATGCACAGTTAGCCGAGCATTCTGCAATTACTGCTTACTGAAATCGATTATTTAACCAATGCAAAAGATTTCTGTTGTGCTTCTATATCTACATGACTTATTTAACAATTACTGTAAATAACAATATGTAACACATATTGTTCCCATTGCTAAAAAATCACTTCGAATGGTATGTTTGTAAAATATTTATAAGGTTCATTTCCATTATTTACATTGCATACAGCTTTTATTTATTCAATGAAGTCTTTTAGGTCGAAAAAATCTTGATCCGCTAAACTCTTCGAAGTCATTTTAACGAAGTCTACTAGGACTAAGTGACCTTGATCTGATCGACTCCTCGAAGACTTTTTAACAAAGTCTACTAGGGCAAAGTGGCCTTGATCCGATAGACTCCTTAAATACTTTTTAATGAAGTCTACTAGTGCGAAGTGATCTTTATCTGATCAACTCCTCAAAGTTGTTTTAATAAAGTCTACTAGGGTGAAGTGGTCTGGGTGCGACCAACTTTCCAGAGTTGTTTCGGCAGTCTACTATGGTGAAGTGTGCTTGATGTGACCAATTCAGTGAGGTGGTTTTGTTGAAAGGTTATATGGGATCTTGAGCAGAATGAGATCTTGGTGCCCAACGTAGTCCCGAAGGGACTACAAACTGCTTCTAGTTTTATTTAATTTTCGTTCAACGAAGAATATTCCAACCCTGCCCTTTCTCATGATCTCCCAGGGGTAATAGCCAAGCTAGCGCCAGAAGCGGCAAGTTTTTGTAGTTCCAACGTCTTATTATTGAATTCCTGGGGAATGACAAAGAATAGACCGGCAATATCGCTTGCCACTCTCTCAAAGAGGCTTCCTAAATTTTATTGCCTCATTGGATCTCTACGGTTTCCAAATAGTACACAGAGTTGGCACTTGCAACACCACTCATTACCATCGTCCTTGCTGCCTAACCAGTACAATCTTACAGACTTTTTCGAGAGTTTTCCTAACGTAAAAAAGTCCTCCCAGTCTCATTATGTAGATGTGATGTGCATGCCCAGATCATGCGATGTGGACGATGGATTTCGAGGCAGAATCCATGCAGGTCGACCTTCACTCTTCATGCCATTCCCTTTAGTTTTACAATGTCACTGCTTCCTTCTTGGTCTGTTTACAATTGGACTATATATGCCCAAACTTGCCACAATTCAGCATCTGGATCCCTTCCTCTTTGGTTGGTGTTTAAGAAGCACACATCGAATAACCTCCTCTATGCTTTCTTGGTCCTGCTCCTCTATGAAGCATCTTACCATGCCACTACCACGATGTGAAGCTTGCTTTGTTGCTTCAAATTCTAAAGCAGAAGCTAGCGCATCGTCTAGGATTCTTGGTCATGCCAGCCAGAATGCTTGCTGGATCTCTCTGTCAACAAAGTTCTGTATTACCAACTGTTCTAGGAAACTATCCAGTGCTGTTGGTGGGTTAGTCTAACCACGTGAGCATATCTGTTTTAAACTCTTGCAAATCTTCATGGGCCTTTTGATAATGGTTCTTCACTTAAGAGTGGTACACTTGTTGTTGATGAGAGTCGCCATACCTCATTCCCAGCTTTGATGTTAAGACTTTCGGTAGCTTCCTTGGTCATAGTCTGGCATAGTCTGCAGAATATGCAAGCCCTCGTCTCATAATGCAACAATCAATGTGGTTGTTCATTCACCATCATTCCAGCCATTAACCCTCGTGGCAGCCTCGAATTGCTTGAAATATGTCTGCCAAGGTGACTTTCCATTACATGTGAGTGGTTCTACAATGAACCTTGACGTCAGTTAACATTCCCCGAGATTATTAAATTCTGTGACGTTGTTACGTGCCAATAAATTGGCACTAAACATTCCCTAGTTTTAGCTTTGATGTGCGGAAGTTTCGCGCCTTAAAATTTAAAAGACTCGGTGCACGTATTTCCATCACGTTAAAAGTGGGTTGGACGAATAATTTCGCGCCGACGCGTGAAAGGACAGAAAAGTGGGTTTTTTTTCCGGTGGTCTTTTAACGTGGCCGTTTGCCTTTGAACATCGAGAAGGGCGGTCGTGTCTGGTATCGTATCTTCATTTTTATTATGTAGATTTCCTTTTGCTTATCTTTGTTTGACTTTACCTGATTAACCTATTCCTTATCATTCCCGCTACATATAGGAATTAGATACGACCTTGGAGTAATCCATGACCCTTGAACGAGCGGGATGTCCATGCTCCGCCAACAGCACCAGAGCAGTCACCATCTTTAACTATCTTAAAGGGGGCTCCAGCCATTTGGAAGGCGTACCCTCCGTTAATTGCCTTATAGGGGCCATCAGTAACCCTGATGGAAGTCAACAGAAACCAACTTTAACTCAGGGACATATTCATGTGAGTATTTCGCTGTTATAAACTATTGTATGAAAATTAGCATATTTTCCGTCAATGGCGTATTTAATTTGTTATTGGTGACGTCATTGACAGATGGGCGCGCCAAAATCTGTACAAAGATTAGCGTTACCAACTGCCGTTGTGTCTAGTAAACCGCGCTTGCAGAGTTGTAATTAAGAACTTTTTAAATTGTAAGAACGTGCTGTTATATCACCTACTGAGGGCTCTGGTGGTTGCACTGTTAGGGAATTAATCCGTTCCTCCATCCCCAGTACTTCTTTTTTTTTATTTTACGTGAATTTTCTAACAATTTTTCTGAAAATCTCGCTTCCCATGAGAATCATCTAAAAACTTGGTTTACAATTTCTGTAAACTGCCAGAATATTTGGCTTCTAGGTTTTCTACTGGTTTTATAGTTTCTTTTAAAAACTCCTCTTTTAATTGTGCAACCACTGTTGTGGTTTTTGTAGCTTCTGGTATAAATCTCCCTTTCAAGTGTTCAACAACTTCCATGTTTTAGTCTAATTTTCCAGTAAGATTTGCAGCGGTTCATTCTCGTTTATTCGCATTTTCTTTTAATTTCACTGCCAGACATGCAGAGTATCAGTCTTTCTGTGTGCTCTTGTAATTTTTCTGTAAAACTCGTGTTACTTCTAATTTTGCAACCAGGCTTGCAGCATTTCAGTCCTGTTTCTCAGCATTTTACTGTACATTGCTGGCAGTATGGTTCAGTTTTTCTGTAAAACTTTCCTGTAGTTTTATGGAATTTTCAGCCAAACTCTATACAATGCCTCGAGTTGAACTCCAGGAACGAAAGGGTTTTGCTTTCCATTTCTTTTTGTTGACCTCGAATTACAGGTATGTTAATAGTAATCGTTCAAATGTCTTTTACATTACTTGACACCAATGTATCGAAAACTTTTTTTGCACAACAGTTCTTCATTCTCAAACTGATTATATAAATCTCTTCAACAACTTGTAGCTACAATGAAATGCTACAAACTCACAACAATTTCTTTCCAGCTAATCACTAACAGTACAAATATTAACTTCTAAAAATAACGATATGTATCACTAATTTATCCATATTAGGACTTTCAAAGCTTTACACTAGAACTTATGTTGTAATCAAAGCTTCAATTAGGACTGGTCTAACTATCGGTCATCACGATTATATTTTATCCAAACGTTCAATTATTTTGAGAACACACCAGAATATGCAAATAATATCTCGTATGTGACTATTGCAAAAAAAAAATTTTAATACTAACTTGTAACTGTCAATCAAGTCCATCATCTGCAGGAGCTTATCAATCATCTTTTGAGTGCAGATGCTTCATTTACGTTTTAATATAATTATTCTGGTCAGAGGTAGACTAAATGATGCTACAATACTCTACTTCTAATTCAATATCCTTCGTTACTCCTATGATCATTGAATTTTTATTCCTCTCACTAGTAAGAATAAATGAGAATAATTTATCATTCTGTCTTGTAGGTAATTCGTTGTTTATAAAATCTTTGCGTGTAAACGATACATTGAATATTCTTGGCAGCATCAGCATATGTTTGCTTATTACTTGCTGTATTGTTAAAAGAAGAAGCGCTATCACAAGCAAATATAGTGCAATCATTGTAGTGGAATTATTAAGAAATGTGACAATTCAAGTTGTTTGTAGGAAATAAATTTATCTTTAGCTGATGGTATGTTACTATTTAGTAACGACTTCCTATTATTGAGATTTCCAGTTATCAGCTAATTTATGATCCATAGGTTCCAAATAATTCCTTGCAATACTTCCAATATTGGGAATGACTTCAGCAGAAGGACTAAATTAAACTTGTTTATCACTTATAAGTAATCTCACTATATCAATATTGCCAGATTTCAAATCGACTCTTGCATGAGTTCAATAATTTCTTGATGTAGGGAAATAGTTTCGTGATGAACAATATTCCTAATCATAAGAACAAATGTCTCACTTTCAAAGAGAAGTTTGATATTAGTAAAATAATTTTATCATATTTAAATCAACCTTGTATTGAAGACTCACGATTATTATTACAATAGATATTATTTGTACCAGGGTCATTTATATCCTTGACAGCTGTAGTGCAGTCGACACAATAATGTTTTCTCACACACAACATTAGTTATAATTAAACATTTTCTTACACTGTATAAACAATGAACTGTAACTTTACAATTTCCACACACTAAAAATTTATTGACAACTCCCTTCCCACAACACACGGAAAGTTTAGTATGATCAGTTAAAGCAAGTTGTTCGCTAGAAGCCATTTTGTGGTTGTGTACATCCTTAAAGATTCAGTTCGTGTACAGAAATAAAATATATTTAAATAAAATGTAGTTGCTTGTGGGCTTTTTTGACAACATATGCTTTTTATCAACACTAATTTTTGAATATTAAGTCCAAAATTGTCTAACTGAATAAAAAAACACACGCTTAAAAGAAAACTTTTTATACAATCATCATCATCACCATCATTGGGTCTTCAGTCCTGAGACTGGTTAGACGCGTACCATCATTGTTTCCTATTCTGAACTAATCTACAGATTTCCCCAAAATTTGCACAGTCTGCATCTATCACTATCTGATCTAGGTCTACATCCACCTCTTTTTTCCTATCTCTGCTTGTCATATATCCCATACTATTCCCCAAAAATGCCTTAGAATGTATTCTGCCCTTCTATTTCTCATATTTTTCCCAGAAATATCCTTGTTCTCTTACTGTTTCTATAACATATTTGTTATTACCTTTGTCTGTCTATCCTCATACATCTGAAGCACGGTATTTCAAAGGCTGCTACTGTTCTTCTGTCTGCTTTTCAGACTGCTCGTATTTATTATGCATACTGTCTGTGCTGTGCTCCACACATACGCTTTCAACAACTTTTTGTTCTATGTTTGTTGTCTTTCTTCATAGGCACCATTCTTTTTTGTTAGATGCAGTTCGGTCCCATTCTATTGTTTTACAATTATATTCCCTATTTCTCAGACATTCAGTGGTTGCAATAGGGAGTAAGCAGCCTGTGGCTGCCAATTTCCCCCAGCACTTGAACATTTACTGATTTAATATTTTTCCAATATATCTTATCGCACAGTCAACATTAGTTGCAGATATTTCACAACAAACAACTAGTTGTTTATAATAATCATCAGATTTATTGCACTTATTTTTTCGTCATTGGGTTTCCCGTCTCAAAACTGGTTGGACATATACCTGCACTTATTTATTTCTTACAGTTTAAAAACGATAATTCTTACAAGTAAAGAGTCGATAATTACAGTTAAAAAAGTCGATAAATACATCGCGCAAGCACGAAATAAGAAAGCGAGCAACGCCCCTGGCAGATGGTAACAACAACCTTATTACAGATTCCGCGTTGCCACTGCCAATGACGTCACCAATGCACAAATTATATTGCGTAATAATCGGGAATATAAAAATTTAAACAAAAGTTCGTATCAGTGAACAAAGTAAACACTGTACTACTTACTCCGGAAATCCGAACGTTCTGCAGGGTTGAGCTAAAGTTGGCCTCTATCAAGCTCCATCAGGGCTCCATCCCAGAGTAATTAAAGATGGTGACCAGTTCATCTCGGGTCGTCTAGGGTCGTGGGGTACGGCTCGCCTACGGCTCAGATTACCTACCTATGCAGGGAAAGACGGGAATACCAGGTATAAGGCAACAAACAAAGACAATTAGGCAAAGGAAATCTACATAGATAAGATAAGAATGATACGATACCTCAAACGTCCACTCCACTCGAAAGATCAGGCAAAACAGCCACGTTTAATAAAGTCACGGAAACACTTCTCCCCACTTTTTTGTCTTTTGCACGTCGGCGCGAGGTTATTCGCCCAACCCTCTCGCGTCGCACGATCTGGCGCAGACGCACTGTAACATAACGGAAGTACGCGCCTAGTCTTTTAAAATTGTGGCACGAAACCTCCGAACATCAAAATTAACCTAATAACATGTTTAAGGACCACTTTGGCATGTAACATATTTTCTAAACTAACCTACATAGTTCCCTGAAATTCTCACACAGCAATACAGCTCGGTTCCCCTTATATTGTTTTCTAATATTATGCCCTATTTCACTGAGATTTATTGAAGGGGGTTAAGCAACCTGTGGCTGCCAAGATCCCCCAACGCTTAGACATTTGCCGAAATAATAGTTTTCCAGTAAATGCTTTCATGCAATTACCATTATTCGAGAATATTGCCCCTCCAATGCTTGTAGTTGCTTATAATAAATATCATGTATAAGTGCAGTTACTTTGTTCGTCATTAATTTATCCATCTTGGGACTGGTTGGATGTGTACCTCCATTGATTTCTATTCTGAGCTAGCCTACACATTACCCTGAAACTCCTACAGCCTACATCTTTCACTATCTGTGTGCAGTAGTCTAACCTAGGTCTACCTCTTCTTCTCTTTTTTCCTATCTCTGCTTCTAGTATATTCCGCACTATTCCCTCATGCTGTAGTATGTGGTCTATCATCCTATCTCTCCTCTTTTTTTACCGTTTTCCACATATTTCTTTCTTCCCCTACCATTTTTAGTACCTCTTCATTCTTAACTTTGTCTGTCCATGATATCTTCATCAATCGTCTGTAGCACCACATTTCAAACGCTTTTTCTTGTCTGCTTCTCCTACTGTCCAGGCTTCACAGCTGTACAGTGCTGTGCCCCATACATATGTTTTAAGCAATCTTTTCCTTGTTTCTATGTTTGTTGTTTTTGAACACAGTAGTTGCTTTTTCTTGGTAAATGTAGCACGACCTTGTGCTAATCTTTGTTTTATATCTTTTGTGCTTTTCCCATCTTGCGTTATTTGGCTTCCTAGGTAGCAGAAATCCTCAACCTCTTGTAAGTTCGTGTTACATATTTGTATTCTTGTTTTTGATTTATTTCTCCCTCCTTTGCATACTAGTACTTTAGTTTTACTTTTGTTAATTTTCATACCGTATCTCTCTGTTAGAACCGTTTCCATTTCATTGAGAGCAGCTTCTAACTCTTCCGTGCTAGATGCTAATACCACTATATCATCTGCAAATCTAAGCATATCAATTTTTGTCCCTGCATAGTAATTCCAAATGTCTTCCTGCATTTGACAGTATTCATTGCCTGTTCAATGTACAAGTTAAAAATTAATGGGGATAAGGCACATCCCTGTCTCACCCCTTTCCTGATGTTTACTTCTCTATGTTCCTGCTCTAATTCTATTACTCCTGTTTGCTCTTTGTATAAGCTATGTACTATCCGTCTATCCCTATAACTCATTCCAATCTTTTTCAGTATTTCGAACATTTTTTTCCATTTTACATTGTCAAATGCTTTTTCCAGATCTACAAACCCTATATACATGCTTTCCCCTTTTTCTATTGTTTTCTCCATTATCACCCTCAGAGCTAAAATAGCCTCCCGTGTTCCCCTGTTTCGCCTAAACCCAAATTGGCCTTCTCCTAGTATTTCTTCAGCCCGTTTTTCCATTCGTCTTTGTACAATTCTAGTTAATATTTTTGATACGTGATCTGTCAAACTTATTGTTCGAAAATTTTCACATTTATCTGTGCCTTTCTTTTTTGGTATAGTTATTATGATGTTATGTTTAAAATCTTTGGGTATCTCGCCTGTTTCATACATATAGCTTACAAGTTGGAAGAGACGTTCTGTTACTGCTTACCAGCGGCTTTTAGAGTCTCCGCTTGCACCTTATCTGTACCCGGAGCCTTACCATTTTTCAGACCCTTTAATGCTAATTCAAATTCATCTCTAAGTATAGGATATCCCAAGTCATCATTTTCAATGTCTGATTCCTTTTCTAATGCAGTTAGTTCTTCTCCTGCCAATACACTCCCTATACATTCTTGCCATCTACCCACTTTCTCTACATTTTCTATAATGACATTTCCTCCCGTGTCCCTTATATTTTTGCTATACGGTTTTATATCCCTAAAATTGATTCTAATTAGTTTGTATGCTTCATCTGCCCTTCCTACTTCCATCTTAATTTGTACCTCTTTGCACTTTTCATCAATCCATTGTTCTTTAGCTTTCCTGCATTTGCGAATAATTTCCCATTTTATGGTTTTGTATCTCTGTTTTCCTGTTTCGTTTGATTTATTTTTATATTTTCGTCTTTCTACTATTAAATTCAGGATATCCTTTGTTATCCATGGTTTCCTATTTTCTTTTTGTGTATACTCCAGAATATCTCTGGCCACCATGTCGAGGCTGGATTTAATGTTATTCCATTCTGTTTTTACTTCCTTAGTATCAGATATTTTCTCGATATCTTTGAGCAATTCATTTGACCTTTTTTCGAATCTCTCTTGAATATTTTTCTCTTTTAGTTTCTGTAGATCCAAGTGCCTTTTTCCGTTTCTTTTTTTCAAATTTTTAAAATTAAGTGCGGCCTTCATAATTACGATGTTGTGGTCAGTGACTATATCTGCTTCTGGGTAGCTTCTACAGTCTTTTACTTGATTCCTAAACCGTTGTCTAACAAGAATGTAATCTATTTGATATCTTCCTATATCTCCTGGCATCTTCCACGTGTATCGTCTTCTAGCATGATGTTGAAATAATGTGTTTGTAATGATTAAATTGTTCTTGTCACAAAATTCTACCAGCCTATTTCCCCTGTCGTTTCTATTGCCTAAACCAAATAAACCTACGATTGCTCCTTCCCTACCCTCACCTACCACTGCATTATAATCCCCCGTAATTATTAAATTTTCATGTCGTTTTACGTGTCTTAATATGTCCTCGATATCTTTGTAGATGACTTCTACCTCTTCGTCACTGTAGCTAGAGGTGGGCACGTATACTTGTATTATTACTGTGTTTACCGGTTTAAATTCTAATCTAACCATGAGTACTCTTTCATTCTTTTGTAAGTAATTTTCTACACAGTATCCTATCTTTTTCCGCATAACTATCTCCACACTCAAATTTCCCTCCTCTGCTCCTGTATGAATTACCCTGAAGTCCCCACTCCAAAAATCCCCTGCCTCTGGCCACCGAACTTCACTGATCCTTACTATGTCTAGTGATAACCTATTCGTTTCGATTTTTAGGTTCTCTAGCTTACCCACTTGCTTCATAGTTCTTACATTCCACGCTCCGACTTGCAAAATGTTCCCGACTCTTATTCTTAACTTTCCGATCGCATCCTCCAAAGTAGTCCCCTCCCGGAGATCCGAATGGTGGACTATTTTAACTCCGGAATCTTTTACCCCAGAGAATGCCATCATGTTTGTTACAATTTAAGTATGCTGTGTATTTGGGAGATGTGGTGGTTTCCCGTTGCCTTCCACATCGCGGTAGTGTGTCTTAGACTGCCATACCGACCCCTATGGTCTCTGCCAATCTAAGTACCGAAAGAGCCACTGCCCTCTTTCGGGGACTTATCTTCATCTGGTTCCTTACTAACGACCCTACTACTTTGGTTGGACCTGTAGTTTGACTCTTTAGCTCATTAGAACATGCAAGCCATTTCACCTGTTCTAGTAATCTAGAACTTCGGCAAGGTGCAGGTCCATTCCAAATGGTTTTATACAATGCAAAAACTAAATTGAAACCGCAATTCAAACAAATACAAAAATAGAAGCGCGGCTGCTGTGTAATTTACTACACAATATGTAGTTCCAGTCTCGTGGGCCATGATTGAAAGAATTGAAAACATACTTAGCATTTAGGTTGATGATAGCTACCAACAAGGATTCCAGAAACAGCAATATCATCATACAGAAAAATTGAAGAAGCAATTTGCAAATTCATAGTGAAGCAACTTTGCATTGACTATTCCAAGCAAGTGTGTGTTTTTAAGGTGCATAACAGTACTCATGCATGGGTAGTTTGTCTTTACCTCTCGGCTGAAAAAACAATTTACTTGGTTAAAAAATACTCCCTTTATTTTTCGAAAGTGCTGGTACAGGGAATCAAGCCCAAGACCTCAGGAATAGAAGTCTTATACATACTCTATTGTGCACATGAAACCCTCAATTAATGCAATAATTAAGTTAAAAATGTTCCATATGGACTTACCTATCTGAGCAGCAGCAAAAGGTAAGCGTCCTTGATTAAATTCAAGTAAACGTTTGAAGTTAACAAAAATACCTTGAGCTGTTTCTGGCCTCAAAAACCTGTAAGAAAAGAAGTTGTTAAAACCAAGTTCATTAAATACAAACATACATTAAATTTGCATATATTCTTAGAAGTGAGTTCCAATGATTACTCTTTAAATTTTCATATATATTGTTTTGAAAATAGGGAAGGAAGTAATATTTGGACCAAACTAGGGGCCTAGAGTTCAAACACAAAATTAACGGTCTTTCCAGTGAGGCAAAAAGGTGAAACACTATTAAAATGTAAGGAATAAGGAACATAGAAGAAGAACATTAAAAGCAAAGGGCATAAGTCAGAGAAAGTATATGGAAGAACAAACATAGTGAAAGAATAAAAATAAGATAAATAAAAGTAGGCAGAGAACCGAGGAAAATGGATAAGGATAACCAAGGTAATGGTAGAAAGATAAGAGAAGTCAAGTAAAAAAATGTATAAGAAATTTAGAGTGAGGCATTGAGATAATTTTGTAAAATGGATATCTAATTGAAGATAATTAATGTTACCAGTATATGTGGAATAGAATTTGTAACGTTCCTTTGAAAGATTTATGATCATATTTCATTTTAATACTTACAGATTGGTAAAAATCCACCAATAAGGATAAGCTATTTCCTTTAAAAAATATAGTTTTTAGGTTACTATCTTGATCAAAGGTAGAATTATTTTTGTATCATATATTGTTCGTACTCAAAGGCTGTCAAATTCATTAGGGTAATTTTTGAAGAATAGAAATAATATCACCACCGTAATTTCTTAGGATTCATCTGTTTTGATTAATAATGTATTGCATTGGTGCACCAATGATCTCTTCATCTGAGCCCAAAGACAGGTCACATGCAAATAAAGCCGATTCAAATAAATAAAAAGTCCTGCTTTCTGAGCTTAGTTAACCTATCTGTAAGTTATTTGTGTATATTTATTAGATAGAGAAAATGACACAAGATATTTTCAAATTACAGTCTTAATTCATGTCCGAAGTTTGCCAAAGATGTCTCGAATTATTTAATGAAGGGAAGACCAATTTTTTAAGAGCACTTCATACTTACCATCCAAACAATCAACATGCAACTTGAGTAAGTTAACAACCTTTGAGAATAAGTTGTCAAACAGACTGAAAGTAGTTAACCATGTTCGAAGAATACCCTACCAAATTGGTTGTCTTAATTTTAGGGGCAAATTGGTTCCCAGAGCAACGACTTTATGTCGGACATAATTATGTTGAGAGTTTCAAAGTTGAAATAGATGGCAGCATTTAAAAAGTGTGCGCATTAGCTACAGTCAACAATCACTCATCAGGTATTTATGAAAACCATATGAAACTATACCCGAGAAAGTTTGTAAATAACTAAACGGATTCATTGTATAAACTGATAAAATGTACCTATAGTACATCTGTGTGATTAGGTTAAGAATTAAGTTAAGAAAATTGTGATATATTTGATTTTTAATTATATCTTAAGAATGTCTATTATGTATTTGTAATGAACACATGTGTAATACAATTGAAAACACAATTATGCATAATAGTGCAAAGACATTTTTATATTTGTTTTTTAATTAATTTGAGGTATATTTAGTTTTGTTGTAATAAATTATTTCGCAATTACCTAGAAGACGATTGAAAATTCGGGTCATTTAACATATGAGTTTCTTTAAACTAGCAGTTTTAAATAGATCTATTAGAGTTCTTATGATTAATGTTTGTTTTGTGTTTAAACAATAGTGCACTTAACAAATTCTCAGACACATTGTAATAATTACCTAATCAACCGTCCGTCGAGGGCCTGTAAAGACCAGTCAAGACGGTTAATTAAGGCCAGGCAGACTAAACTCAGCGGCGTAGGTCGTGGTTCAAACTCTTAACTAAACCCTTGCTTGTACTTACCAAATATGCGATATGGATAAAAATCATCGATACATATATTAACAATTTATAATAAACATGGGCGCCAATCAGCGGAAAGGCACTGATACCTAATAAAAGTAATCATGAAATAAACTTCATAGTTTAGAAAAAAGAAATAACATTTTATTATACCATCGACTGTCCGGAAAAGCAGATATATACACAAATAAATAAACAGTCTTGAACTTGAAATGAAATAGGGCCTACAGGGCCCACTATTCGACATAATATAAACGTAATTCTATCTAACCTAATTGATATCTAGGGACGTGCACGCCGTCACATATACCTAATCTTTAGCCTAACTAGGATTAACTTAAGATCTTTAATTATATTAACAAAAGCACTGTGAAACACAACTATGCATTACTGTCTTTACAACACGGTATCCGTATGTACAGATTAAATCAAGGATTCCATGGGTTAATACCGTATGCTCTCTTCAATGATTATTTTTGGAACACGCGAACGTAATTTAATGTCAATATAATTCACAAAAAACAGACCGGACTATAGCTCGCAACACGGCTCCCGCACCCGTCCTTTAGCGACTATAGGTAGAACGAACATACATTTCCGCGATCAAAAGTAAACAGTATCAACTGGTCTATAATAATTAACCTTTACAACACTACAAAAGTTTGACACGTAAATCCGAAAAAGCTTTCTTTACTGAGCTATTAACAAAGGTTAGTTCACGCCTTTATTACGTTCCAATGACCGGTAGTTGAAGCAAAGGAATTTTCTTTAAATAACCCTAAGCAATAGCACACCGTCGTAGCGTCTATGTAGAATTAAAGTAATCCTTCCTACAAATTAATAAGACGCTACAAAAGAGACGCAGAATCGAAATAAAACTCATAGCAAAGGGTTGCTTTGCATTATTAAAAATGTCATCCAACAAAATAAATACTCACGTGTTCTAAGCACACATAAACACGTCTGTCCCCAAAGACCACACACCAAAAAGCCAAGAATCATTGCTGTTTCTTTACATCTGCAACCACATTCCTGCAAAACCCCAATGAATTGTCGGTCCTGGCCATAGGTCGCACCATATGTTTAAATACCAGAAACTAAACCCTCTCACTACATTGTATTGTAAATATTATGCGATCTCAGGTACCGTAGATGTATAACGAAAGCTTTTTAAAATATAGAAGAATTCGCTTGTATGAGGTTATTCCACCACGGTGTATGCAGGCTTTGTAAAACGTACATATAATTCCACCACGATTCGTGAAATATACAAGTGATAATTAAATTGTGTCAACTATTAATACTATAAGAATTGGTACGCAGTAGCGTAACATTATATAAAAATAATTATAAAATTTATGCTCAACAAAGCGATTGAAAATCGGGTTGTTACACCCCACAAAAGTTGAAATTGCGGAAGAAATTTCAACCCTTCAACCTCTCAACGTAAGGAAACCATACTAAACACATTTTGAACTTGAAATACGTTAAATTCACCAAGTCAATATTAGATTCTACACCTAACACCGATTATCGAAACTCTAAAACAAAATGACTTGCTACAACCTCCAACAAGTTAAAATGTTTCACACATTTAAGTGATTAAAGGTAACTTGAAAACTATTAGCTCCAGCAACTATCGAAACAATAGTTACAAATCCAACTCTTGAAGCTAAGTTCCTAAGTATTAAAACTTAATAATCGGCAAATATCTACTTTAGAAGCCAAGCTTCCATTAAATAAAATGCAGTCCAAACTGCAACTACAGAGTTTGAATAAGCGAAAGTGAATGGAGTGATCAGTTCCAACACCAACGAAACTCAAATCCAATAACCCACAAAATATACAAAAAAATAGACTTCTAGGCGAAATCCAAAATAAGTGTATGGACCAACGTCCACAACAACCTCTGCACCAGCAAAGGCAGAAATAAAATGTGAATACTAGTGAATGCACAAGGCTTAAATCCAATAGCTTGAATTCAACTTAACAACTGAGAACTGGGAATAAAGGTAATAGGAAAATATTTAATGTGGCTTTAAATCTTTAACATGAAAAATACCCAACGGTTTATCATCCACCGTCGCTAAGCGGTAAGTCGTAGTACCAACAACCTCAATTATCTTAGCTTCCAAATATTTAGGAGCTAATTTTTATTAAATGATTTAGTAGCATCCGACAGAACAAAATTCTTTCTCCAAACAATATCACCAACATTAAACTTCAAAGGTCTTCGCCTTAGATTATATGAACGGGTATTGCGCTCATACGCCAAATGAAGATTTCTTTTACCTCCCGAAAAATTGGAGATAGTTCATTCATGTCTCGAACTAACTGTTCTCGATTTTCTAAAACAACTCATCCTCTTTGAAATTCTTTAACCGACCAAAAATCTCCAGAAATAGGAACAGTACGGCCAAAAGCCAAAAATGATGGTGAAAATTTTGTTGATTCGTGAACAGCGTTTCGGAGGGCGTGTCCTATTTTATGGATTTCAACATCCCATTCCTTATGACTGTCTTTAATATAACTACGGATGGCTGTTCCAATAACTTTATTTACTCTTTCGACAAAATTTACCTGCGGATGGTAATTTGCGTTAAACCAAACGGATTGAACGTTATAAGTATTCATTAATTTTGAAAACAAAACGCTTTTAAATTGGGGACCATTATCCACCATACAAATTTGTGGAACCCCGTAAACCAAAACACATAATTTTCAATATATTCACAGATGCGTTGTGCAGAGGCATTGCGCATTGGGTGGATTAGAGTAAATTTGGTAAACCAATCACTGATGACTAAAAGAACTGTATTCCCTTGTTTTGAACGAGGAAAAGGACCAACTAAATCGATAGAAAGGCATTGAAATGGGAAAGAGATCTGCTTTTCCTGGCCCATAAATCCATAATGATTAAATTGAGCAGATTTGCTTTCACAACAAATTTTACAATTGCGAATATATTTAGAAATGTCCGACTTCATTTTGGGCCAATAATATAACTCTTTAATCTTTGAAAAGTTTTGAAAACTCCTAAATGAGCCGAGGTAGGGTCATCGTGACACTTTTGCAAAATCTCATTACGACTCGACTTTGGAACAACTAGTTTCCATTCCACCAAATTTGATTCAATTGATAAATTATTAGAAATATATTTATAAATTTTTCCATCTTCAACTCTCCAATCCGGATAAGAATCAGGTTTATTAGAAATTTCTGATAGCATCTTTTGTACCAGTCATCGATATCATCAGAAGAAAATTTTAAAGAATTAATTTCAACAGGAGCTCTGGAAAGAGCATCAGGTACAACATGTAGTTTACCTTTCCTATGAATCACCTCATAATCAAACTGCTGAAGCTTAACGCCCAACGCGCTAATCGACCTGAAGGATCTTTTAGGCTATTAAGCCAGATCAAAGAATGATGATCGGTAATAACCTTGAAGTGTGTGCCTTCTATGTAAGGCCTAAATTTCTGAATGCCAAAATGACAGCTAACAATTCCCTTTCTGTCACCGAGTAATTTTTCTCAGCCTTATTAAGAGCACGAGATGCGTAAGCAATTACCTTTTCGTTGTCGCCTCACCTTGAGTCAGCACAACTCCAACACCATAATTCGACGCATCACATTGTAAGTAGAAATGCTTAGTAAAGTCAGGGCTAGCCAAAATGGGAGCCTGGCCAAGACAAGCTTTAATTTTGCAAAGGATTTAAGAGCTTCTTCATTCCAGGTAATAGATTGAGACTTCCTTTGCTTTTTAATAGGTCATTAATCGGAGCCAAAATTGTGGAAAAATCATTGATGAATCGACGATACCACGAACACATTCCAGTAAAACGTTTAATTTCTGTGGCTGTCTTAGGTAGCGGAAAATTGACTATAGCATCTATCTTAGAAGGATCGGTATGAAGACCGTCTTTATCAACAACATAACCCAAATATAATAACTTGGGTTTACAAAATTCACATTTTGAAAGATTAATGGTAAAATTCGCATCTCTAAGTCTTTTGTAAACTTCCTCTAAAATTTCAATATGTTCTTTAAAAGTACTCGATACGACAATAATATCATCTAAATAAACAAAAACATTTTATGCGACAAGGAATGGCCAAAATAGACTCCATGAGCCGCTGAAGTGTACTAGGCGCGTTGGTTAAACCCATAGCCATTACATTATACTCGAATAAACCTCGGCGAGGAACTGTAAAGGCAGTCTTTCTCTACTCGCCGCGTCTAAAGGTATTTGCCAAAAGCTTTCTTTAAATCAATAGAGGTTAAGTACCTGGCATTGCGAAACCTATCAAGTATGTCATTTAAAATGGAAGAGGATACGCATCTTTTTGTTACAGAATTCAATTTTTTGCATCAAAGCAAACACGAAATTCTCCCGACTTCTTCTTAACCAACAGCATCGGCGAATTCCAAGGACTAGAACTCGGGCTAATAATGCCTTGAGCCAGCATCTCATCAATCTCTTTATTTGCATGTGCTAGCATGGCAGGTGATAAAGGATAATAACGTTGTTTAATTGGAATAACATCGCCAGTAATAATAGTATGAGTGACTTTATCAGTTCGACCCAATTCTGGACGATCAAGTAAGTTAAATAAAGAAATAATACGATTCAATTCGGATTTTGACCTTCATCCAATTCATCAGCACATTTAATCATATGAAAAGTATCAATTTCAGAAGAACAAGCAAAAATTCTTTTGTAGAAAAATCTACTTTAATTTCAAATAATTGGCAAAATCTACACCAAGGGTAAGGGCATTCTCAATTGTATCAGAAACCAAAATTGATAATTCATGAATGAGACCATTAACACAAAGTGGCAAAGTAATCTTACCAAGAATAGACTGTGAAGTACCATCAGCCGTGAGAGTGACGAAAACTCATCATTACGATTTAATTTTAAATCGTATTTGTCAATTAAAATATTCCCGATTTCCCTAATATCGTGGTCGTTGCGCCAGAATCCAATAGAGCAACTAAATTATCGTTAAAAATTTTAACAGCGATATGAGGTCTGGAATCTCTTTCAGAATTATAGAAATTTTAGTAGTTTGTAAAAATTTTGACTTTTGAAGCCAATCGGCCAAATCTTTTGTCAGCCAGCGCAAATTTTGGTGAAGAGGTACATCGGCTAACGAAATGACTCTTCGAAACTAGTTTTTGACTTCTGGGAGCATTTTGGACAATCCAATGAAGTAACATCGTGTTGTCCGCACAAATAACAAAATAATGCGCTTTTCGCACAGGTATGAAATGAATGACCTAATTTTTGCAGTTGAAACAAATTGTAGTAGACTTGGCAGTATTCGTTTTGAGAAATTAGAAATATCAGTTCTTGCTACTATATTTTTGTAGTAGGTGAAACAAGGACCCTAGGATTTGGACTGAATGGCAATCTGTTGGAAGTGGGAAGCTCCTCGACAGGTGCATGTCGTAATTTAATAGCTTCCAAGGTTTTACATAAAGAGATTAGGTGCGAAATGTCCGTAACCTCAATCAAAGCCAATTGAGTGGCATAAAAAGATTGCAAATTTCTTTTAATAATTTTCAGTTGTTCGGAGTTTGCAATAGCTTCATCCAATTGAGCAAATAAATTTACCATGGTAGAAATATAAACAATAGGGGACTCTTCAATTTTTGTTTTCGCGCCTTTATGTCGGCCAATAAATTTTCATTGTAGTCCTCGGGAGAAAGTCTTGTTTAAGTTTGTAAATTAATTCATCCCAGGAATGAACAGAGGAACGGTGGCTCTAAACCAAGCCAAAGCCGAATCAGAAAATAGGTCAATGGCTCCTTCGAATAAATCTTCAGAAGAAACCTTCCGAGCAACCTGAAGCTCATTGCAACGTTGAATGAAAGATAAAACAGAAATATTTTTCGGATCACCCGTAAACTGGAGACCCCATTTATAAATCGGAACCGCTGAACGAGTTCTATTAAGCGAGTCAATTAAGGTACTAAGGTCCTTAGTTGAAATACCAACTGAAGGCTCAGTGTGGGTGACAACGTTGGACGTAGAAGGTAGGTCTTTTCCGGTAGGAACATGAGTAGAGTCGCGATTAACACCTAAAGAAAAATACGTAAAGTTAGAATTAAATTCTTGTTCTTCATGGACTTGCTCTAACATTTCAATAGACTTAATACAACGAGAAAATATTTGTGAATGAAATGAAGAATATTCTTCATTGAAGGTTGTGTATGTTAACCTTCGATAGACGTGTGAAAGTCTGGTATGCAACCGTAAATATTCATTTTTCTTAGGAGTAATTTTATAAGAATGAAGCAAGGATTCCAATTCATTAATTTTTTGTTCTAAACAATTTAATTCGTCTTTTTGATTAATTTGAATTTTTTCGTAGTTAGAAAAAATTGAAACATCCATTTTTTCTAATGCAAGTTTGGAACGTAATAATTTTCTTTTAACATCAACAGTTTTATCAGAAGGATCTGAATTTCGAATTAATAATTCGTGACTCAGCTCGTCAGCTTTTAAAGACTCTACTATAAACATTTTCAATAATAATATCAGTTCAATAAATTCAAAATACACGCATATGTTAACTCCACAAAAAATTATAATGTACATTCAACTTGGCAAGTAAAAGCAAATGCTTCAGCACAACAATTCAAAAGTGTCTGCGTCAGTACAATTATGTTTGAAAAATTGAGCAACGTAAAACGATACAAAATTCGAGCCCCAAGCGTTAGGCGCTAGTGTAATAATTACCTAATCAACCGTCCGTCGAGGGCCTGTAAAGACCAGTCAAGACGGTTAATTAAGGCCAGGCAGACTAAACTCAGCGGCGAGGTCGTGGTTCAAACTCTTAACTAAACCCTTGCTTGTACTTACCAAATATGCGATATGGATAAAAATCATCGATACATATATTAACAATTTATAATAAACATGGGCGCCAATCAGCGGAAAGGCACTGATACCTAATAAAAGTAATCATGAAATAAACTTCATAGTTTAGAAAAAAGAAATAACATTTTATTATACCATCGACTGTCCGGAAAAGCAGATATATACACAAATAAATAAACAGTCTTGAACTTGAAATGAAATAGGGCCTACAGGGCCCACTATTCGTGAAATATACAAGTGATAATTAAATTGTGTCAACTATTAATACTATAAGAATTGGTACGCAGTAGCGTAACATTATATAAAAAATAATTATAAAATTTATGCTCAACAAAGCGATTGAAAATCGGGTTGTTACAACATTTAAAGCCAGAAACGCTCTCCTGATCTCAGGTTTTGGCACCCTCTTGTTATCCTTTTTAAGTCTTTTCCCTAGAAACCTTGCGAGATTAGGTGGTAGCTAGCATACGTCCCGATTAAGACATATTTCATACCCGATAGCATTCTAAAACCTTCTTCAAGCATTTAACCTCACTCGTCGCATTGAGTTAGTCGCCAACCATTTTTGTTAGTACAGTCAAGGTTTTCGGTATTTTACCAGAACAGGATATTTATCGAAGTACTTCACCGGTTTTTCTATGAATTACTGGCTAGTTTTCCTGGAGACAAAACTGTACACAACAAATTAGAAGAAAATATAAAAAAAGAAAATCGTTTGAATAGTGAAGTAAAGATTAAGAGAAGTTAATCGCATTAATTCTAGAAAATTGCGATTTTGACAGAAATAATTTTGCAAAAGCGAATTCATACAATAATAATTTGTATTTAAGGCAATGGCATTATTATATGGAGAAAGGCTGTATTTAAAGAACTCTTAAGTAGTTAGAAATTTTGACAAAAACTTAGGTCAAGAATTTTGAAATTGGTGTCTTACTTACAATTATTCAAAAAGGTATATTAGCTACCGAGCTACCAAAGGTACATTATACACATAGCAGTCAAGTAAAAGCAAAAAAATTCCAAACAGTGAAACAATGTACAATTTCAACCAAGAAATTAGAATAAACTTGACAAGAAGAGATTTAAAAGACCAGAGAACGAGTTTCGTAAGAAGATTAACATAGCTGAAAAGAACATGATTCTTCAACTAAAAGGAAAGTATTTCAGAAAAATAAACCAGTAGTTAAAGACGGTTATGTTTTAGTAAACAGTAACATTCTTATTAAATTATCATTTTCTACAGGTAGCCAAAAAGAGCTTTCATTAGACAATTTTATATATAAACATTAGGATTTTATTTCAGAATTTTTTGTTGGAAATTAATATCTTGCCATTTTATGGCTGCCATAGAGTGGCAGATAGAATATAAGTGAAAGTTTTAAAACAAGTAATTACAAAATATTCAGACACATTTGAATCTAGAAAGTCAGGATTGGAGCTGACATCACCAATACAAATGGGAATAGTCAAATGCTACGAAAAAGTGCACCAACACCACCACAGTAACAAAGACATGGGAGAATTACCCAAGTTTTTAACATAACATTTTGAATTCCCCCCCCCCTTTTTAAATTTCAATACATTCATAAAAGCACAAATACGGGTATTAGTAAAAAAAAATCAAAAGAAATTCCTAAATCAAGATTATAGGTAAACTTTTGATGCATTAATTAACAAAATAAACCAAATGCAATCAGTTAAATAGAAACCAAAGCACAAACAATTATATCGGGCTATCAATATAATAAACGTATGTGTAAGTATATAAAAAAGGGTGCTAAACAACGTGTGATTCAATTGGAAAAACAATATTTTATTAAATCAAACGATCAGAGTAATTTGTGTTCAAATGTTTAGGTTAATCTTTAAGTTCCCAGCATTAAATCTAGACACATGCTCATGTTGAGTATCATAGGTGCTTACAATAGCCAGTTATTTTTCAAGTGTCCTAGCTCTTGAGTTTTAGGTGCTCTTTGTTTTTTTTTAATTTTTCTTTTTTTAGTGGTGTCCTCACCAACCGTCACTCTGTTTATTTTTCTTCCACGCAAGGTGGTGCCTCCTTATTCTCTTTTTATCCTTACCCACCCTCGTCTCAGCGCCCCATAGGCTTGTTCCCCATCCAACTTATCCTCTCAGAGTTTTCCATTTCTCTTAGCCACCATCTTCATCTGCTTCTTACCCTGGGCTACTCGTTTCATTGGAATTACAAAACTCAGATTAGGTGTAACCTCCTTATGGTGGTATAATATTAATTAAATTAATCGCTTATAGTCACACTATTTGAAAATTATTTTTATTATTGCACTAAATAATATAATCGTTAATTAAAATATGAATTAATTAAATAGTGCGACCATAAGTGATGCACTTGTAAATATGTGTTTAACTTAGGCTAATTGTAATATTTATTTATTTAATTAATTACAATATCTAACAGGATAATGTTACCTTTACAGAATAAGGTTACATTACTTATCTAAAAACTATCGTGTAAAAATAATAATGTGGGTTAATTCATACTGGCTGAGATGGTTGATGGTTGTAGCTCTTGGAAGGACCAGAACAGTTTGTGTAATTACTTGTACTATTCAAAAATGTATATTAAATATGACATAAAAGGAGCATTGTTCAAGTGCTGCTTCTTTTATGAAAATGTAAAATAACAACTGTCAAAAGATAACAAAAACTGATAGGCTGTTCCCAGCTTACTTTAACTAATGATAATACAAGGAGTATTTCTAACACACAAACTGAACAAAAAAATATAAAATTATTATATAGTCGAAATCACGAAAGAAGACTACGAGGTCATCATTTGTATTCGTCTGAAGTAATATGAATTTTCAAAGTCAAACGACCATCCACCTACATTAATTAAGTGGTGATATAGGAAAAAGCAACATGGCCAATACATTTTTATTTTCAAACTCGTTTCAATTATTGTAGAATTTAGTGCTTATAAATATCCTACTTTAATTTAATAAGTTATTCATAAATTAATAATTATTGTGGAATATAACATGGTTCAGTTGGAATTGCATGGCCATCCAAATGACCATGGGTATCTCCCCTACATTTAGTGGTCAAGCAGAACAAAGAGTGACGACCAAGTGCCGACTACAGGGCCTTAAACGCTTGCATAATCCCAGATAAATATGCTACCCCATTTGTCGAAGAATTTTCACAAAAATTGCAAGGCAAAAAATTTTTTTCTACGATCGATCTTGCAAGGACCTATCATCAAATTCCTGTAGTTGAAAAAGACATAGAAAAGACAGCTATCATGACACCTTTCGGTTTATTTGAGTTTACATACATGACCTTCGGATTAAGAAATGCTGTACGAACCTTCCAGCATTCATAGACGAATTTTTACGTGGTTTAGAAATCTGCTACGGCTACATACACGACATACTGGTAGCATCTCAATCTGATGAAGAACACTAGATGCACTTGGAAATTCTCTTCAACAGATTAAAAGATTATGACATGATCATATCCTGCCAAATGCGTATTCGGGAAACGAAGTTAAATTTCTTGGCTACCTCATCGCCAAAGATGGCACCAAACCACTACCAGAAAAGGTCAGCATTAATACAGAATTACACAACCTTCAGAATTTGCTGTGGGTGGAGTGATCCAACAATGGCTCAATAAACAGTGCCAACCAATAGCTTTTTTCTTAAAAAAAAAACTAAAAAATACCCAAACAAAATATTCAGCTTACGACCGAGAACTTCTCGAGATATATAACTATCAAACAGTTCTAACACATGCTAGAGGGGAGATACTTCAAGATCTACACAGACCACAAACCTCCAACATTCGGTTTCCAACAAAAGCTAGAAAAATGTACACCAAGACAATTTAGATATTTGAATTACATAAGCCACTATTCAACAAATATTGTACATACATCGGGGAAAGAAAACATCGTCGCAGACGCACTGTCAAGAGTTGATAGCATCGACTAAAAACAGCTATCCAATTCACAACAAACTGACGAAGAATTCAAAAATTTCAGGGAAAACAACAAAACCAGTATAACCTTCAAACTGATTCGAATACCGAACACTAGGTAAAGCATTTTCTGTGACGTTTCAACCACGGTAGCACGCCCCTACGCTACAAACGAGTTACAAAAAAAAGTTTTTGCAAGCATGCACAATTTAGCATATCCAGAAATAAAAGCAACCACGAAACTGGCAACCCAAAAATTCATTTAGTCTGGCATAAAGTCAGACTGCCGCGTCTGGGCACGAAGTTACATGCAATGCCAGAAATCCAAAGTCATAAGACATGTAGTTTCAAACAAACAAAATTTCAAACCATCATCTGCAAGATTCGAACATGTACACATAGATGTTGTTGGACCATTACCTACATCATCAACCGCTTTACTAGATGGCCAGAGGCAACACCTCTGCAAAACATTGAAGCTGAAACGGCAACCAAAGCACTCATCAAACTATGGATCACACGATTTGGTGTACCACTCAGAATCACAACAGAACAAGGTCGACAATTTGAATCACAACTATTCAAAGAGCTAGAAATATTGATCGGACTTAAAGAACAGCTACATCCTGAAGCACTTGTAAAACAGCTGTGTTACGACTTCCAACGACTACAACCAGTTCCAGCTACAAAGCATAACCCGCAGGCAACCTTTAATATTCAAAGACTTGAAACAATCAATCCACATTTTTCTACACTGCGGAGAAAACAAAAGTGCCTTACAATGAATGTGTGAGGAACCATACAAAGTTATTCGCAGGGACGTTAAAACAGTCATCATCGAAAAACAAGGCAAGAAAATCACTGTTTCAATCGACAAAGTAAAATCAGCATGCATGGAAAACGAACCGTCTGAAGCAGACAACACGAGTCACGTACAACCAAGTAGTACTCCATCAACAAAAAGAAGAAGTGGTAGAAAAGTACACTTTCCAAAGCGGTACATCACTTTCTATTGTGACTAATGCAGTCACTAGAAAGGGGTATTTAGGTATGCAACCCAAGTTGCACCTAACAAACTTCACAAGCGTCATAGAAACGCAGACGTGAATGCCCCTTAGTAATAGACTCGTCTATCAACACCTTGAAATCGAATAGACTGGCCCGGAATCCCTGATTATTAGAATATAAACATCATTTATAATGATCAAGGAGGCGAGCATTAAAATCTTAAGATGAATACTTTCGTTTGTTTCTGGGTATATGATGACATGCAACAGCCAGGAGTAAGCAATAGCTTCTGATCTTCTAAGTTTAACCTTGTATCAAAGTGCATCAAAGCCTGGAGGTTAAACCAGAAAGTTGTGTTTTCTGCACTAATGTAGATTTTCCACACCCTGCCAGCAAGGTGCTCCAAATGCTACCACCTGGGCCTGAACTTCCACTAAAGGAAGTTACTTCTTAGAACCATTTTTGTAACAGCATCTACTGCTGAACCCAAGCCAAAGATTGCCCGCCGAGACGAAATGTCCGAGGTGTCCGTGACACCCTCGTCCTCGCTGGCCACCATTACGAAAGCAGACATAGCGACCTGGATGTGTGAATACCACACCCTGCACCAGTTCTGATGCCTACTTACAAAGAATCCACCATCATTATGCCGTTCCATACCTCATATCGCCAATAAGGGAACCTGCACAATACACGGCATTGGCATTGATTGACCTGTCACATCTAGCACCGTATGCAGGTTTCGATCTAACGAAACTTCTATCTGTAGATCCCAGGCGACACGGTATCTGTGAGGACTTACTCCCGTGCTAATCCATTTTAGCGTGTGCTCCTTTTTGAGTCACATTTCTTCACAGAAACGTACATAAAAGTTCAAAATTAATCCAGTGCGCGAATTTAATTTTTTGTGTACAAACACTACATTCATTCAAAGCCTATAAATTCTCTAATGCTAAAAGACATTTGCATTTCTAGCGTTAATAAAATTTGTTCACCTAAAAGCTCTATTCTCATGCAAAAATTAAAGGACATTTATATATTGCCTATGCATGTAGAATCTTATGTAACTGTTACTTTCAATTTCATGTTATTGTATGTATTGCTTACACCCAATAGTTAATTCTAAATCTGTAAATAAATTGTACATATTTGGTGGCTCTATGCATCAACGAAACAAAAAAGTGACCCCACAAAACAGAAATCGTGAACTGAACATCCATAACTTGCTATATAGACACTTCATTATTATTACGATTCGGAGAATGTTGGTATAGACAGACGAGTGAATGTCAAAGCAGATAAAACTAGTTCACATTAGTATCCCGTAAGATACAGGTTAATGATTACCGTCACATGTCGACTTCTGACAGCTTCATCCCAATAGTGACAAATAACAATATTATAATATATGCATTATTGTTATGGGGCTATGCACCATATGTAAAAAACATTATTTTCTTTACAATGTAAGGTAGTTAAAATTATAGCAAATCTAAACTTCAGAGCAAATTGTAGGCTTTATTCACTCAATTAGGTACTTTAACACTACCATCGCTGTATAGACTAAAATGTTTGATGTATGTTTGTAAAAATCTTAATACAAAAACAAATTCTTTTCATCCACTATCACATTTAAATAATACAAGAAATAAAAATCTAGCAAATGTATTATTTTAAATTATTTAATTGCGCTAATTTCTAAATTTGCTTTTGCAAAAATCTCTAAGATTTAAAGCATTTATAAATTTAATTCAATAACTTGAAATTAATTAGCTATCACACTCCGTGCCATTTACTCCAATTTTATCATTTTATAAACTGCATAGAAAACAATTTTCACATTACTTACTTATTTAAATATATACATACTCAACAGGTAAATATATTTAAATATGAATATCATTGAGAGAGAAAATACTAAACAAAATAAAAGTGAAATAGAAACAGGCAAGTAATGGAGACTATAAGACAATATCACAAGATCACAATTTCAGTTCTTTTATATTGATGACAGTGCAGTTCGTAACGTCAATAAGTAGGCGAACATCTTTGTATGTGCTACACATTCTATGTAATAGTGAGTATCTGAACTTGTTCGTTTTTGGTGTCTTAAGATAAACATAGGTAGGATTGCGAACTGATACATGAGTTATGGAGCAATAGCATATGTGTTGTTATTGCAGTTGATTTAATATGTTGTCACGGTAATATCAATGAATTAGTAGGTAAGGTATGTCCCTTAAGGGGTACGATGACACTAGGTGCTCCGGGATAGCTCGCAAAATACTTGATAGGTCGCAGGTCCGTTAGAATGGGAGGTGGACCACAAGGGACGGCAAATAGTCCTAGTAGTTGTAGCTTGAAAGAAGAATAAGGGCACCAGGAACTAGAGCAATAGCAACAACTACGAGAATTGTTCCACGTTCTTGGAAGGTCCCCAAGGTAACCCACTATACCAGAAAAATAATAATAACTACAGACCAATGCATTACATATAATCAAATAAGTATGATCCCAAGTTATAACACACAGACATATACATTAAGGTACTCAACAAAAGGGTTCACGTAACGTAACCCAGTGGGACAAAGGTAATACCCCTAAACACTAGTACCGAGATTAAATCATTCAAGTTGCACTATGTACAATAACTATCATTACAAGTGACTGACTACTACATCTTTACACGAGCATGGCCAAATCAAGCTAACGATATTATCAATAAACAAGAACTATAACTATATATATTAGGGCTAACACCCACACACACACAGTAGTTATATGGCCACACAACCGCTGTATATTATTCAGTAACCTTGTTGCCCCTTTCGTCTATAGGCAAACTACTCGTGTATAGATTCACACGTTATTTATTTTGCTAACGAGTTTTGCATTAAACGTTAAAGATTTCAACTTCAAATAATATGTGATACTCTACTAATTAAAACAGTAAAACAAGGAATGCAATTTTAGTAAATAATTAAAATAAGAAAAATAAGAATAATTGCAATTTAGTAACAACAAGCCAAACGACTCAAGACAGCTTATATTATACAGTATACTAGCATACTACAACCTCAATGGACTAGGTCTACGGCACTGAATGTAACAGCAACTTCCACTCGCACCATCCAAGGGTCGGCAGGTGAACTTCGTTGAAATGGGAATCCTGGAGTCCAGTACGTAAAGTTACATTCACAACAACATAGAACGTATAACAAAGAAATCCAATCTATAACCCAAGTCTAAGACAGGACGTAAGAAATTAGCAACAAACGGTACGACACCAGAACAAGGAAGCACAAGCACCCTGCAAATTCATAACACAATTAGATTCGAAACACGATTGGGCAGAACAGAAAGTACAAAACTACTTACCACCAGATGTGGGACTAAGGATAATCAGGTGCTTTTCACACTTTCCATAATTTAATTACATAGTCTAGTTGACAGAACACAATCAAATCCGCTAAGGCATAATTACTATTCTATATTAAACACAAAATGGCATCAGTAAATCAACCCAGAATGCTTGCAAAAATCTGCAATAAGAGCATTTCAAACAACTGCAGCACTCCAAGTATAATCTTCTCAAACGATGACGGCACCAATAATAATAATTATCCACATGAATATGATGCATATTTAAATATTGAAGTGATAACAAAGTTCACTCTATCAAACAACTTTCTACAGTATTAATGTAAAAAGTATTGGTTCTAACAATTCCAAAGTATCAATATAATCAAGGTTACAATCAACAAGTTCAATAAAACGAAAGTGATATAAGAATCTGAAGTATATTAAAGCGAGATAACTGTGTGTGCAGCATAGAATTACAGAAATTAGAATGTGCCAGGGCGAGACGTTACAATGTATGAATTCTGTTAAAAAAAATTAGTTAAGTATATTTTCTTCGATAAGAAGAGATTGAAATTGAATTGTGGAAGAGAGTATAGAGAGAAACCATTTGGAGAATATATAACAGTGGATTTGAATGGCAAAAACTCAAAGAACCAATGTTGTACTACTTCAATGTTGGTTATGTGTTTCATAAAACCATTCCCATATAATCACTGTATATTCGAGGTTAGATCTCACATGTGCGAAATAAAGTATAGGCAAATCACTTTAAGAAGAACCCAACGTCATATGCCAGATTGCGCAGAAATGTAATAACAGTGGCGTAGTTGAGTTATTACAGTATAAACGGAAGATATGGCGTTAAATAGTAAAAAAATAAACAACCAATTAAATTATAATTTAAAATTTTTAATATAATATCGCCATATGAGTTGTGTGCATCAATATCCCTAAAAAATTCTGCTATAGCAAGGTTATTTTGTAAAATCCGATAAAGCAAATGATTGAATACCATGGCCTACTTAAGTGGTTTCTATCTCATTCTAGTGTTCTGCAAACACATCTGTTGAGTAACTTATTGTTTTATTAATGTTAATTGTTAATTGTTATACTAGTGAAATTAATATATGACACAGGTGAGGTTCCAATAGATTTCGAAAAAAATATTATTATCCCAATCCCAAAAAAGTCAGGAGCTGATAGGTGTGAGAATTTTAGAACGGTTAGTTTAACTTCTCTTGCTTCCAAAATACTAACAATAATAATTAAAAATAGAGTAGAAGCTTTGACTGAGAATTATTTATGTGAAGACCAATATGGTTTTCGTAAAGACAAAGCATTTGATAGGGTTAATTGGATTGTTATGTTCAGGGTTTTGCAAAAAATAGGAATCTCTCATAGGGATAGAAAAATTATTTACAGTCTATATAAAAACCAAAGCGTAGTAATTAGATTTGATGAAATAGAAAAGGAAGCTAAGATTAGAAATGGTGTTAGACAGGGTTGTAACTGTCTCCCTTGATTTTTAATGTTTATATTGAGGAAGCTTTAAACTTAGCTAGAGAGAGAAAAGAGATAGGTATTAGTGTACAGGGACAGAAAATAGACATGTTACGTTTTGCAGATGATATAGCCATTATGGCAGAGTCTAGAAAAGAGTTAGGAGAGTTTTTAAATATTTTAGATGAGATACTACAGAGTAACTATAGTATGAGAATTAACTCAGTAAAGACAAAGATAATGACAAGTGAGTTACAGCCTAGTTCTAAACCAAAATTAAAAATAGGTAATACCGAGTTTTTAAAGTCGTACGTATGGAGCGTTCTACTATACGGTAGTGAGACTTGGACAATTAAAGAAGTAGATAAGAAAAAGATAGAAGCTTTTGAAACTTGGTGTTATAGGAGAATGTTAAAGATTAGCTGGACAGATAGAGTAACAAACGAGGAAGTTTATAGAAGGATAGGTGAGGATCCCTGTATGTGGAAACAATTGAAGGTCAGGAGAGATAGAATGATAGGACATCAGTTAAGACATGAGGGACTATTTAGTAAAGTCTTAGATTATAGACTACCAAATAAAAATAGAGTAGGAAGGCCTAGACAAAGCTATATTAGTCAAATTATTAGAGATTTAGGTTGTGAAGGGTATGCAGACCTTTTTAGACTAGCTCAGAATAGACAAGAATTTAGAGCTGCGTCAAACCGACTTTAAGTTCGAAAACAAAACAAAAAAAAATAAAATTCAGATAACTAAATGTCACCATGACATAACTCACAATTAGTTAGCGGTCTGGCATGTTGGCAGCGATTTGTTGCTTAAGCCTTACCATAACATATAATTTAACACTTTTCCTTTTTGAAGCGGATAACCAGGTTATTTTTCATTTCCTTATAAATGGTAATCATGTAAACATGTTAGAGTTCTTTAACAACCATCAGGTTGCTAATATCTATGTAGAGCCAGGTGGATAGGAAAAAGATAGGATATAGGAAGACCTAGACCAAACTATATTAGTCAAATTATTAGAAATTTAGGTTGTGAAGGGTATGTAGAGCTTTTTAGATTAGCACAGAATGGAAAAGAAGTTAGAGCTGCGTCAAACCGACCTTAAGTAAGGTCGAAAACAAAATGATGATGATGAATTGTTATATACAAGATATTTTATATTAGTTAGATGGCGGTTTAAAACTGTCCGTCTGTGTATCAAGTAAAAATAAATAGTAATGAAATCTAAAACTTTTACAAGGTAATTTCCGATTGGTCGATCATAAAACTCTACGCCACTAAAACCTGAATACTGCCATCCCTAATTACATATAATGAACTGTTCCTAACCAATTTTTGCTTTGTGCGCATGATGACGTTGGGTTCTTCTTAAAGTGATTTGCCTATACTACGGTTATGCTAACGTTGAAATCACAACAGCTTCTTATAATAAAACTAAGTGCTTTAAAGCCCTTGGCAACAGGATGATAAATGTGTTCTGTAAATGTCAGTTTGGAATCAAATAATAACTCCCAGGTCACAACTAACTTGTGGCTTTAGTAGAACTGTATCATTAACTGTAGGCTTGAATATTGTCATATTTTGTGTTAAATTGTATGACACACTAAAACATTTTTCTACATTTAGATGTAAGTTGTCATACAAGTTAATTTTTGTTTTGGGTTATGTTACAGCAATCAACCATTATAAAATATTACATTACACATGCATTTTATCTTTATGAGATTACTACAAAATTTTGAATATAAATACTGCAGTTCAAAACCTATCAACACGGCTGATAATTACATAAAACTTACCCCTTAATTAAACCAGATGGTCCAATTTGTGTAGCAAACATTAAATTAAATTCAATGGGTTCGGTAAGCTCATTTCCAGTTAAAGGACTTTTCATATGATACTTCTTCATAATATCATGCATTTCACTTTTATTCAAACCATCTAACTATAAGTATACACGTATTTATTACATATACTAAGAACATTTTGAAAATAATACCTTTATTATAATATCTAGACATTCTGCTTTAACTTCAGCCGTAGCTTTCTTATCGGCAGCTACCTTTTCCAAATGTGCTTTAATGAGATGATCTAAACGAAAACATTCACCAGTTTTAATATCTTTAGTCATTAGATCAGCAAATCGATCAACGTGCCCAGAAGTTCTAAAATAACAATCAATATTTAAACCATGCCATCAAAAGAATAGAAGTGTACTTCAATACTGTCTCAGGTGTCAAAACTGAACAATCAACTTCCAACATCTGTTCCTCTAAAACGAAAAACTGTCGCCAGTTGTGTAATAAATTAGCTTTAAATGCACAGCCCATTGGTCCAAAATCAAACTGACCGGTGATCCCTCCATAAATTGCAAATGATTGATCATAAAAGAAACGCCTTTTTAATAAATCCTCCATTTTCGCACGGTCAAAAGTTACTATATTAGGAGCTAAGCTTAACTCTTTATCTTCTAAAACCTTTTTGCGAAGATTTAATTCTGCTACTGCTTGTTTAACATCTATCGCTGGGGCTCCAGAAGCTTTTAACTGCCTAACTATATCTCCCTAAAAATTAGAGTACGAATAAAACATGGTACAATGAGACATTATCTACATACCTGTTCCTTTACATTTGCTCTTAATGGGGCCAATACTTCTTCAATTTTAGAATCGGCCATTGTGTCAAAGTATAGATTTAACTGAATATTTCTATGTTTCTTGTTAGAACCCCACTTTTGGTATACACTAGAGGTTTTATACAAGTTAACTTGGCTGATGCAATACGACTCACTTTTTCCTAAAACCGCTTTTATAGAACCACTTAATCTAGACAAATGCCAACACAATAATCGCATTAATTATACGAAACGAACGCCACGAGGACGAAATACTAAACCCGGAGGAGAAAGGAAATATAAAGTAAGGTTAGAGTATACAAATTCGAAAAGGTTATTAATACTATCCCTCAATACAAAATACCTAAAACGTCGCAGCAGGGAATCGATTTCAAAACTAAAAGAATGAATATATAGATAAACAAACGTTGTAGCATCCTATATGTATATTACTGGAAGAGGTTCGACTAGTTATTCTGTAAACAAAACATATTTTGTAGACCTGCCAATAAGTTGCTTTACAAGGGAACAATATACATTATTAATGTATAACAAATTAGTAAAAATTATATGCAATAGTAAACATACAACTATGTTAATTCATTTGCTAAAAAGAAATTCACAATCACCCTTAATATATATTACATAGTACTCCAAAAACTGTTTCCACATCAAACTTAAAACGCTAAGAAAATCTCTTCTCTAATAAACATTGCGTATCTATATATGCATATAATGGTTTACGGTACACTTTGCTGACAAGACAAAGTTTTGTATAAAGTAAACAAACTACTTATTTAGTAACTGTTCTACAAATTGATCAATGCTATAAGAGTTTACAAAATAGTTGTTATATATTAGCAAAGGTAATTACGTAAATTTCCTAAGGTGTTACAGAATTATGAATAGTCACGACCATAATAGGATCTTTTTAAGAACCGAGATCACAACACTTGTTCGTTTATTTATTATGTTGACACTAAAAATAAAACTCTAATTGTGGGTTGTATTAATGTTAATTATGTGAATTGATGAAAATGCGATTCTTTTTAGTGTATTTACAATGTAACATTGCGCGACTCACACAATGCCATCTCATCCCCTATGCGTACGCTATTAAATAGCTAAGAGAAATACACAATACTTTCAAATACACATTAAGTAAGCAAATTAAGCGCTTCAAGTTACACAAATCAAGTAAATGAGTAAAAATGAAATGTTGTTGGTGGTGGATTACATTGGACGCATTTTACGCACATTAAGCGCTGTAGCGCTTTAGTGAAATGCTGCGCTGCAGCATTGCGCATTTGCTGAACGATATGAGGAAATGTCACTAAACATATGACATGTCGACAGGTGTCATTTGAAAAACTGTTTTGGTTTGGGTATGGCCGTAAACTTAATTGACTATGACGATATTATTATTGTAGTAGGACTTAATAATGGAATACGGTATGTTGTGGTAGATATGGCTGTTCTGGAGTAATATTAACTATAAATGTTTCGAATTCAAATTCTAATTGCATTTTAGTGAGAGCTTCCATTTTTACAAATATCAATAATAGAAAACCATACACTCTAACGCTAAACTTGCAAAACATATAGCTCCTAATATAAAAATACATTTTGTTTACATATGTATACGCTTTACTAATGGCGGACTTCTGCCGCATAGTGCTTTAAAAAGTGAGAGTTAAAATAACCATTCAGGAAGATTTTTAATTGAAGCGCTGTGTGTGGCTGAATGCGCCCATTGTTCTCGAGAAGTTTGCAGAGTTGTGGCTCACGATTCTCGTATTCACAATAATTTTAAGGTTTGTGAACAATTTCTTCACGTCTTGTAGATTGTTTTTTCCTACTCTGTGTGCAATCATCTCGAGCGGGTTACACAACCACAAACGCACAAAACCCCGATGTGAGTTTTGTGCACAACGTTTATTTCAGCGTTTAATTATACAGGTAGATATATGTACAAAAACTATTGTTTATTGGTAACGAAATTTAAGAATATCAAAAGAACCGCCAAAAATGTTAATTTTTCAAAGAGTCGTTCTACTGCATTCAAATATTCAGTATCTTCACGCATGCAGTTTGCTAAATAAGACGTCCAATATTCTTAAACAGACTCCTCGCCTTATTGAACAATACTTTTACGTTTCTCAAGGGTTCTGACTTTGTAAAAAGAAATTAAACGGTTTTGGTACGTAAGTACATTAACAAAATTAAAAACCAACCTAAAACCTAAACTTAAAGGTGATGAGATGGAAATACCTATACGAGTATTACCTTCCGGTAGCGTACTATTAAACACATTACTTTTACGAGATAACTTAACCTATCTAATCTGGTATTTATTTACGTCGCTGTTATATATGGTTGGGTGTTGGTTCTTTTAATTGTAATACTTGCCATGTCGCTTATAACAGACGATATTTTACTTGCTGGTATACTATTCACATTCCTTATTACAATTGCTGCTGCAGTTGGTTTAAAAATAAAATCTCGGCCTACAAAACGTTTACGTCGGAGACTTAGATTCAGCAATGGGTAGATTAGAAATTTTGGTACATGGTAGCATTAAACGCGGTCAAAGTAGAGCTCGTCGTAGATGAAATGTTTCTGATGCAATATTTTATATCAAACTTCCTGTAAAGCATTAGTTACTAATTGAAAACTTTATGGACTTTGTAAAAAGATTTTATTTAGAGGATGAGACTATAATACTTTTACTTGAGTAGTAAAAGATATCACAATGAATCATTCCAATAGATAATACTTACATCGCAACATAAAGTTAGATTGATGAGAACTTTGAGGATCAAATTGATTGTAAAGACAGTCCTGTGATATATGCCAAATCATTGTATATAGAAGAATGGGTTTACTGGGCATTGTGTATAAACAATAATATGCATGTTTCATGTATTTCTAACTTTATAATTGTTTTTAAATATTATGCTTATATATCTTAAATACTGTAAATTTGTATAAAACACCATATATTTAAAAAGTTTGTTGGATTTGTATTGAAGATGTTGAATCATATACCGAAATTATGTCTTAAGGATGAGTGTACATGCAGTCACAAAAGGTGCTATATTTTCACTTTATGCTACTCTCTCCAGTGTTGCTAAGTCGAGTAATACAACAATTAGTTGCAGATCACTATTACAAATCTCAACAGTGACAAGAAAATTATAATAATAATGCTAATGTCCTGCACTAAGGTATTTTTATTAATGATGTGAATACGTAATTAAAGCCTATTTGTGATTCTGATTGATAGTTACCACTATTCGGTGATGTGATTAGTTTTCGGTCACTAATGATCTAGTTTGTGTTTTTATGAATTGTTGCCATATTGTAGTTATTGGAGATGTCATGTAAGCTGTGTTATTGAATCAAGCTTTTATTTGAGTTAAATTTACATCAATTTATTCAACATTCCTAATGGAAAAGTATTCGAGACCTAGTAGACTTGAAGTTGACGCTAATTCGTATTCTGCGTCTGATAATTGGATATCATCATCATTTTGTTTTCGACCTTACTTAAGGTCGGTTTGACGCAGCTCTAACTTCTTGTCTAATCTGTGCTAATCTAAAAAGCTCTACATACCCTTCACAACCTAAATTTCTAATAATTTGACTAATATAGTTTGGTCTAGGTCTTCCTATATCCTTCTATCTTTTTCCTATCCAGCTGACTCTACATAGATATTAGCAACCTGTTGGTTGTTAAAGAAATCTAACATGTTTACATGATTACCATTTATAAGGAAATGAAATATAACCTGGTTATCCGCTTCAAAAAGGAAAAGTGTTAAATTATATGTTATGGTAAGGCTTAAGCAACGAATCGCTGCCAACATGCCAGACCGCTACCTAATTGTGAGTTATGTCATGGTGACGTTTATTAAATTATATGTTATGGTAAGGCTTAAGCAACGAAACGCTACCAACATGCCAGACCGCTAACTAATTGTGAGTTATGTCCTGGTGACATTTAGTTAACTGTTTTTTTTTTGTTTTGTTTTCGAACTTACTTAAAGTCGGTTTGACGCAGCTCTAAATTCTTTTCTATTCTGAGCTAGTCTAAAAAGGTCTACATAGCCTTCACAACCTAAATCTCTAATAATTTGACTAATATAGCTTTGTCTAGGCCTTCCTACTCGATTTTTATTTGGTAGTCTATAATCTAAGACTTTACTAAATAGTCCCTCATGTCTTAACTGGTGCCCTATCATTCTATCTCTCCTGACCTTCAATTGTTTCCATATACAGGATCCTCACCTATCCTTCTATAAACTTCCTCGTTTGTTACTCTATCTGTCCAACTAATCTTTAACATTCTCCTATAACACCAAGTTTCAAAAGCTTCTATCTTTTCTTATCTACTTCTTTAATTCTCCAAGTCTCACTACCGTATAGTAGAACGCTCCATACATGCGACTTTAAGAAACTTTTCTATTATCTAAACTAATACTATTAGCTATTAGTAAGTTTTTCTTTTTAAAAACATTTTCTAGCTTGAGCTATTCTAGCTACTATATCCCTTCTGCTACGTCCATCCTTTGTAATTATACTACCTAAATAGCAAAATTCATCTACCTCCTCTAACTCGGTATTACCTATTTTTAATTTTGGTTTAGAACTAGGCTGTAACTCACTTGTCATTATCTTTGTCTTTACTGAGTTAATTCTCATACTATAGTTACTCCGTAGTATCTCATCTAAAATATTTAAAAACTCTCCTAACTCTTTTCTAGACTCTACTATAATGGCTATATCGTCTGCAAAACGTAACTTGTCTATTTTCTGTCCCTGTACACTAATACCTATCTCTTTTCTCTCTCTGGCTAAGTTTAAAGCTTCCTCAATATAAACATTAAAAATCAAGGGAGACAGTATACAACCCTGTCTAACACCATTTCTAATCTTAGCTTCCTTATCTATTTCATCAAATCTAATTACTACGCTTTGGTTTTTATATAGACTGTAAATAATTTTTCTATCCCTATGAGAGATTCCTATTTTTTGCAAAACCCTGAACATAACAATCCAATTAACCCTATCAAATGCTTGTCTAAATCTACAAACGCGAAATAAGTCTTTTTATTTTTTTGTAACCTTTTTTCGATAATTAGCCTAATCATTAGTATCGGTTCTCTAGTCCCTCTGTCTTTACGAAAACCATATTGGTCTTCGCCTAAATAATTCTCAGTCAAAGCTTCTACTCTATTTTTAATTATTATTGTTAGTATTTTGGAAGCATGAGAAGTTAAACTAACCGTTCTAAAATTCTCACACCTATCAGCTCCTGACTTTTTTGGGATTGGGATAATAATATTTTTTTCGAAATCTATTGGAACCTCACCTGTGTCATATATTACATTCACTAGTTCATATAATCTGTCTAAAGTTTTCTGACTTGCATATTTTATTAATTCTGCGGAATATCGTTTATCCCTGGCGCTTTATTTAATTTAAGATTCCGAACAGCTCTATCAAATTCCTCTCTTAATATTGAGAACCCTATTTCTACATCCTCGTCTTGGTCGTTCTCTAACTCATCCATATCGTCTCCTTATATAAATCTTCTAAATATCTTTTCCATCTATCAGCTACCTCAACTTTATTTATTAGAAGCTCATTATTCTCGTCTCTAATACCATTATACTTTTCCTATCTTCCCGAAAAACTTTTTAACTGCTCTGTAAGCCCTGTCTGTCTTACCTACTCTCAAATCATCTTGTATTCCTTACAATTCTCCTCCATCCATTTATTTCTAGCTTTTCTACACTCATGTACTATCTTATTTCTAACTGTATTATATTTTTGCTTACTTTCACTATCCACTTCTCTGAAAGGTTTAAGCTTTCTTCTATTCTCTATTAAATCTAATATCTCCTTTGTTACCCACGGTTTTCTCGCTTCTATTTTTTCTTACCTATAGTCTGTATTGCTGTATCATGTACATTCAGTTTTATTTCTTTCCATCTATTTTCTACGTTCCTCCTACAGCTATCTCTTTGCTCTTATTATCTAATACTTGTTTATATTCTTCTTTACCCTACTATCATTAAGCTTACCTAGATCCCATCCTCTCTTTTAACCTTTCTCAATTTTTAAATTTTAGTTTACACTTCATTTTAACTAAGTTATGATCGCTATCTATGTCAGCCCCTGGATAACTACGACAGTTTTTAACTTGGTTTCTAAATCTTTGTTTAACTAAAATATAATCTATTTGGTATCTAGCCCTATCACCTGGGGCTTTCCAGGTATATCTTTTCCTAACATGTTGTTCGAATAGGGTGTTTACAGTTACTAATCTATGTTCCTGGCAAAACTCGACTAATCTTTCTCCTCTATCATTTCGTCTGCCATACCCAAATTTTCCTACCATTTTTCCCTCACTACCTTCTCCTACTGACGCATTAAAATCGCCCATAACTATTAAATTCTCATCTCCTTTTACTTTTCTCACTATACTATTTATATCTTCATATACCTTTTCTACTTCCTCATCCTCGTACTGAGTTGTTGGCATGTAAACCTGTACTAAAACAGTGTCTGTGGGTTTTGTACTCAATCTAACCATAATTATTCTATCACTAAATTGTAAGTACTCTTTAACTTTATGCCCTAATCTTTTACCTAACACTATTCCTACGCCTGCCTGTCCATTAGTTGAAGAAGTTGTAATTATTCTATAATTATCTTTCCAAAAGTCATTACTATCTGGCCATCTCACCTCACTAATACCTAAAATGTCCAGCTTTTCCTTTCTCATTTCGACTAATAAATTCGTTAAATTATCTACTCTGAGTAATGACCTTACATTCCAAGTCCCTATCACTAAATCGAACTGTTGTTTTATATTCTTACGATGACGAGCCCCAAGTACCCCTCCCGGAGATCCGAATGAGGGAGTATTTTACCTCGGACAAAATTTTACTTGTGAGCTCTCCATCATATGTATTTCGTGTTTTAGGCCACGCACACCTGGGAAATATTGTGGTAGGCTCCCATATCTTTCCACAACGCAGTTTTTAAAGATTTTAGCAAAAAGCCGTATCCGCCACGGCCAACCCCCAACAAGCTTGTAAATTATTGAGGATCACCCGAGACCAACCGACCCTTCTCCAATATCTTTTAGCCAGCAAGGCTGCTGCCCCTTGCTGCGCCTTTTAATCGCCTTTTATGATAAGCAGGCTTACTATAGTAGTATTCTTTATCCCCTACTATAGGGTACAATTGGATTTATTGGAAACAAACTTTTAATAATTTTCTTGCTGCACAGATGAGAAATTACTGAAGGATTTAAATTATAGACGATGGTAAATCACGTGTCTCTCAATATTTTTAAAATGATGTGATTGCAAAATAATGTCTGAAACTGTGAAAAGCTTGGATGGCATTTTTATAAAGTCTAAGGATATAATTTATACAAGACATATTCTGGCCACTTGTCAATTAACTAATGAGTTGGCAAGTCAATACTTTCAGATACTTAAACAACTAGCAAAAAAATGTGATTCCAAGGCAGTCTGGGAACTAGAAAATAGAAATGACTACGTGAGGAATGCTTTCATTGCTGGGTTTTCATCTCCTAGAATTAGGCAAAAGCTGTTAAAAAATAGTACTTTGGACCTTGAAAACGCTTTCAATCGGGCAGTTTCTTTAGAGAGGCTCCAATCATCTAATTACATGGCTGCTCCTCCCACTTGTATGAACGCTTTAAGAAATCTTAAACATATCGTCAAATGATAATAGTAATTTGGACGAAAAACTGTAGCTGCTGGTCCGAAATCGTTTGGGCAGAGATGTTTCTTCTGAGGAGGGCCAAGACATGCCAGATTGGAGTATTCCGCTTTGAATGCCACATAAAAATTGTTTTAACCATGGGCATTTTGTTAAAATCTACAATAGTAAAAGTAATTGAAACGCAACTGCCATTGTTGTCAGTAATAATCTAGCTGCTGCTTGAATTTGTGAATTAAGCACATCAAGTTTCATTGACTTGGTCCAATCTGATCGTTGCCGAATAAAGGTGATGCCTTCTAAAAACATTATTAACATGGCAGCACTAGCGGTAGCTAAGCAAGTCAAAGTAAGTTGTGCTCCTACATTTGAGATACAGGGATATATACATTAGGATGTCTAGCTACTAATCATGAAAGATCTTTGTGTTATTATAATTGGTCATGATATACTGCGTAAACACCCCTTGAAGTTGCATTTGGTGGGCATTATGATCTGCTTAAAATCTGCGGCCTGGCTCAAATTTTGGAGGATTTTTAGATATTGCCAAGAAGTACAAATTAACACTAAATGAAGAAAAGTCCTGATATTCCCTCACTACTGTCAATCCATTAGGGTATACAATATAAAATAAAACTATTAAACCAGACCTAAATCGGTTGCGGTCTTTGACTGAACTCAAATTTTCCTTCAACCAGACAACTCTCCACTGCATCGTGGGAATGTTCTCGCACTATAAGTGGATTCCTAAGTTCTCAGAAGTAGTAAGAGATCTGATTGAATGTAAATCATACCTCGTTTCTTCTGAAGTTGCTGTCTACTTTGAGAATATGAAAAATACATAACTAAAGTATTTGTGACGGTCATAAATGACAAAATTCCACTTGTCGAAATTGAAGTTTCTGATTTTGCTATAGCTACTAACCTTGTTTCAATGGCAGATCTGTAGCCTTTTTTAAATAACGCTTTCTGATAGTGAAAGGAAACGTATTGATATTTGGGGTGGATGAGGATTGCTGTCGTATAATAAATAAAAGGAACTTCATTTATTCTCGGTAATATAAAAGTAACATCCAAATATTTCCTTAAACCGATTTTTACGTAACTAACTTAAAATAACAAAACAACCATTCCCATAACCAAAACGTCCTGCCTACTATTTTTAATCTTAGCGCAGCGTTGCGCACAAAACACTACACTAACACTTCCCCTGAATCTAGTTTTCGTCCATGAAACTGATTCCAATGTCGGTGCACAATTTTCGCATTCTCGGATATGCAAGCCCTTTCGTAAAGATGTCAGCTAAGTTTAATTCAGTCGGCACATACTGTAGCTCCAATCGTCCATCGTTTATGTCGTCTCGTATCCTAAAAAGTTTAAGCTCAATATGCTTGCTTCGGTCACTCGTCACGTTGTTCTCAGCTATCTTCTTCGCAGCAGCGTTGTCGATCTTAATCTTCCACAGCATCTTGCAATCTACCTCGCTTAATTCACACAAGAAATTCTTCATCCAAGTAGCTTCTTTATTGCATTCGCATAGTGCAACAAATTCTGCTTCTGCTGTACTTAGAGCAACGCATCGCTGTTTGCGGCTCAACCATGTTACAGCTCCTCCAAGAACCGTCGTTACGTGCCCGCTATACGATTTACGGTCGTTCTTGTCGCTCCCCCAGTCTGCATCAGTATAAGTGACTATCTGATTTCCTGGTTGCTTTTTATACGTAATCCCGTAGTTTATCGTTCCTTGTAAATATCGTAGTATACGTTTTACAGCACTCCAGTGTTCCTGGTTGGGATTCGATGTAAATTGGCTCAAATACGTGGCAGCGAACGCAATATCTGGTCTCGTGTTTGTCATTAAATATATCAAACTGCCAATTACTCGTTGATACTTAAGTTTCAAACGTTCGTCTACATCTCCTTCGTTCTTCGAATATTTAACGTTTGTGTCAATCGGCGTACTTACGGGTTTGCAGTCTTTCATATCTACGCTCAACAGCAACTGCTTCGTATAATCAGCTTGATCTATTTTTAATTCGTTACTTTTTCTAGTTATGTTCCAAGAAAGTAATCTCTTTGCTATACCTAAATCTTTAATTTTAAATTCCGTGTCCAATTTGGTTTTCATTTTTGTGATTTCGTTCTTTTCGCCATGCAAAGTTACGTCGTCCACGTAAACAGACATTACTAAATTTCGTTTTTCCTTAAAATATACGCAAGGATCTGACTGACAGCGGATCATGTTTTGTAAGTAAGTAAGTAAGTAAGTAGATTTATTGCATAACTCAATATAGGTTAATAAAGTATAAAACAAAAATATTATACTATAAAGCAAATTATTAAAATACAGTTAATAATATAATTAGTTTTCATTTCTACAACTTAAAATATATTTTTTTAAATTACTCTTGAATTTTCTTTGAGAAGGCTGATTTGCAACTGATTTTGGTAATGTATTATATATCTTAACGCCATAATGAAATACATTTTTTGTGGTTATCGTTTTATTCTTCTTGTATATATAGTAATTGTCTGCTTGTCTTGTGCTGTAGTTATGTATATCTGACACTTTAATTAAGTTGCTAACCAAGTACGAAGGCAGCAAACCATTTATAATTTTATATATAAAACCATACTATTATATTTCATTTGTTCCTGAACATTTAAAAAATTAAGGCATTCTAACATTTTACGGACTTTGGCAAATCTGCTACATTTTAATAAACATCTCATTGCACGATTTTGTATCTTTTGCAATCTTTCCAAATCACCTTGGTTTGAGACAAATAAAATGGTGCTGCAATATGTTAGGTGTGGATAAACTATTGCTCTATATAAAGTTATTCGAGCAAAACTTGATAACTTTGCACTAATTCTTCTCAGAAATCCAACCTTTTTGCTTACTTTATTTATAACCATCTGTAGATGCATTTTAAAAGTTAATTTTCGGTCGATTATTACGCCAAGGTATTTAATGTTCTCTACCAGTTCAATATCAGACCCATCTATTTGTACATTCCTATTTTCTGTTTTTATCATTTGATAACTTCTATCATTCGTTAACAACATCCATTTTGTTTTATCAACATTTATCTTCAGCTTATTTCCAACTAAATATTTGCTTATTCTTATTAAGTCACTATTTACAGATTGAATCAGGTTTATTACATTTGCACCTTCAGCATATATTAAAGTGTCATCAGCAAACATATGCATCTTTGTTACCTTCACTACATTCACTATATCGTTTATGTAAATTATAAAAAGCAATGGTCCCAAAATACTTCCTTGTGGAACACCCCACTTTTGATTAATCAAAAATCGTTCAATCGTTTGTTCCATAGTAAACCTGATTCATGTAATCCATATAAGCTTTTCTTTAATTTGCATACGTATCGTCCTCGCTGTTCATTAGTTTCCAAACCCTCTGGAATTTCTATATACACGTCACTCTCAACTTCTGCATTTAAATAGGCGCAATTTATATCAATCTGTTCGATATGCCAATCGTTTTTTACGCTTAGTGCCAATAGTGTTCGAATAGTTTTTCTCATTACAACTGGTGCAAACGTTTTGTCGTAATTGATGTTCTGTATTTGTTCGTTTCAAGAACAACTAGTCTTGCCTTATACTTAACTACTTGTCCATTCTGATCGTATTTCTTTTTAAACACCCAGTGGCTTCTAAAAATTCTTCTGTCTACCGGTCGCTTAACAATTTCCCATGTTTCGTTTGTGGCTAAATTCTGAAACTCGCCGTTAATAGCCTCTTGCCATTCATCGCGTTCGTTGCTACTTATAGCTTGTTTAAATGATTTAGGTTCTTCATTTCTCACTGCTTCGCTACGAAAGCATCTTTTAGGATCTCGTTCGTAATCGTTGAAACGTAGAGGTGGTTTTGAAAATCTGCCACTTCTCGTTGGAATACCGTCATCGTTTTGTAAACCTGCATTGTCTAATTCGTTTTCGTCCGCTTGTTTGTGTTCTTGCGAACCTTGTTCATTTTCGTTCATCGCTTGTTCGTGTTCTTGGAAACCTTGCACGTTCGATGTGTCATTTGTACTTACTGATGGTTCGTCTTCAGGTTTGCTTGAATCGTCTTTCTCACACTCTTCCTCGTCGTTTTCTAAATAAATTAGGGCTCTATTCCAGTTAACTGTGGCAGTAACACCTTCGTGTTTATCTTCATCTCTAATTCTGAAAGGAAATTCGTTTTCGTTAAAATTTACGCTTCTACTTATTATCGTCCTATGTTTCAGTCTATTCCATATTCGGTAAGCTTTGGAATTTAAGTCGTAGCCTAAAATATTCCTTCCGTACCTTTTGGTGCCCATTTGCTTCTATGCTCTGTATTTACGTACCAACATCTGCAGCCAAAACGTTTCAAATGCTTTACATGAGCATCGTAACCATTCCATCGTTTAAATGAGGTTTCACCATCGTTTGCCGTTGTAGTTCTTCGATTTTTTATGTAACATGCTGTTAAAAACGCCTCGCCCCAAAAATTTCCATCTACACCACTATCGTTTATAAGACATCTCGTTATCGTCATAAGGGTTTGATTCATTCGTTCGGCGACACCGTTTTGTTCTGGAGAATATGGTGCTGATAGTTCTCTTCGAATACCATTGTTTCGTAAGTATTCATTGAAAAATTTGTTAACATACTCTCCTCCATTATCAGTTCTTAGCGACTTAATTTTACCATCAAATTTGTTTTCTACCTCTTCTTTGAACTCTCTAAATTTGCTTAATACTTCGCTTTTATTTCTCATCACGTATACGGTCGTGTAACGACTAAAGTCATCCGTGAAAGTGATTAATAACGATTCCCACCTAATGAAACTGGTTCTATCGGACCTAAGACATCGCTATGTATTAATTCTAAACATTTCTTCCTACGGTTTTCTGCATGCTTTGGATAGAAACCATCTTTAACTTTACAAATTCCACACACGTTACATTGATCGTGCTTCTTTGGCTCAATATCGTACAATTTTGTTAATTTTCGATATTCCGCGTTGTTGGGATGCCCGAGTCTTGCATGCCATAATTCAGAGGTTATTGTATGGACTGCACGTGCATTACTTTCGTTCTTATGTTCCGCCACTACGTAAACATTTCCCGTTCGGTATCCTGTAAGAATAGTTTTGTTTGCGTTGCTTACCACTCGCATAGTTTTTGAATTTATGAGCGTCATTTTATTTACGTCACATAGTTTTGACACCGATAATAGATTTTCCTTTAAATTTGGAACATACAATACGTCATTTAATACTTGACTGTTTCCTCCATTTTTATCTGACCACTTAATAGAAACATCGCCTTTTCCTTCACACTCTAAATTACTTCCTCCAGCACAGATTACAGTCTTGCTTACTCGTTTCAACTGTGAAAACTTTGTAGATCGTTCGTCATGTGATCTGTAGCCCCACTATCTAAAACCCACTCGTTTTGACTCGTTTTACTGTTAACGCACCAGGGTCAATGCAAATGCTCGTTTTGCATCGTGTCTCGTTCCCGCTTATTCGGACATACCTTTCTATTTTCATCGTAGATTTGGTCGCCAAATTTAGGACAGTATCTACCAATATGATCGCCGTATGTATTACACCTGAAACACTTAATTTTACGTTCATTTGGAGTTTTGATCTCGTTTCTAGCGTTCTTGACGTTTGACGTGCTCGGTGACGTTGTCTTTGATCGTTATGATGATATTTGACGTTCTGCTTAAACAAACACACATTTGCGTTTCCAATTTGGTCGTCTCTCGCATTTATCAATCTCTTCTTCGTTTAGTCTCGTTCGTATGTGTTCTAACTTGAGATTCGCATCGTTTATGTTTATTGTTCGCACAATAGCTTCATATTCGCTTGGTAGTCCTATGAGTATTACACCAATACTCATTTTTTCATCTATCGTAATTCCGTATTTATTGATCTTTCTTCTAAGTTCGTCTTTGTTATGAAAATACTCATCAAATTTCTCGTCCGGTCGTTTTTTATCGTTCACGTAACTCTTCAACATTAATATTGCGTGGTAGCTATCGAGTTTAGTATGTGACGTTTCCAATTTTTTCCACATTTCGTTAGACGTTTTGCAGTCTTCTATTAAGTTTAAATTTTTGTCGTCTACGTTCAACATGATTAAAGCAAAACATTTTCGTCGACGCTCGCATTTTTCCCGTCCTTGCTTGCTTCAAAACCATCCTTAATAGCATCGCTCAGACCTTTCGTCACTAGTATACTTCTCATTCGTAGGGACCAAGCTCGGTAATTGTCGTTTCCCAATTTATCTATGAAAGCATCCATGTCTGCGTTTATCGTATCGTTTTCTGTCTATAATCGCACGTGGTTATCTGGTACCTGGGCCCATAACCTATTGATATTTGGGGTGGATGAGGATTGCTGTCATATAATAAATAACAAAAGGAACTTCATTTATTCTCGGTAATATAAAAGTAACATCCAAATATTTTCTTAAACCGATTTTGACGTAACTAACTTAAAATAACAAAACAACCATTCCCATAACCAAAACGTCCTGCCTACTATTTTTAATCTTAGCGCAGCGTTGCGCACAAAACACTACACTAACAAAACGTTCAGCAATAAAGAAAGACTTGCCATTGTTGAATCTATCAGAAAATGACGGCACCACCTTATTGGAAAAATATGCTATTTACGCACAAAAATCTGTTTCCATCGTATTCCACGTGGCCCATTGCGGGATAGATTAAGAACGTTTAAAACTAGCCTGTTATAAATACGAAATTATATACCGATCTGGGAGACTAAATTATACAGTGGATGATATTTCAAGAGACAGGCGCTTAACAAAATTTTGTGGCTTTGCAGGAGACTAAGCTCTTTGAATTACACAAACCTTTATGTCACCCTGGAACTACTCGCATGGCTCATTGGGTGTGCTCAAAAATCCTGCCTTATTCTATTGAAGACAGGAAAAAGACAATGTCTTGCTCTACTTGTGCTGAAGTTAAGCCCAAGTTTTATAGAAGTAGTGGGATTCTCATTAAAGCAACCGCCACATTTGAAAGACTATCTTTAGACTTAAAGGCCCCATTCTGTCTGTGTCCTCCAATAAATATCTGCTAACCACTATAGATGAGTACAGCCAATTTCCGTTTGCTTTTCCATCTGATGTTTCTGCGGCTTCTGTTATAAAGGGCCCTTCTAGCTTATTTTCAATCTTTGGGTTTCTGAGCTATATCCACTCTGAACGAGGGTCTGCTTTCATGTTTCGAGAATTGAAATACTATCTAAATACGAATGACTTTGCGACTAGTAGGACTACCACCCATAACCCTCAAGGTAATGAACAAATAGAAAAAAAGAATGGCATGATCTGGAAAACAATTGAGCTCACTTTACATGAGCGAAAGCTTATAACCTCCATGGGAGATTAGCCTTCCCGAGGCTTGGTACTCTCTCCAGTTCTTACTCTGCACTGCAAACACCGCCCCATATGAGAGCATGTTTTTCATCATGAGTTCTAGTAATGGACAGTTGTTGCCGACCTGGCTAATTAATCAAGATCCCATTCCTTATGCAGAAACATATTCGATTCATTATGTTCTGTTGGTAAAAGAGGTTCAGTTATTAGAAGCAAATCCTAATCACCCTTACGTGCGATTATCGGATGGCAAAGAAACTACTGTTTCGAACCACCATTTAGCTACAGTGTGGTGGGGCTAGTAGTGAACATCCACTGATTGAAGTTTGTGATGTTTCTGAAATGAAAACCACATGCGTATGGGAAAATCCTCCTGTGAATCATATCGATAAAAGCCCCTCGGCCCCGGTAGGTTTCCGGTTCTAGTGATGAGGGGATATCGTCAACAGAGCTGCCTACTAGAGTTCGTAAGCACCCGTGATATTTAAATAATTACCATTGTCATTAAATTTGAGGAGAATGATTTATTAGTTCTGGGTCACTGATGATCTAGTTTGTGCTGTTATGAATTGTTGCCATAGTTGTAGTTATTGAATGTCAAACATAATTTGTAAGCTGTGGTGTTGTTGAATAAAACCTTTACTTAGGTTTAATTTACATCATTCCGTTATCCAAAGCTCTATAGTAGTTTGTGTTTTCTCAAACGAAATAGTGTCAATAAAGCTATTACAAAATGCCTGATAATATACTTCTATAGGTGAATTGTGATAAAACAAATTGGGTATGTAGAATTTAAATATTGTAAAACTAATACGCTACACAACGTAGTTTTAGCAGGTTAAGTGCCATTGCAATTACGAGTAAGGTTAATCCTTGGGCTAATATAGTATTTTTACAAATGAAGGTAGTTTTTTGTTCAACTTGAAACAAAACATATTTTTACTTATAGACTTTTTCAAAACAACAAGCAGACATCGGTGTCCGCTGTGGCCAAGCAAAAATGTCAGTAGACACTGGTGTCCGTCCCGGCCTAGGATATGCTCAAGGTTTTGGCAGCCACGATCGTGTCCAACATGTTGCGATCAGATTATACTTGTCCATTCCTTCGGTATTATTCTGGTTTTGTAGAGTAATTCGTATGAGTACATGTTTAGAAGTTTTTAGTGTCATCTTATAATTATGAAGCGAAATAGCCGTGGAGAGAAATGCATTCAACTCCTGCTAGACAATGGAAATACAGCATAAGTGATGCGTTTAGTGACGATGGCTCATATTCTGATCCTATGTATTTATCTTAAACCAGTAGCAATAAATTTTCTGATGCAAGCGATGCTGATGAAACATTGTATAAAAAACAAAAACGTAGAAAGCATTTGGATATTAACGTTAAGGATAATAAAAACGAACAAAATATTGTTCCTTCAACTTTATCCTGCAGAAAAACTACAGAAGTATCAGAGTTTGAGAAATGTTTCCGCACCGACTGCTTCAGCGGCTTACACTATCAATGAACAAATACGTCAGGAACTGGAAGCAATATCCATAAATAAAAATATTCAGAGAAAGCAAAAGGTAAGTGTTGTAAGTAACAATTTATCTGCTTCATATAGGGGCAACCAAAGGAAGCTCACATTTCGATAAAATTTTCGAATTCGGAATTCGTGCAAATTGGTTTACGGCTTAAGTGGAACAAAACATCTTATAAATTTGGCTTGCATTTATTGATTTTGGCATAATTGATGACATATTTGATCAAACCAATCTCTATACGACCCAGCTTATTACCGAAATGACATCTCATCTGTATCACAAACTTATTTATGAGAATCAATTTCCAGAGTTAAAATAATGCATTTCATTAGTTTGTTAGGTTATATGGGTATAGTTCGAATGAATTCACTTCCCGTTTATTGATCTACTAAACGAATTTTGAAAAGTCAAGTTGCATCTAGCATCATGAGCCAAAATCGATTCAAATTATTGCTAAAATAAATTTTTGACATAATTATAAAACCTTTCAATAGGTCTACACACCTGGACGTATTTGTGTGTAGATGAAACTCTCAGTCAGTTTCAAGGGCGTCTTGGAATAAAACAATATATTCCTCAAAAGACATAAATATGGATTTTTCTTAATCTTCTTTAGGAATTAAATCACTCATAGTTGTTAAAATCGTCTTTATTTATTTACGTTTCGGTCCATGACCTAGGATCGTTGTCAAAATAATAAAAAATTTCAAGTTTGACATTTATGACAAAGTGAAATTGACTTTGATTTATTAATGTTTGATATATTTAGATTGAATACATTAGGTGAAAATTTTAGTTTAGAAGAATGAGTGCCTTCAATTTGTGTTGCGCCCTGGAAGCAACTTTGGGGTAGCCAATATGCCCAATGTGAAATCAGCGATTAATTTTTATATAGTTAAATTTCATATAAATTCAATAACTTGAGGATTGGAAAATACTTCAGCGAGAGTATGACAACATAACTTTGTATATTGATTTCGCGTTGGCTTTGTTTCACTTGGGGGTTCGCACATCTTTCCTTAGGATATTTTCTTATGCTCATTTTTTAGCTAGATGCAGAGGCACTCTCCCTATTTTTGTTTTTCAACCCACAACTGTCTCACACTCTCATTGGAGTTTAATCAGTCGGCTGGCTATTTGTATCTCGGAGGTTTCCTACTACCCAGAAATGTTTGTCAATATTTCTTTACCAGGGATTCATTCATTTCTACAGGAAAGCCTTATTAAAAATAAAAATTAATTTTATATAACCATGTTTATTTATTTATTTCCTTTAAACAAACTTTGTTATTTCGTCACGGATACTTTGTCGTGTTAGCAATTTTCTTAATAACCTTTCGTTGAAAGTTGTTAATTTATTCGAGCAAGTCAAGACTTTTTTTGGTGATACTGCCACCTAGCTAAGGGTTAAGTTAGGGCAGTAATCCGTTTTTCATCATACTATAAAACTCTAAAACTATGCACAGGTAGTCATGATACAAGATCTATTTAAAAGTTTGCAGCAGCCTTCATTCTTTGAATTTAATTTTAACATAATTAAAGATCTAACATTTCACTTGTTTATTGCAGGATCTCAAGTAGTCGCTGTAGCCAGTGACCTAGAATCTTGATGTACACAGTGTTTATAGTAAAATCTTGAAACCTTCAGAGGTTCGTTTAAATATTATTATCTGTATTATTATTATTATGTTGGGACACAAACTGCTGTCTCCATTTGTATTATAATAACTTGTTTTTCTATCAGGCTTACCCTGTTCACAGTCAACCTTTTGTTATTAAGGATATTTACTTTGGGCTTCCTACACAATCTCTACGGTCATAACAACTAGTGTTTAAAAGAGTGTAGTGATGCCTAACCACATACTAATTTTACAATAAACCTCTCTGCTCATCGCTTTAGTGCTGGAGTAAAGTTAAAACTTAGCAAATACACTTTTATCATCTTAGACACCAGCAAAAATTGTTACAATGACAGACAACGATATGTCCTAGGCCATGTCATTTATTGATAAATGACGGTGCTGATGATAACACTTACTTATTGAAAATCACACTGTTTTCAAATAATTTAATGGTTGATGATTTAATTTGAACACTATAACAATGCTCTCATTTATCAAATGATATGAATATTATCAATCTACAAAAGTCACTATATTAAAACAAGCTAATAAACTTAAACATAATAATAAAATAAACTTATTCACTTTCCCCTTCGCCACTTGATTCGGAGTCTTTTAATGCTTTCGGCTTATCCAGTTTTCTTCCTCGACGTGCTTCAAAATCAGAACCTTCTTCATCTGATGAATAGATACCACCACCTGCATTCAATACATGTTGCAAATAAGAAAATATTTGTGTAAAAAAACATACCTCTTGTTTGTTGACCAGGTTTATATTTATTTTTAATAGCATTAAGTGAAATAACACCATCTTCATCACTAGCTTCTTCCTCTCTGTAAGTTTCTCGTGGATGCGCTCGAGTGCTACTTTCTCGTTTACGTGGTTTTACACGTACTGTTTGTTTAAGCTTCTCTTCCTCTTTCTGAAAATATCCAATTCAGCAATTTGTATCCTAACATATCTAAACTACCTTTAATAAAGTTTTACGATCCTGATCTGGGTCAACACCAACTTGTGATAAAATTTTTATTCCTGATACTTTTTGAGATCGGTCTGCTAATGAAAGAGTCATTTTACGATGAGTGAAACTTTCTGTTGAATGCGGACGGAAACTTAATTTTGTGCGAAATACTGCTTGGCCTTGTAAACCTGTACCTTGCCGAATAAATAGATGGTTGTGGTCTCCCTGATATTTGAAAATATGAATTAAAATAAGTTACAATATCACTACAAAATTATAATACAAGTCATTTTCTCATACAATAATGGTTTTATGAATAACATATTTTCAAGTGTGCTCCAAGCTCAATTAATTTAAAAAATAAATAAATGTAGAAATACAACATCGATGTGTTTTTTTATTAATCAATACATGCATTGTTTTGAAAAATTGCATTTAACAAGATAATTAAAAGGAGGGAAAATGTATATTTTTTAGGTTAAATAATTTACATTATTGTTTGTATGTTCATCTTATGTATTTTATTAATTTCTTTTAAAATATGCTGGTGTGGAAAAACATCACGCTCCCACACTATAACCTTGCAATCTTAATAAGCCATGGTGTAAGTAACTGTTATAATTATTGTTTTTAAAGCTTAAAGTTTTTAACGCTTTAACTGCTATGCCCGTAAATATACGTTTTCAAAACACATACTTAAAGTGCTACTTCCGTAAATATACCTTTTATAATTTCAAAAATTTGTGCGTTGTCAGTAAATATACGTACGAGAAGCTCGCCTACTCTATTTTATAGTTATATATATATATATATATATATATATATATATATATATATTGTTGCGATCCACTATTAGGCAACCCGTCAAACATACAAACGCCCGGGGCACAGCGTATTCTTCAGCATTCGAGAATCCTTCTACAAAGTTCTAGATAATGAGTCATATCTTAATGCAGGGTATATATAAGGCCGCTTATGAATGTAAGAGTTAGTCTATTCTTGAATGTCTAATATAAATTATATCGTTGTAAAGTAAACGTAGTTGAGTTTTAGAATATATACATAAATGATATGCTGTGTCTAATGTGCATGCAGCTTGCAGTATACATAAATAAATAGAAGTGTATAAACAAATAGTTGTGTTAGTGTGGTTATTGGACCTAGGGTAAAGAAGTTAGTTTAAGAAGATATTAGTGCTTGTAAATTCATTAGTGTAATAGTGCTTCATTGTTAAGTGGACTGAAAACATCTATAAATAAGGCATATACTGTTAATTAGACTTGTGAACAGTAAGTAATAAAGACGTTTGTTATTACTTGTTTTAAATTAAAGAAACGCGGTAGTAGTAGCCCGCTACACTGGTGTCAGGCATTTGTGGGGTATATAGTGATTAATTTAAAACACAAGTCTAAAGACATTTAAGTAGTTTATATATGCCAGTTACAAGGAGTCAAAATAAGATGGAGGCAGAAAGTTTAATGAATTTCCTTAAGGATTTTAAATCCGAAATGCAAGTGACACTTAGTGAAAATGCTGAGAAAATGGAGGAGAGGTCGGCTAAACTGGAAGTGACACTAAACGAAAACTTAGTGAAGTCAGTTGAACTGGAATCGACCCTTAAAGAATTTAAATACGGCATGGAAATGACACTTAGTGAAAATGCTGAGAAAATAGAGGAAAAGTTAAGTGAAAATACAGCCACGTTAGAACGAAGATTAATGGAAAGTTCCATTGCATTGAAAGAAGATTTCACTGAACAGGTAAAAACAGTTGAGCAAAAGTTGGACAGTAAATTGATAAAAATGGAAGAAGATGTGATGAGGCTGCAAGAACAAGTAATTTCACTAACAACGCGGCCACTTGAATTGCCAAGCCAAGTTGTTAATCAGAACATTCCAGAAATAAGAACCACGGAAAGAAGCGAGTCAATTCCGTCTAAATTTAAAGTAAAACCACCTACATTCGATGGTAAAACACCTTGGCCCACATATTTGAAACAATTTGAAGCTGCTGCAATAGCCAACGGTTGGTGCAACAAAGAGAAGGCTATCTCTCTAATAGTGGCCCTACGGGGGGAAGCTCTTAACATCTTACAAACGATTCCCGATCACCAGCAGAATGATTACGGCCTCTTAACATCGAAGCTTGAGATGAGATATGGAGACGCTCACCTTCAACAGGTTTACCACGCACAAGTTAAGAACCGCTCGCAAAAGACAAGTGAAAGCCTGCAAGAATTCGAAGCTGACATCGCCAGATTAGTTAGATTGGCATATCCAACGGCACCAGATAGTTTCCTCGAACAACTGGCTGTACAAACATTTGTGGATGGCGTTAAAGATGGCGAAATACAGCAAGCGCTAAGATTAGCACGGCCAAAGATGTTAGATGACGCACTGGCTCATGCGCTTGAATTTGAAGCAGCTAAGCAGACATCACACAGAATGAGTCACAAAGTTCGGTCTGCCTTAGAGGAACCTGATCAAGCGCAGAACAGCATAGAGAAATAATCAACCGTGTGGAAAAGCTTGAAAGACAACGACCGCGGAGATGGGGTCTGCGATGCTGGAACTGCGGCGAAGTTGGTCATATACAGAGACGCTGCACTCAACCAAAAAAACAACCGGTTGAGCAGCAGGAAAACTAAAGCAAGTCGACGTAAGGGGGCGAACGTCGACAGCACAACGTAGTGCCCGGAGATTATCATCCGTGCTGCATCGTCGATGGGGAGTCTGGACAGCATTTATATCGATGGAAGAATTAATGGTAGGGTGTCCGATTACTCGTGGATACAGGAGCGACAAAAACTATTGTGAGACCAGATTTGGTTGGTCGTGGAAAAATGCTACCTGTATCGGTGTGTCTTCGAACGGCAAGTGGTGAGAAAATTTGTACTCACGGAGAGACTGCCGTTATGTTGACAATTGGGGACAAATTAATTAATCATCGAGTGTTGGTAGCTGAAATTACAGAAGAAGTGATCTTGGGAATGGATCTCATGAGAGAATATGGGTTTCATGTAAACATGAAAGAAAATGTGCTTCGGATAGATGATGATGAGATTCCATTTCAAGGTAGGAGTAACCAGACGATGCAAGTTCGAATGATTTGCGATATGAAAATACCGAGAAGGCGGAAATGATAGTAATGGGACGCCCGGATGGTACGCTCCGGGAAGGACAAGTATGCATGATGGAAGCAACTGAATCGGGAGTGGGTCAGGAGGGACTTCTGATTGGAAGAACGCTGGTAAACTCTCGAAATATGGTACCAGTAAGGGTGCTGAACATTAATCCCCATACAGTGACCCTGAAGAAAGGCATGATTGTGGGAAGTTGCATTCCAGTATGTCATATTAAACGTTGTGTGGACGACACGAAAAATAAACCAACCAACGGTTGCTCACAGAAATTGCTGGATATGTTGATACCCTCGTGTCAAGGATTAAATGGCGACCAACTGGGCAAGGTAAAAGAACTGGTCGGACGATATCGAGGTGTGTTTGCACTGGATGATAGTGAGAAAGGAAGGACGAATGTTGTGCAACACAAGATCAATACTGGAGATGCGCAACCGATAAGACAACACCCAGGCGGCTTCCTTTGGCAAAACGTAAGGAAGCCGAGCAAATTATCACCGATATGGAAGAACAGGGAGTGATTGAACCCTCGAATAGTCCATGGGCATCCCCGGTAGTGCTTGTCAAGAAAAAGGACGGGTCGACAAGGTTTTGTGTAGACTACCGGCGGCTTAATAATGTGACAAAGAAAGACAGCTATCCTTTGCCCAGAATTGATGACACCTTAGATACTCTATCCGGATCTAAATGGTTTTCGACCTTGGACTTGAAAAGCGGATACTGGCAGGTACACTTGGAGCCAAACGATAAAGAAAAGACTGCGTTTACAATTGGAACTGGATTATGGCAGTTCAAGGTCATGCCATTTGGATTATGCAATGCTCCTGCTACTTTTGAACGATTGATGGAGTCGGTACTGCGTGGATTGTCCTGGAAGACATGTCTGGTGTACCTGGACGACGTGATAGTGTTAGGCCGGTCTTTTGAAGAACATCTTAAGAACCTAGAGGAGATATTCCAAAGATTACGCGGGGCAAACCTTACATTAAGCCCCAAGAAGTGCCACCTATTTGGAAAAGAGGTGAAATACCTAGGACATGTCGTCTCAGAGACCGGAATAAGAGCTGACCCTGACAAAATAAAAACGGTACAAGAGTGGCCTACACCAGCAGATATACACCAACTACGCAGTTTTCTAGGATTGTGCACATATTACCGACGTTTTATACTTGGGTTTGCGAACATTGCCAAACCGTTAACAAAATTAACCGAAGATGGACAAGAATATGATTGGAATGACGACTGCCACAGAGCATTTGAACAACTGAAACGGCTACTAGTTACAGCACCAATTTTGAGTTATCCCGGATGGAGGGAAAGTTTGTGTTGGATACCGATGCCAGTAACACAGCTATAGGAGGCGTTCTTTCTCAAGTGCAGGACGGACAAGAAAAAGTTATTGGGTATTTCAGCAAGGTCTTGTCGCGGCCAGAAAGGAACTATTGTGTGACAAGAAGGGAGCTGTTGGCTGTCGTCAAATCCGTAGAGCACTTTTATAAGTACTTATACGGCCGTAAATTCCTGTTGAGAACAGACCATGCCGCACTGAAATGGTTACTGCAGTTTCGAAATCCTGAAGGGCAAGTGGCAAGGTGGATAGAGCGGCTGCAGGAATATGACTTTGATACGGAATATCGTGTAGGAACTAGCCATCGGAATGCAGACGCTCTATCAAGGAGACCTTGTCCGATGGACTGCAATCATTGCTCCAAGATGGAAGAAAATAAGTGTCATCCATAGAATGACGGTAACCGATGATACTTGGCAACTCGAAAGAATACGAGAAGACCAGGAGAATGACGCCGAATTGGGACGTATTATTGAGTGGAAAAATAGAGGACAACGACCAGCTTGGGAAGAAATTAGTATTTCAAGTAGGAGCCTGAAGGCATACTGGTCACAGTGGGACTCCTTGATGATGGAAAATAGAATCTTGAAACGACGCCTGGAATTTGAAGATGGCACTGAGAGACTTCAAGTGATAGTGCCGAGAAGCAGAGTGCCGGAAGTGTTGCAGCACTTGCACGATGGTATTTCCGGAGGGCACTTTGGCGTGAAAAGAACTCTCGAAAGAGTGAGAGAAAGATTCTATTGGGTGAACTGCAAAGAAGATGTGAAGGAGTGGTGCCGGAAATGTGAATTGTGTGCCTCTGCAAATGGCCCGGTCTCAAAACGGAAAGCCCCAATGAGACAGTATAACGTGGGGAATCCTTTTGAAAGGGTAGCCATTGATATAGCTGGTCCGTTTCCTGAATCAGAGAAAGGAATAAATACATCTTGGTTGCAATGGATTATTTTACCAAATGGCCGGAGGCATATGCTATACCTAACCAAGAAGCCGAGACGGTTGCAGATGTACTAGTGAGGGAGTTGTTTTGTCGCTTTGGAGTTCCGTTGGAATTACACTCCGATCAAGGTCGGAACTTCGAATCAGCGTTGTTTCAAAACGTCTGCAAGCATCTTGGAATCAGGAAAACTAGAACCACGCCACTTCATCCTCAATCGGATGGAATGGTTGAAAGAATGAACAGAACGTTAGGAAAGTACCTGGCCAAAGTTGTCTCTGAACATCAACGGGACTGGGACCAATATCTACATTTGTTCCTACTGGCGTACCGATCTTCTGTACATGACAGCACAGGATACTCGCCCGCTTGCGTAATGCTAGGGGCGTGGTGCGGCTACCATGTGATCTTCAGTTTGGATTTAAACCTGGAGAAGAGATCGCCGGTGAAGATTACGTTAGTAAGCTTCGTGAAAGATCAAATAGTATTCACGAAAACGTCCGAAAGAATATACAGGCAGCAAGCGATCGAATGAAATCACAATATGACACGAGAGCACAAGAAGGTGGTTATCAACCTGGAGATTTAGTGTGGTTGTACAATCCACAAAGAAAACGTGGATTGTCGCCAAAACTACAAAGACAATGGGAAGGGCCGTACGAAGTGTTAAAAGGATTAATGATGTAGTGTACCGGATCAGAAGATCCCTCGTGGTAAACCGAAAGTGGTACACTTTGACCGTTTAACACCCTACACTGGCAACAACCAGGAAGACTCAAATAATGATAATGGTGTTCGGCAAGTTATTAATCATGAGCCAAATGCAGATTTTGAGAGCTTTATGGCGGCGTATGGTGGTTCCGCTAAAGCGAGATTTGGCGTTGTTGTTGAAAAACAGCAAGATCTGTTTAGAGCACCAGAAGAGTATTCCTTGCACATTGCGTAGCTCAAGATTTGGCAATGTCAAGGGAATAGCTGTTGTTTTCAAGAAAAGTTTGGATGTGTGGATGAATTAGTACAACAGCAGCCAACTGTAGGAAAATCTTTGGTTCTTCAAGATAAAAATCGTTATGTTTACTATCTGGTCACCAAAAATTCTTCATGGCAGAGACCTAGTTATGGACATCTATGGGAGGCTTTGCTAAATCTTAAGGCGCAGATGATGGAAAATGGAGTAACGAGACTAGCGGTGCCAAGTTAAAACTTAGCAAATACACTTTTATCATCTTAGACACCAGCAAAAATTGTTACAATGACAGACAACGATATGTCCTAGGCCATGTCATTTATTGATAAATGACGGTGCTGATGATAACACTTACTTATTGAAAATCACACTGTTTTCAAATAATTTAATGGTTGATGATTTAATTTGAACACTATAACAATGCTCTCATTTATCAAATGATATGAATATTATCAATCTACAAAAGTCACTATATTAAAACAAGCTAATAAACTTAAACATAATAATAAAATAAACTTATTCACTTTCCCTTCGCCACTTGATTCGGAGTCTTTTAATGCTTTCGCTTATCCAGTTTTCTTCCTCGGACGTGCTTCAAAATCAGAACCTTCTTCATCTGATGAATAGATACCACCACCTGCATTCAATACATGTTGCAAATAAGAAAATATTTGTGTAAAAAAACATACCTCTTGTTTGTTGACCAGGTTTATATTTATTTTTAATAGCATTAAGTGAAATAACACCATCTTCATCACTAGCTTCTTCCTCTCTGTAAGTTTCTCGTGGATGCGCTCGAGTGCTACTTTCTCGTTTACGTGGTTTTACACGTACTGTTTGTTTAAGCTTCTCTTCCTCTTTCTGAAAATATCCAATTCAGCAATTTGTATCCTAACATATCTAAACTACCTTTAATAAAGTTTTACGATCCTGATCTGGGTCAACACCAACTTGTGATAAAATTTTATTCCTGATACTTTTGAGATCGGTCTGCTAATGAAAGAGTCATTTTACGATGAGTGAAACTTTCTGTTGAATGCGGACGGAAACTTAATTTTGTGCGAAATACTGCTTGGCCTTGTAAACCTGTACCTTGCCGAATAAATAGATGGTTGTGGTCTCCCTGATATTTGAAAATATGAATTAAAATAAGTTACAATATCACTACAAAATTATAATACAAGTCATTTTCTCATACAATAATGGTTTTATGAATAACATATTTTCAAGTGTGCTCCAAGCTCAATTAATTTAAAAAATAAATAAATGTAGAAATACAACATCGATGTGTTTTTTTATTAATCAATACATGCATTGTTTTGAAAAATTGCATTTAACAAGATAATTAAAAGGAGGGAAAATGTATATTTTTTAGGTTAAATAATTTACATTATTGTTTGTATGTTCATCTTATGTATTTTATTAATTTCTTTTAAAATATGCTGGTGTGGAAAAACATCACGCTCCCACACTATAACCTTGCAATCTTAATAAGCCATGGTGTAAGTAACTGTTATAATTATTGTTTTAAAGCTTAAAGTTTTAACGCTTTAACTGCTATGCCCGTAAATATACGTTTTCAAAACACATACTTAAAGTGCTACTTCCGTAAATATACCTTTATAATTTCAAAAATTTGTGCGTTGTCAGTAAATATACGCGAGAAGCTCGCCTACTCTATTTTATAGTTTATATATATATATATATATATATATATATATATTGTTGCGATCCACTATTAGGCAACCGTCAAACATACAAACGCCCGGGCACAGCGTATTCTTCAGCATTCGAGAATCCTTCTACAAAGTTCTAGATAATGAGTCATATCTTAATGCAGGGTATATATAAGGCCGCTTATGAATGTAAGAGTTAGTCTATTCTTGAATGTCTAATATAAATTATATCGTTGTAAAGTAAACGTAGTTGAGTTTTTAGAATATATACATAAATGATATGCTGTGTCTAATGTGCATGCAGCTTGCAGTATACATAAATAAATAGAAGTGTATAAACAAATAGTTGTGTTAGTGTGGTTATTGGACCTAGGGTAAAGAAGTTAGTTTAAGAAGATATTAGTGCTTGTAAATTCATTAGTGTAATAGTGCTTCATTGTTAAGTGGACTGAAAACATCTATAAATAAGGCATATACTGTTAATTAGACTTGTGAACAGTAAGTAATAAAGACGTTTGTTATTACTTGTTTTAAATTAAAGAAACGCGGTAGTAGTAGCCGCTACAATATATATATATATATATATATATATATATATATATATATATATATATATATTACTCTAATTTAGACCAGGGTAGAAAATTAATTAACGACATTAGATAATGTTAAACACCGTGTATATTAAAGCAGTGAAAAATAGAACGCTTAATTAAAGGCCTACTGTGTAGATTTAAATCATTCAATTAGAATGTACGGTTTGTATATAATCATAATCAACGTGTAGAAGGAAGTAACGTAGAATTTATAAGCATTATTAAAACCATGGAGAATAAAAATTTATTCGTTTCGTTAAAAACAAGGGGTTTAAATTGTTCACTGGACGCTTTCTATAAAAAGAAGCCGAGTTAAAATGTTCAACTTGTATTTAATTTAATCTTTCTAAGTACTAAAGCTATTGAGAAATTATAACGACAAGGGGAAGTCACGTAAAAGCCTTCAGCGTATTAGAACTAAGAACACCTGCAAAAATAACGATGTATATGATAGTCGATAAGCTTTAAGCTATATGAGTGCAAGTAAGAAAGCAAGTTTGTGGTATAAAGACAAGCGAGAGGGAATGCATTGGTAGTTAAATGAGGGGAAAAATGTAAAACAAGAGCACAGGCTGTAGATAGAACGAACAGACTAGATTGGCGAGTAAGGTTGAAATAAGATGCAAACATGAGAGGTGGAAGCATAACAATTTCTATGTAAAATTAATTAGTTGTTCGCGGACGTGTTGCGAAGCGTGTGGAAATTTCTTAGATTTCAACTCGGACGAGTGCAAATTTCAGTAGAATCATTGTGCCGAGCCATCGGAAGGGAAAATAGAATGCGAATTTCTGAAAATCGTCAGTCACGGGACAAATTCGACTTGCAAGCGAGCCATTATATAAACCCGTGCTGATAGGAGTTTGGCTCTCTTTTATTTTTGATTTTATTCGATACTTCAAGCAGAATAGATGGTGATTACGTGCTACGATACAAGTTATTATGCATTAGTGCACTTAGAGAAGATAGATAAAGGTAATAAAGTCTAGTTATATTTGCGGGTATTACTGTACCAATTATCCAAATTAGTAACGATAAATAAATAAATAGAAGTATGCAGTTTTGGTATAGCGTGAAAGTATTATGAATTTCATTGCTATTTTTCGGGAGTGTTAGTAATCAAGTGTTATTCGTAAACGTGATTGGATCCACATAACAAGTTTTAGATATACATAGATGAGTTTCTGAGAAGTCCTGAAACCTTTTAGACGAATGGTGGTGTAGAAAGATTTTAAAGGCGGCCAGAAATCCGAGGACGTAAACATAACCCAGCTGGAATGGTGGGATTAGCAAGGACGATGCACATTGGAGCCACGAGTGCATTAACCTTCAGGTAACTTATGCATTGTTGTTCGATCTTAGATGTTTTGGTGTGTGTTGAATATCTTTATAATTTGTTTGATAAAGATGGACAGTAGTAAATTTGTATAAACAACAAATTTTGAATTTTAAGGTAGAATTTTCTTGTTTAAGTAGAAAGGAGTATTTATCAAGTTTATGTTTTGGATTATGATGAAAATTTGGGTCTGTCTTTGAGCTCAATTAGACAAGCCTGTTTAATTAACGTAAAGGGGTGGGAGATGCTTCCTTTTATTCAGACTCAGGTCTGCAAATATTGTTAACTTAATTAGTATGCATCCTACAAGGATTCTAATTCTGGATGCAAATTAAAATGATGACAAATTTGAACTTGAAATTTTATGATGCTGAAATTTAATTTTGAAATTTTAATGTATTATGAATATTGATGTAAATAGAGTTAACGTTGATGTTTGTGGTAGGAATGTGTTTTTTTTATGAATGAGGATGAAAGTTATCTAGGTAAGCAGCCAAGGCGGAAAGAGTAAAGAGGCGATTATCAGAAGAAATTCAACGGACAAGAGAATCACAGCAGTTCTTGGCACAGAACGTGGGCAATTCAAAAACTGAGCGAGAATCACAGCAATATATATATATATATATATATATATATATATATATATATATTGCTATGAAATTAAATACTCATCATGCCCCTACGTTGGGTTGTTATATTTATTGCTATGAACTTTTGCGGAATTATCACGCCCCTACTTTGGGCTGCATTATTTATTTTCTACGTACTCTAAATTATTGGACCACCATTTTAATATTCACGATTAAGTGTAATTATCTCCTCCTCCAGCTGTTTTCTTAATATTGCTATCAACTGGACTTTATCTTTAAACAACTCTATCTACCAATGGCAAAATTCGATACGTTATCGCCTTGCGGGTTATCTCTTTCCTATTCAACTTGTGGCTCCGCCTTTGTACTATTTAAATCTTATGACCTCGGCTAGCATTTATTTGCAATTATAAAATTCAGTAAATTTAGATTTTATATAATAAACCAATGTGTTATGTACAGCTTTTGAAATTATTTGTAATACATTTCTTATAAATTTCATTTATTAACAACCATCTAGTATGTACTCAAAAACCCCAAAGTCACCAAAGAAAATTTATTATCTTTACCAACAAAGTGTAGAATATTCTAAACCTGTTTTCATATTACTCATTCAATACGTATGCAACCTCTTTTGTTGACTTCTTCACAAGCATATCATATTTAGCAAATTCAATATTAAAATAAAATAAAATTCATATAGAAAACAAATGTCTTATAACAAAAAATCTGACCTGGTTTTATCTTTTTCACATCGACGCTTCCAATAAAAATGATCTTCCCCAATTCTGGATTCCATTCAAATTATTACACTATGGACCACCACCATTAAATTATATACCCCAATTTATTTCAATTCTTCAAACTTAGACTTTCATCATTCTTGCCCCAGACTTAAAATTGTAGTTTGTTTCACCCCTGTACTTCAAGATTGTATTATTCTTCTTTTCCCCTTGACATTTAAATTGTATTACTGTATTTTTTTCTTAACATCAGAATCCTAGTCTATTTCCCTCAGACCTCGAAACCGTTTAAACGGCAATTGTAATCTTCATATTCGCACTCATTTTATTTTTCAATTTTATACTTATTACGTACTACTTTGTTTAATGGCAATGCACTTCGGCCTTCATTGAGTTCAAAACTGACTTTCTTATCAAGGTGCTTGCTAATATAATCTCGAATTCCCACTCCATCCGTGGGTTTGGTCTAGAACTCGTCGCTTGTCTCTGACCAATCAAATAATTTTATTTCGAGCAGTTTCTGATGTAATGCTCCACGTTTTCCCATAATCACAACCTGCCCGCAGCTGTCTTTCATTGTCAACATGCTGTATTTTGATAGATTACTTGCTTTTCTACGAACAACTGATGCAACCCGACTTTAAATTTTCATGTTTACATGCGATTCACGCAATTTTTAATCATTTCTCTTATCAAAATGGTTAGATCTTTGTACGCATTTATATTAACTACCTGAAACTCTATTTCTATATCCGTATTAATTTAATCGTCTGGAACTCTTCTTCTTAATGCGTGTCTAATTACACTTTATCATTTATTTCTCAATATACGCGTGCTTCCACTGAAAAATATCCTTATTTGTTTTACCTAAATTAACTAAACTTTATCTACAGGGTATTTAATATTTACTCTCTACTTAATACATGTATTTCTCATTCCTACGCCAACTATGCGTCTTCCTATGTTTACCTGCGTCGCCCAAAAACTATCTCTACTCTATATACAGGGTGTTGACTACTTACTATCTACAAACTATGTCTATTTCTTAATTATCTCCTTAAATAAGTGTAGTTTTCTGCTGACTTCTAATTACTCATTCCCGAACGACCTTTACTATAACGTGCACCCTTAAGCAACCCCTTATCACAGCAATATATATATATATATATATATATATATTTCGTAAATCACAAGTATTGCGGTTTTATTAGATTTAGTGGTGTTCAGATTTTCAATCGTGTCGCAGGTGCTTTTGCTGCTAAATAGTGCATAGGTATAAAATCTTGTAATGGCAGGATATGTCGGTTTGACTGATAAGGAAGCTGAGCAATTACTGAAGAAAAAGAAGGGACAGTGGATATTTTTGTCTTGACTGTGGCGTTGGACTTTGCGTGGTACCCTGTTTGAATTTTTTTACACATTGAAGTGTAGTATTTATTTGCATTTTTTCAATATCTAACTTTGACAGTAATTATACGTTCTATGTAATTCTGAATGCTACATCCGTATATATACGTTTTTAGATTTTCTTAATTCAGCACACGAGTGGTGCAATTTCATCCTTAATTCAGCAGCGACAGAGTTAAGGACAAGTTATGTGTTTTTTTAACATATGCAATATAAATAGTTTTTCATTTTGTAAAATAATGAGTAATATGCTAACAAACAGACAAATTTGATACTTTACAAATTATGTGACTTTTGTCTTTTTGATAATTTGCTATAATCTTTTTCTGCCATTATGTCAACGTGAATTACATAAATCAGTTTAGTATTTGAAACAATTAATGAGTAATCAGGCGCAAAATTCACTTTATTTTTCATACCAGACTTTCCCTTCCATGTCTTCTCTTTATTTCTAAGTGTTATCATAGGTGTTGCCGTTTAAAAAATCAGCATTTGAATAAACTTGGAATTCTAACTCGATCATGGAGAGTAACACCTGTGGAAGTTTTCTAATCTATACTAAACCAGCTTGAACTTACCTATGAGGTTGTAGCAAGAATATAGCAATTTACATACCTTGAGATACTATCGAAGGACGAAGTTTGCTGGTCCAATGATTGATAACACAACGAATTAGTGGACTGTATTTTAAAGATGTGGTAGTGCTTCCTTTGCAAGGCGAGACAAAATATCCATTGAACGACATGTTTATTATCACTTACAAAGTGCGCACTGTTATGGCCATAAATAACACTTGGGTAATTACAACCCTTTATTCCAAACACTACACGATTATTAATCTTTTATATAACGAACAATAAAACGAGCTTCGAAAACATACCGAATTGTATGTTGCTTTAATAACGTCTTAACAGTTCGAACGAATAACTACGACTATTGTTCTTACACTGTATTTAAGGGTGCAGGGAGAACGAAACAAGTTTCTACTTGTTAAAACTGATCACGCGTAACCTTCGTGATAAAAGGGGTGATATATTCAGGATGTGTATTTCCAATGTCTACATTAATAGGATACAGGAGCGATTCGTCTTCAAATTAAATTTAATAAAATAATAAAAAAGACCGAACACAGCTTCTAGTGTAAATAATCATATTCAGAGTAAACCCCTATGAATTTTTCTTTCTTTTGAAAATCTTTTCTTGGCACAGAATAGAACTTTGGGTTGACGAGGTCGTCAGTATCATTACAATCAGTTTCCATTATTTACACCTTGTAGCATGTTAACAATGATGATTTCAGAGAAAAAAATTATTTTTATACAAATTATAAAACGTTTATGCTTAAGAAACTAATAACTGTGTAATTACGTCAAGTATGTACTATTATACATAAACATTGTCATTGTTACTAGTTTGGTGTCAGAAATCCTGTATCACAGGGCCTATGTGATTTAACTTAATTTGAGTAAAAATGATTTAGTGTCAATTATATAATGTTCACATTATGAAGGTAATTGTGGATTCCTTGTTTTTAGGGATACGTTTACGTTTTTCTAATAGCAATATCAGTAATATACTTGGCAGAATTTAACCAATCATAATTAAGCATGTTCTGAGCACAGAAATGCACATTTTTAGCTAAGAATCTATGAAAAGGCACAATGTAAAATCTGAATATGATTACTATATGAGAGTATTTTTGGAGCATGCTTATATCCTTATTTTAAAAAATCTGGCTATGTCGCCAGCACATTTCAAGATAATTCATCAAATGATGTTCGGTGCTACATAAAGTAAATTTACGTTAATTCATGTTAGAGATGCTGCTCATTAATGAAAATCTCTCACATGTTTGTTAACGTAATCGATACCATTTTGATCGTCATCTTTAAAGTAATTTCTTTTTCGACTTACACTGTATATTTCCAATATTTTTAATTTTTCAACACTTGGTACAATTCGTTTGTTTATAGAGATAAACAAGTCATGTTCGGGCTCTTTTAAAACGATTTTTACAGAGATTTTTTCTGGTGAAATTTTTACTCTAGGTCGACCACCCAGTCCACTAAAATCGGTAAAAACACATTTGTATGTCTTACTTATGGTTAATCGTACACAGACTGTTACGTGCCAAATTGGCACTAAACATTTTTTTAGTTTAGTCTTGATGTGTGGAAGTTTTCGCGCCTTAAAATTCAAAAGACTTGGCGTGTATTTCCGTCACGTCACAGTGCGTTTGCGCCAGATCGCGCTGACGTGAGTGGCGGAAAGAAAGTGGGGAAGTTTTTCCGTGAGACTCTGTAACGTGGGTGTTTTGCCTGGGACTTCAAGAAGTGTGGTCGTGTTAGGTATCGTATCGTGCCTTTATCTTTATTTATGTAGATTTCCTTGCCTTATCTGATTGTCGCCCTTATACCTGTTTCTTTATCCGTTCCCTGCATAGGTAGATGATAAATTTGTAAGCCGCCTAGAGCGAACTGTAATCCACGCTGGAGCACCATCTTTAAACACTCCGGAAGGGAGCCCTGAGATCTGGTCCAGCCATCTTGAAGGACGCTTGGCGTACTTCGTGGGAGTCTGGACCTGTTTATGTGAGTACCTTATTGTCATAATTGTTTGCGATGTTAATATATATTTTCCGTCAATTGCGCATTTAATTTGTATGTTAGTGACGTCATTGACAGATGGGCGCGCCAAAATCTGTATAAAGATTAGCGCTACCAACTGCCGTTGTGTCTAATATACCGCGCTTGCGGTTTGGTAATTATGAACTTTTAAAATGTAAGAAGACATAGGAACTTTTAATTTTAAAAAACAAATTCTTACTTTCAAATTTTTTTTGTACAACTTAGTAAACAATCAATTTAAATATACAAACATACAAAATCTATTACATTATATTTTAGGTGAAAAATTATGTGGAAATAATTATCGGCCATGTCTTGTTTTGTAGGTCACGCGTACCTCCCTTATGAAATGCCAATAAGATCGAAGTATTCGAAGAAAACATATATATTCAAAGAGTGCTGTATGGTGCCTAAAATAAACAAGCATTGACAAGATATTTCTAGTTTAATTTTGGTCTGGGTAAAATATAGTCAAACGTTCCATAATCACTTGACACAATTCTCGAATTTTCATAACGTGTTAAATAATTTTATATCCTTTTAAAACAATGCAAAATATGCTGCGAAAGTTTGCACGAGCAGTATTTGATAAGGATTGTTCTATATGCAAAAGTTTCAATGATACCCTGGGCTGTTGCATTGCAGCTGATGTTGTATCTGAAGGAATGGGCAATTTTATAGATAAACTGAAGGAATTAGTGTTATTATAAGAATTTCTTGGATTTTAAATGGAGCACTTGATGTATAGAAAATACGTACATTCCACATTTTTCACTTGACTTGTAAGCTTTTTATCATTGTATAAAACGCATTTGTAGATATATTGACATCGTATAATATCCGACCTAGTTAATTATTTTTTTATTTATATAAATAATTACATTACAGGTAATACCCAAATAGTAATAATATACATAAGGAATAAGAAACATAGTTAACACTTTACAAAAAGGATAAAGATGTCTTCAAATATTTACACGTAACATTGAAAATATCGATATCGGATGGTATAGAAGCATTGTAAACTCCCATTAACTTATCACTAAATGCACTAGCCCCATAGTTAGTACGATGACTACCGATGTAGAATAAATCATTACTCCTGGTGACTTTAACTGGTATCCGAAACTGCAGCCTGCTTAGTAATCCCGGACAGTCAACTATATCATGTATCAATTTATAAAGAAATATTATAAACGCTGCAGTGCGTCGAGCTAGCAGTGATTGATAACCTACCAACTGACGCCGAATGTCATGTGAACTTTCGGCATACGGATATCTAAGCTTCCAGAGAATGAAATTAATGAACTTGTTTTGTACACGCTCAATTTTCTGGATGTGAGTGGCATAATAAGGTGACCAAATGATACAATTGTATTCTAAAATACCGCGAACTAAAGAATTGTATAATGATTTCAAAGCTTGGACATCGTTGATGTGTATACAGTTTCTTTTAATGAATTCCAACATCCTAAATGCTTTAGAGACAACTGAATTAATATGATTAATAAAATTTAAACCAACATCAAAAACAACCCCTAAATCAGAGATGGTTACCACAGTTTCGAGTGTAGAACATCCAATGCAGTAATCAAACAAAATCAAAACTTGGACTGTATCAAGGACTAGAAGTCTGTCAAGTCCTGTCTGTGATAATAGTGTATTAGACAACATCCTGTTGCCAAAAGCTTGGGCATTTGCTTAGTTTACGGATAGCCATAAAGTCATTCCATATTTTAGTGTGTTTTTTAAAATAGCATCATATAATGTGTGTTGTTATTTTTTAAATTATGTCAGATTATATATTCACAGTTTGGACATACCTATGAGGTTGTAGCTAGAATATAGCATGTACATACCTGGAGATATTATCGAAGGACGGAGTTTGCTGGTCCAATGATTAATAATCGACGAATTAATGGACTGTATGGTTATGATGTTGTAATGCTTCCTCTGTAAGCCGAGACGAAATATCCATTAAACGACCAGTTTATTCTCACTTACAAAGTTCGCACTATTATGGCCATAAATAGCACTTGTGTAATTACATTTACAACCCTTTATTCCGAACACTACACGATAATTAATGTTTTACATACGAACCATGAAACGAGCTTCGAAAACATACCGAATTGTATGTTGCGTTAATAACGTCTTCACGTTTCAAACGATTAACTACGACTCCGTTATTACACTCTATATTGGGGTGCAAGCAGGTCAAAACAAGTTTCTACTTGTTCGAAACTGATCACGCGTGACCTTCGTGATAAAAGGGGTGAGGTATTCAGGATGCATATTTCAATGTCTACATTAATAGGATACAGGAGCGAGTCGTCTTCAAATTAAATTTAATAAAATAATAAAAAAGACCGAACATACCGCTCACCAAAAATAATTAGAAACTAACTTATTTTTAAGCTAAAGATAAAACGATAATACAATAGGTTTATACGTAAGTATATACAACAACAAAAAAACTATATTACTGTACAGGCAGTAAGCATAACTTAACCAGTGGTCGTTTGATTAACCCTTGGCTAGTTTTTACAGTAGCAACCCGAATAACTCCATCATTACCCGGATGCACTTCAACGATGCGTCCTAAACGCCATTTTAACGGAGGAGTGTTCATTTCCCTAAGAAGCACTAACGAACCGATATTCACCTGATTCGATTGATTAATAAACCATTTATTTTTTTGTTGTAGAGTGTGCAAATACTCTACACTCCATCTTTTCCAAAAGGTTTGGTGTATTTGTTGTAGCAGTTGCCACCGATCTAACCGAGACACTTTGGTATTCAATAAGTCTGGATCCGGTAGAGCCGAGACTGGACCGAGAGTTAAAAAATGACCTGGTGTTAAATACGAAAAGTCATTAGGGTCTGTACTCAACGCACATAATGGGCGTGAGTTCAGCACCGCTTCAATCTGCGCCAATACTGTGCACAATTCCTCATACGTTAAAATCTGATCACCTACTACACGATATAAGTGACCTTTCACAGATTTAATCCCAGATTCCCAGTGAGGAGAACCAGGCGGATTAAAAACGAATTCAATACTTTCCGACTCCACTGAAATTTTCATCATTTCTTTCAAGGCTCTAGAGGCACCCACAAAGTTAGTTCCACAATCCGAATATATTTTTAAACAACGACCTCGTCGAGCGATAAATCGCCGCAAAGCTGCAATAAATGCTTCCGAAGATAAACTCGATGCCAATTCTAAATGAATGGCTTTTGTGCTTAAACACACAAATAAACAAATATAAGCTTTAGTAATCCGTGGGCCTCTAGTCCTATTGAATGTAATATTAAAAGGTCCACCATAATCAACTCCGGAATTGAGAAAAGCCTTTCCTGGAGTGACTCGGGGAGAGGGTAAATTTCCCATCGAAGGCGATAATAAGGGAGGATTAGTCCTAAAACAACGAACACAAGTTTTCAAGCAAGCTTTTACTGCTCCCTTTGCTGAAATAATCCAAAAATTTTGAGCAAGCAAAATAATGTAGTGCACACCGAATGTAAATATTTGACATGACAATCCATAATAATAAGTTCCGTCAATTTATGCGACTTTGGTAAAAGTAACGGATATTTTGCATCAAAACCTAACTGCGAATTTTTCAATCTGCCGCCCACCCTAAGCAAACCCCGATCATCAATAAATGGGCTCAAAGGGCGAAACTGCTTCGACATAGGTTTTTTATGAATACAATTGTCCAGTTCTTTTTGAAATACTTCCGACTGTACATTTTTCACCAGAATATGCAATGAAGATTGCAATTCCTGACATAAATGTTTCCCACCAATCGTTCTGAACGAGCAACTCTCAAGTTACATGCAAAACGTCTACAAAACGTAAGTACTCTTAATAGTCTCTGTAATGTTGAGAATTTGTACAACAAACAATCAAAGAAATTTTCCTGAGAAATTACCAAAAATGTTTTCGTAACTCTCTCTTCCGTAGGCAACGTATCCTCGATTTCTAATACCTTACTGGAAGGCCAATTCCTTTTTGCAACCAATAACCAAGGAGGACCCGCCCACCATAAGGGATGGTTGACCAGCTCCGGCGAATAAACCACGAGAAGCACAATCTGCGGATTGTACTTGATTCCACATGATACCAATTTGAAGGAGCTACGTATGACTGGATACGAGCTATCCGATTTGCAACAAAGGTTTTCCATTTATTCGGCGTTGATTGAATCCACGCTAATACCACCTTTGAATCCGACCAAGCAAAAATATCTGCGAACTCCAAAATATCCTTAAATGTCACCATGACGAAATGAATTAATTCCGATAATAATACTGCAGCACAGAGTTCCAATCTTGGCAATGTTATCTTGCTGAGTGGTGCTACCTTTGACTTAGCACATACCAAAGAAACGACAATATTATGATCCATATCCACACAACGAAAATAAATTACTGCAGCATATCCTGCCTCAGAGGCATCACAAAACCATGTAACTCTATTTTTGTAAGTTATCTCCAACGAATCTACGAGGAATTTCTATATTCGAAACTTCCTGTAAATCTGATATAAACTTTCTCCATTTTTGAACGAACTTAGTATGAGGTTCTTGATCCCAATCTAACCCCAATAACCATAACTCTTGGATAAACCGTTTAGCGAAAAACACCACTGGCGCTAAAAGACCAAGCGGATCGAAAATTCTAGCTATTTCCGACAAAATATTACGTATAGTGCATTGTCTTTGTTGCACATGAATAGTGTATGCAAAAACATCTGACGAAGGTCGCCACTGAAGACCTAAAATTTTCAAAGAACTGTTTACATTATCTTGAAATGACAATGTTTCCATTTGACCTAAATTTGAGAAGCTTGAGAACTTCTACCGAATTACTGCACCACTTGCGCAGTTCGAATCCTCCAGATTTACAAAGGGCATTCAATTCAATGACAAGTTGTTTTGCTGTTGCAATCGAATCACAACCTGTTACTACATCATCTACATACGTATCTTCGACCATGGCCTTTGCAGCAAGAGGGAAATTAGATGCTTGTAGCTTTGCTAGTTCTTGGATGGTACGTAATGCTAAAAATGGCGACGATGCCAACCCATATGTGACAGTATTTAACTGAAAGTCACAAATCGATTCCGAGGGCGTATCTCTCCAAACAATGCGTTGATAGTTACGCTGACTTTCTTTAACGAGAATTTGTCTATACATCTGCTTTATATCTGCAGATATGACTACACGATGTACACGAAAATTCAACAATAATACAATTATATCCTTTTGCAAAGCAGGACCAACTAACAAATTATCATTCAAAGAATTACCTGCAGCATCCTTGCATGAGGCGTCGAATACTACTCTCAATTTAGTGGTAGTACTGTCTACTTTATGTACTGCATGATGCGGTATATAATACAAATTACTACATTTTAGAGAATCTACTGAAGGGACCTTAACCTTAGTCATATGACCACTGTCAAGATAGTCTCTCATAAATTCTTTGTAGCTCGAATACAAATCCAAATCCTTTAATAAACGACGTTCCAAACTCAAAAATCTACGAACTGCAATTTCTCAAGAATTACAAAACAAAGGTTCCGAATTTTTCAATGGCAATGAAACCACAAATCTTCCAGTTTCATCCCTCGAATAATTTTCACAAAATCTTGTTCACTTTTCTCTTCCTCAGGCGACGATGCACTGTGGAAGGAATATTCTCCAATTCCCAAAATTTACGAATGTCCACATCAAGTGGTTCTACCACTGCACAGAATGAAGTAAGCGAACAGTAGGAGATACCACTTTACCTGTTAGTACCCACCCCAAAGTAGTATGAATGGCAACGGGTTCAAATGCATTGCCCCAACGTGATTCATTTAATATTATTTGAGCAAATACGTCTGCTCCCAAAAGCATTTCGATTGGCTGCGGAACATCAAATTTTGCATCAGCCAACTGTAAATCTTGAATATGTGGCCAATTATTTATTGGTAGTTTAGTAGACGGCAATCGATCACAAATCGTAGGCAAGATAAAACATTCAGTCTTATATAGAGGTGACGATAAACCAAGTGGACTAACAAAACACAATGCCTTGCCAGACACTGAAGATGACTTCAAACCTAATCCCTGAACAACGACTTCAGTCTTAGCTTTTCTTAACCCTAACTTCTGCCGACATTTTTCTGTAATAAAGCTTTCCATACTTCCATTATCGATTAAAGTTCGAACAGAATGTACTTGACCCGAATAATCTTGTACCGAAACCACCGCTGTAGCTAACAACGTGGTGGTATGGTCTAACGACGTTGATAATAACGAATTAGTAGTGGTTTGTTGTTGAATAACCGGTTGGTTAACCACCGAACTTTCTTCAGTTGAAGATGACGAACTATTAATTGATGTGGTTCTCTGCGGAGAAACTGGTGCCCGACGATTTCCAAAATGTAATAAGGTATTATGATTTTTGGCACATTCTCTACAATTCCACTGGCAACGACAATCTTTTACCGAATGTGCATCACCTAAACAACGAATACACAACTTGTGCCTTTTTACCACCTCATAGCGTTCTTGAGGGGATTTATCCAACAATTGCTTGCATTTATACAATGGATGCGAAGCTTGACACAAAATGCACTTTCTATCAGTAGAAGTAGCGACAAACGAATTTCTAGGCGCCGACGATGCGCTAGCGAATTTTCTAGTATCTGAAGCACCGAATTTTATGCTTTCCCGAGTTTTCGAAGAAGTATCTAATGAAACAATCTCACTAACTTCCAACACCTTACATTGCCTTTCTACGAATGCCCTTAAATCCTTAAATGTAGGAACATCTACCACATTCTCCAACTCAAACCTTTTTAGAGTTTCACTGTCTAATTTTTTGGATAACAAATTAAAAAGTGCGAAATCCCACAAGTCGATTTCTAATTTTTCCAATGCAAACAAATTTTCATCGATGCAATTAATCAAACTTCTTAATTGTTTATGCGAATTTACCGTATTAATTTTCGAACATCTCTCAAGCGAGTTCCAATAAGTGGATGCTAATAACCTTTTGGATTGAAAACGGTTTACTAAAATGTCATACGCCTTTTGATACGAATCATTCCCAATTGGAATATGTTTAATCAAAGCCTGTGTACTCGAATCGATGTTATCTAACAAATACATGAATTTCTGAATTGGCAACAATCTATCATTCTCATGAACCAATTTTTCAAAAAACTGATCGAAAACTCTCCCAATCGACAATCTTACCGGAAAAGCGAATTATTTTTAACAAAGGCAGGGGGGAGGTTACCACTAACGGGAACAACATCATGCGGTCCTGTAGCTGACATACCAATAAGCGGTTTAACATCTTTCACGAATTCCACTTTAAATTTAGCAGCGAAAATTTTAATTTCCGTAACTAGATTACCTATCTCTATCCTCAGAGCACGATATTCCTCTAATTCCACGGACTCTTCCACAACGACCGTCTGACACAAAAGTTTAAAATCTGATTCGACTTCTTTCGCAGAATCCAGCCAAACGTCTATCACACAACAATTATTTTCCGCTCTACCAATTTCTTTCATATTATCAAGAATACTATTTAATCTACTCCACGCTGTTTTAGCTTCTAAAATAATAGTTTCCAATTTATTACTCATTTTGAATATTAAATAACAAGCATAAATTATCTAAGTTATTAAAACGACGAAATTTCAATTATATTAATATTTGAAGGCGACTCCAAGTTTGTAGGTAAGGAATAACAAGATTTTATTGACGTCAATAAACACAAGTATTTACAACCTGCACCAAACAACGAATTATTCACGCACCAATCACGTGATTACGAATACAACCGACACCAACGCCAGCTGCACTATACCCTGAGGGTACAAAGTTCATTAACTACACCGTTAACGATATACGGCGACGAAGCGACCAATGGACATATCTATGAGGTTGTAGCTAGAATATAGCATGTACATACCTGGAGATATTATCGAAGGACGGAGTTTGCTGGTCCAATGATTAATAATCGACGAATTAATGGACTGTATGGTTATGATGTTGTAATGCTTCCTCTGTAAGCCGAGACGAAATATCCATTAAACGACCAGTTTATTCTCACTTACAAAGTTCGCACTATTATGGCCATAAATAGCACTTGTGTAATTACATTTACAACCCTTTATTCCGAACACTACACGATAATTAATGTTTTACATACGAACCATGAAACGAGCTTGAAAACATACCGAATTGTATGTTGCGTTAATAACGTCTTCACGTTTCAAACGATTAACTACGACTCCGTTATTACACTCTATATTGGGGTGCAAGCAGGTCAAAACAAGTTTCTACTTGTTCGAAACTGATCACGCGTGACCTTCGTGATAAAAGGGGTGAGGTATTCAGGATGCATATTTCCAATGTCTACATTAATAGGATACAGGAGCGAGTCGTCTTCAAATTAAATTTAATAAAATAATAAAAAAGACCGAACACAGTTAGTATTCAGAGTGGCTGTCTGACGTATCAGAAGCTTCACTTCCCACATGTCGAAAGCATTCGAGTGTCAATCTGACATACCATCCTAAAAATTAACAAAAACAAAAAAATTTAATAAAAGATTAAGTTTAAAAAAATATACTACACACTAATCTAAACTAATATATGCAATATCTACTATTACGTTAAATTTATATTATTATGCCCAATGATGATGTGTTTCCTGGTACGATATACCCCTTATCATCTTCACCAGATACGCTAATTTTGTTAATGTACACACATCCTAAAATCTCGGTCACAATAATTTTTATTTTAAACATTTTTTTTATCATGTAAAGCATTGAATAGACTCAAATTTCCTTAGAAGTTCGAATATGCAATTAATTTAACCTTGGACCGGCCCATAGCCAACACCTAAAAATTTACAAAGAATGTGAACCCCCATACAACACCTATTACTACCAATTATTTGAATATGAAATAATTATAAATTTTGTAATAGTCTAATGGAGGTAGTTACTTGCCCATGCATAAAATGCAAAGTCACGACCATGTTCTGCAGGGCGATCAATAGGATCTAGGAATAACACATGGATTTTAAATATTCAAAAAGAGCAGGACCTGGACAGGGTACGTAAGGAATCTGCAGTGCCGCAACATATTTAAACGGCGTGGTGGATATCGGAACTACGAAATAAAATTCTCTAAATGATTCTAATTTAAGATTTTGGAAGACATGTTCTTCTGTCAAATGCCATTTTTGAAACGTCTTGAATTTTTGTTGCTACATTATCATGACCATATTTTTATTAAATACGACACAATATTTCTTCGAACTTACCTGTACATTTTATTTTTAGACTTTGAACGGTCCGATATGTTTACTTTTATTTAAAACTGCTAAAACCAATGGAAGTACCCGATTCTGATACGCTTCCGCGTTTCTCATTATTATGACATGATTACGCAGCAAATTGTATCAAATACCAAACACATTTAAAAGTGATACAATTCTTAATTTATAATATAACTAAAGCAATGTACTCACTTAAAACGCGCCTTGCAGTTAAATCTCAGGGCCATCTCCTTGTTTTTTGGGTGGCGGTCAGCTACGCCATTGTTGTTACAGATTTCATTCGTCCATCTTCTATCCTTGTGGGGGGGGGCAAGGATAACCAGGTAGAAGGAACGATGGAAGGTAAGAGATAAGGAACCTACCACCTGAAAAGAGAAAAGACAGCCATGCAACACAGGTAGCTGTTTTCGGCTTCAGGCCTCGTCGTATAATGAGGTCGTATTACACCCGCGCACTTGCGCCATTCACTCCGCGCCTGCGCATTCTCTTGCGCAAACGCAACTGTCCGGAAGGGCAGAAATTAACAAGTTTATTTGAAAAGATTCGCAGGAATGTATTTACATATTTAACAATTTACATTGCCAATTTTTGGCATGTAACAATTCGTATCATTCAAGTTCTATGTAGACCAATGAGACCACAGGATTTAAAAAATTGAATTATCGAGAAAGTGGGAACAGGGCAGGGCGTGTATATATGAACTGCAGTGTTCGAGGATTTCGTAAGTAATGGGGTGGATATGCAAACTTTGTAGTAGAAATCTAACTTCCTATGTTAAGGTCTAAGCAAGCAATATGCACACAGTAAAAACACTAGACAATTATATACATGCTTTTAATTACAGATATAGAAAATCGAATACAGTATAAAAAGAGAATTTAATTTTAGATATAAAAATTAAATCTGAGGTATCGTCTTGTGAGGCTCATCCTTTTTAACATGTTCAGGTAACTCGATGCACTAATGCACCTATTGTATTGTATTGTATTGTATTTATTTGAACCCATATATACATGGTAGTGGCAGAGACAAGCAATATAACAAACAATATAACATATAGTGTATTACAGTGTTAAAAGTCTTAAAATAATTACAATAAAATATATTATAGTCATAACCAATCAAAATTAACCAATAATAATGATTAACAAAGTATCTGTCATAATAGGTCTACTTGACAGACTCATCATTCAAAAACTCCTCCACCGTGTAATAACACCGGTCACGCAGCAAGGCTATTAGCGACAATTTAAAATTATGTGTACTCTTAGAGTTTTTAATGCTGTCAGGAAGTTTGTTATAGAGAGTTGGTGCCATAAAAAGTATTGATTTATAAACCCTGGGTTGAAGTAGGTGTAATTTTGTAGATATCTCTTGAATTTCTTGTAATGTGTGAAGAATTAGTGTTGGCACTATTATATTTAAGAGTATTTTTACGGAAGAGCAGCAACGTATCCAAAATGAATAAGGAGGAATATGACTGATCAAACTTAATCTTTATTTCTAAGTAGAGTACTTTCTCTAAAGAGCATCCCGACGCAGTGCTCAAAGTCTTCTGATTTTCGTCACATAACCTCGCATAAGTTCTCGTATTTGTTTTGCAGATTACTGCCAAATGTGATAATTACATTTTTTGCACTAAACGATTTTACATCGGTAATCTTGGAATCAATACCACCACTTTTGGTATAGAAGCTATAAACCTAGCAATTAAGTTGTATCACTGTATGATTGTTTAACATTGTACGAACTAAATGAATAATTTGCTCCTTCTGTACATGGAAAAACTTTGGCACACCATCACAGTCGGTGTCGACATTCTTTACGATAGCTAACAAAGTGGTTCTTATGTCTTTCTAATCATTTGGATGGTATCGTATCGCCTCCCTCGCTGGCAGCAGCTGCAGCATTCTTAGGCATGCTGCTCTGTAGATGACCACCATACACAGGTTCAACCACATCCATATCGCACGCATTGCATCGGATACTACCATTCCATCGCTGTTTGGGGATAGATTTTGCAACCTTGAACAAAGACGAACGTTAATATCTCTCGGTGCAGTTAAGGTTACACCATGCTGCTCGACCAGTTGACTCCGTAAATTGTACATTCTAGTAAAGGCGACACTGTAGTGTTTGCAGTTAAAGTGTTTTTCTAACGGTGAAGTCAAACGTTTAAACTCCGATGCAGTTGAGCAGGTGTTATGCTGTAGAACCCAATGCAACCATAGGTTACCTTTCCTGGTAAAATTTTTGCTAGATTCATTTTATGCACGATAGAAAAGGGTGCCCTGCTATTAGACTTTATTAAAAGCATACAATAAACAAAAATTATAACTAAAGATATACACTAGTGGGAGTGGGTTTACATACAGCATAAAAGAAACCGAAAGATATCGAAGACATTCAAACAGAATAAGGGTTTGGGCAAAGAAAAATGATAGTAATAGACAAATTTTGCATGTAAACACACAAACACAACAGAATATCGCCTTATTCTTATACGTATTAGAATCAACATGTTACGTAGTTTTAACACCGGAATATCTAGTAGGTGATCCACAGAAAACTCAGTGCAGTACCCGCTAAAAATTCTGTTTCGGCAAAATACGAAATTCCTCGACTGTACTAACAAAGTTGGTTGCCGACTACCTCAGTGGGAGAGGTGGTGTAAGTGTTCGAAAAGGGTTCCAGATTGCTATGTCTTGATCGGGAAATACCTTGCACGTCACCTAATCTCGCAGGGTTGTTAGGGAATAAACCTAGAAAAAAAATAACACGAGGATGCCAAAATCTGATATCAGGAGGGTGATTCTGGCTTAAAAATATACATGAAAGTTCAGTAAAGATACTTTTACTTTAAACACAAAACAAACATGAACCCAAAGAATACATACACCTAATTAAAACTGCCAGCTGAAAATGTTTTTAAAAGCAAATATTAAATAACCTAACTATTCAATCACACTTCTAGGTAATTACAAAATAATTTATTACAGCCAAACTGTAACTATACTGCTACAATAAAGAAAAAACCAAAATAAGCATCTTTTCACTATTATACATGACTTGTTTCTAACTATATAGCACACTTACGTTTTCAATACAAATACATCATACAGTCTTATGCAAGTATTAAAAATCAAAAATATATCACAAATTTACGTAACTAAAATCTTAACCTAAACGCACACAGATGCACTATAGGTATGTTTCATTAGTTCATGCAGTAATTTCAAATGTTTATTTAGTACAAACTCTCTAGTATAGTTTCAGAAGTTTTTATAGATACCCGATGAGTGTTTGCTGTTATGATAAATACCATAAGTTGCCTCATATTGACTTCGTCCACAACATGATTATTTCCAACCTGTAGTTGTCGATCTGGGAACCAATGTGTCTCTAAAATTGAAAATAGCCCACTTTGTAAAGTATTATCCGAACATGATTAGACTACATTCAGCCTCGTTCGATAACCTTATAATCAAAGGTAATTGGTCTACTAAAGTGGTATGTTGATGGTTTGGATGATATGTATGAAGTGTTTAAAAAAATTAATCTTTCCTTCATAACATAATTCGAAACATACTCGGGCAAATTTCAGGTGGGTGAATTAATACTACAAAATCAACATACTTTTGTATCGTTTTTTTTATCTAACGTGTATGTAAATCAACTTACATATAGCTTAAAATAATCCAAAACTGGGATTTCCATTTATTTGAATTAACACAAAACTACATAGTTGCATTAATATTTGATTGAAATGATTCACAAAGTTTAGCGACATGAAACAAAATCATTTATAGAACATTTTTGTCTCTTAAGACTTGGATGAGCATCAGATCTGATAATCACGTACATACTTAAATTTAAAACTTTTTACAATAGTTAAAGTTATAACTTCTTAAATATAAAATTTAATCAATTATCATTTCTAAAGAATCAAATGCTTTGAATAAGAAATTTTACTTGTTAGTACTAGGTTACGACTTTTAATGCTGGAGAGTCGTCTTACGGACTACTACTTAGTGGCTCGGGACTTAGCCCTAGTGGAAAAAAGGGTTGCCAAAGCAATACATAACCCTTTTGAAATCCAACAAAAAGTCACTCGCCCTTAACCACTAGTGGTTGGCAGCGGCCTTCAAGTTGGTCTGGCACAGTTCTCCCGGCAGTATGGTCACAAGGTATCGAACCCAAGCTAATTCGGTGTGGGATGGATCTTCTTCAACATTTGCAATTTGGTTGTCTCACTATTGCAATGGTTAACCCTACAGAGGGTTTGTGCTGCATAAAAATCGATTAAGGAGCTTTTTTGAACAGTAGTCTCACCATAAACAACTTTCCAGCCCACTTACCTTAAAGATGTTGTGGAAGTGGGCGGATTAAGAAAAATTACTTCCCAGGACAGTTCAAGCAGGGGAAGTCTTATCAGAACAAAACTTTCAATGCCCATGTACCGTGTGTATGAAACAAGTTGGAAACTATGAGGTATTTCGTGAACCATAAGGTGCTTACATGAGCTTTTGAAAGATTAAATTGTTATTTCTGACTTTACAAACCAGGTTTCATAACAGCTGGATTGTATTCTGCAAGATTGTGGATATGAAATGTTGAACTTAACCTTGTGATTGAATCAAATTAGAAAATAACGAGCTTGTTATTTTCCATATGGGACCAAGGACTTATTAAAAATTGAGGATCGGCCTAATGCTGTAAATGAATTATCTGGACGAATTTTTTCCATTTTTTTGCTTTCGCTTCTTCCGGTAGAGTTCTAATTTGTTTCAATCAGCAATTTTTCCCTTTCAAAAAATATTGTTACAATACATAAATTCAAATTTCTGCGTAGTGAAACGCAGTTCAGTTTAACAGAAAGTATTCCATTTTACTTTCTATCTCACAAATTTTTCTTAACATGTAGTTTGTACATCAAACTTTGGTTGCACCGAAAATCAAAAGGATTAGTCTTTTATAAAATCTAAACATAATAGCAAACCATTGAAAATAGCTTAATACAAACACGAAGACCACGCCACCGCCAAAGTTAAACTAACGCAAGGTGTTTCTTCCATGCAACACACCGATTGTTATCAGAGAACATCTTGACCTTACATATTGTGGCGTGAAATTCAAGTAAACTACACCAGAAGAGACAAAGGAAAATTATCATTGCATACATACACCTTAAACAACCACCTCAAATTCTTAACAGGTGATAGCAATAATACAACAACGATATGTGATTTTAATGAACGCTAACACAAATATCAACCAAGGTCAAAGCTTTAATTTATTAATACAAAAAATACGCTTGTTTATGATTATACAAGAATTTAATATGCATAGTGAACAAAATTAAAGCAAATAAATGTGTTACATGTTTGAATGTAACCAAAACACTCTCAAATAAGTAATATACAAATTGCGATTACTAAATTAGAGAACATAGAGCAAGTAAACTTGAACAGAATTTTATTTCTGTTACAAACTGTCTAAAAATTATTCAAAGTTTCCCATTCACTTGTTCCTTTTGCAACTTAAGCAAATGGAACCACAGGTTTTATACCTCTAGAATTGCTTATTTTATAACAGCTCTCTTGTATACTCCGTGAAAGGTCTACACCGTTGCAGCTGTCACTTGCCCATTGTTACCAAGCACTACTGACAGAATTCTTGTTTTATGACGATGGCTTCTTGGACTTTTATGATTGACGATCACAGCTATATAATTTATCTCTATGTTCTGCACTATGTCGTGCCATTTTGATTTTAGATTTAAAGTTGGTAGACATTCGGTGACCCATTGCCTCCAAAATTTGTCAAGCAACTGCTGAATAAAAATCCAACCTGGCTTTAAAGACGTTGTATCCGCGTTGTTCGCCGATAGAAGTATAACACCTATTTCATGGGCCCAACAAAAAGTATTTTTGTGCCAGTGCTTACGTTTTAAATATAGGATCAAGGACATTTAAAATTGAGGATCGACTTAATGCTATAATTAAGTGATCTGGACGGATTTTTTCACTTTTTTCTAATTTTTTTAAAAAATTTTTACAGTACAATTGTGTTTTATACAATTAAAATAATTTAGCTAACAAGTCAAGTGAAAAATGCGGAATGTTCTTATTTTCTATACATCGAGTAGTCCATTTGATATCCAAGAAATTCTCGTAAAACAATTCCTCCAGTTTAGCTACAAAAACCGAAATTAAAGTAGAAATATCTTGTCGATGCATGTTTATTTTAGGTACCATTCAACACTTTCTTTGAATACTTCAATCTTATGGGCATCTTACAAGTGAGGTACGCATGACGCATAAAACAAAACATGGCCGACAATTAATTCCACATAATTTTTCGCTCTTAAATATAATGTAATACAGTTTGTATGTTTGTATATTTAAATTTTTGATTGTTTACAAGTTGTACAAAAAAATCTGAGAGTAATAATTTTTTCTTTTAAAATTAAAAGTTTCTACGTCTGTATAGGATTTAGCCGTAAGTAAGACATATAAATGCATCTTTACCAATTTTGATGAGCTGAATGGTCAAGCTATGGTATGAATCTCACAGGAAAAAATGTCTGCAAAAAATCCTTTTAAAAGAGCCCGAACACCACTAGTTTATCTTTATAAACAAAAAGATTTACCAAGCATTGCAAAATTGAAAATATTGGAAATATATGGGGTAAGTCAAAAAGAAATTACTTTAAAGATGACGCTCAAAATGGCGCCGACTATGTCAACAAACACTTCACTGGGGGTGTGGTTATGTGACGTAGTTAAAAAATTACATGTGTAAAACTTGTACCAGACGATGAAAAATTGAAAATACCATGTTCTATGGTAAACCAATAGTAATGCTAGACTTTCAGTCTAAATTATTACCTAGTTCTTACCCCAGTGGGCAAAGAACGCTTGACCTCTTGGTGCTCACTGAACAACGGAATATTTTATAGAAAAATGTTTTGTTGAATAATAACATGCCGTCGATTTTATGATAATAAATTGTCTAATACATAAAACGACAGTCTTGCATGTATAAGGATATTTTAAGAATTGATAATAGATTTGCTTTCTTCCTTTCTAATTATACCATTGTGTTTATTATACAAAAATTAAAGATACCCTACTACTACATTTTATGTTAAAGTAACACGTATTAAAAAATGATGCATGTCAAAGATATATATTTGTTACATTATCAATCAGTTCTGACTTCATCAGGATAAGTGGCAAGTATAATATATAAACTATTTGTATAAACAGGTTACAAAACTGTTAATTTTTGCTTGTTGGAATTGCATTATCTTCAAATTAATAACTATAAATTTTACAGCGATCATCTGGAAAGAAATTTACTACCTTCCTTAATAAAGAGCCTGTTAGTTTATATTTACAGCTCAAATGCGTCTATGTAATTTTATTTGAAAAGTTTAACTTGTTTCTAAGAAAGAGTCAGGAATTTCTATAGCTCGTACATTTGGTAAATAACAAATTTCAACTACATGCAGGTATTGACGTGTGCGACTAAAAACAAATTCTAATAGCTTTATATATATATATATATATATATATATATATATATATACATATTGCTATGTATTAACTGGAACTCTCGAGCCTCGTCGTTGTGCCATCCAATAAAAACTTGATATGATAACGCCGTACTCGGTGTCAATGGCGTTTTCTTACTTGACTCCACCTCTCTGTGTTTTCCTAATCAAATTACACTCCCACTAATTTTATTATTCTGCCACGTCTAGCTTTTATTATTATTCTACACAAAGTTACGATGATCAATTCTTCTTCCTTTTACCCCTTCATGATTACCTCTTTGTTTGAATTATAAAATGAAATTAATTAATTCCATATAATGAAAAGAAATATTATGTACAGGTTTTGAAAATTACTAAAATACACTTTTCAATCAATCAATATTGTAAGTCTTATTTATCTCAAAAATCATATGCTTTGCAACCAATCCAAAGTCACCAAAAACTATTCTTTTTATCAAAGAAGCCTGGAACGTTCAAAACCCCTTTATTATATTACGTACTTTCAACGTATGCAAAGTTCGTTGCTGACTCTGTTACACAAGTTTATCTTAATTAGGCAAATTCAATATTCAAATTCAAATAGAAAAAATGTCTTAAAACTAATAAGATCTAACCTGGTCTGTTTACTTCGTGCTTCTTTATTTCTTTCTCGCAACTCAAAATTGTACCAAGATTATCGACGCATCCATTATCAACCAACATCAATTAGAATTTTCCATGCATTATTTTACCATCCATTTGGATCATTAACATCGTATTCGAAATTATTCTCCACCAATTCGGAATTATTATATACCCATTTAAAATATTATCTACTGAATTATGCACCCCTTTGGAATTTCGAAATTATCATCAGCCTCGAACTATTGTCGTCACCCTAGAATTTATTATACACCCATTTGAATCATTACCATCGGCCTCAAATCTATTATATTATTACACCTCGAATTATTCTCACCAGTCTCAGAACATTGTCATCAAACTTAAATTTATTGTCATCAGCCTCCAAATTATACACCCATGAATTATTGTCACCAGCCTCAGAAGCCCTATTATTATCTTATTAGTTTAAATAAATTACCCCCAAATTCTACTTACGTTAATCGGCAATAGAAATTTTCATGTTCGTAGCACTATCTGTCACTAAACAATTTTACTATTAAAATATTATTATTACGAGTTACTCTTAGATTCAGAGTAACGCAGTTTGGCCTTGTTGAGTTGAAACTGAGCTCCGTTATCATTGCTCGCTGTTAATATATGGGTAAATACTCCCTGTATGTTTGTTGTGGTTTGTTTAGCATTCTTCTTAATCTTCTTTGGGAATGAAACCACTCATAGTTTTAAAATCTATTTTATTTACGCTGATCCATGACCAGATCGCTGTCAAAATAAAAACTTCGACGTATGACATAAATTGAAGGTTACTGATTTATTGATATTTGAAATATTTGGTTTCAGTCACTCAAAATTTTAAAGTTTAAAGAAGATTGCCTTCAATTTGTGTTGCGACCTGGGATCGACTTTCCTATGGTACAGCCAACGTGAAATCAGCTGATTAATTTTTATTGGTGAATTTTATATAAATTCAATAATTTGGGAAACATTTTTAACATGTTTCTATTTACATTGAGATTTCTGATTTTATGTCTTATTTGCGAGATTCAGTGAAGGTTAAGCAACCTGTGGCTCAAGATCCCCAACATTTATAATTTCGCAAATTATAAATGTTGGGGATCTTGGTAGCCACAGGTTGCTTAACCCCTTCACTGAATCTCGGTAAAATAAGACATAAAATCAGAAATCTTCAATTGTATAAATAGAAACATGTTAAAAATGTTTCCAAATTATTGAATTTATATAAAATTCACCAATAAAATTAATCAGCTGATTTCACGTTAAGACTACCATAGGAAAGTCGATCTCAGGTCGCAACACAAATTGAAGGCAATCATTCTTTTAAACTTTAAAAATTTTTGCTTAGTGTACTCAAACCAAATATTTCAAATATCAATAAATCAAAGTAACCTTCAATTTATGTCATAAACGTCAAACTTGAAGTTTTTATTATTTTGACAACGATCCTAGGTCATGGATCGAAACGTAAATAAAATAGATTTTAAAAACTATGAGTGGTTTCATTCCCAAAGAAGATTAAGAAGAATATATGGGTAGATCCCTCTTTGTATGTGGGCTTGGCTTAGAAGTCCGTCGCTAATTTTTAACCAATGAGGTCTTTGTATTTCCTACACTTGAAGTAGTTTTCTGATGTAACATTCTTGGCTTTTCGAGTAATGGTTGTTTGCTACAGATGCTTTGTTATCAGACCATGCGGTGTTTTAAGGAAATAATCGCTTTTCCATATTATACAAAAATACCTGATGCAATTTGAATTTCGATTTTCATGTTTATTTACGCATCTTTGATTACCTTTACTATTAAAAATTGTTGATTGTTTGTACGCACTTACACAAGGCTTTGTTTAAGTTTTATCTCTTATCTCCGTATTATCATAACTAATTAGAATTCTTTTGAATGCGTGTTTAATTACCATTCCTCTAAATACGAGTGCTTCTTTACTGAAAATTATCGTTGTTTGCATTACTTAAAATTACTAAAGCTCTATATACCGGGTGTTAAATATTTGTTATTTACCTAATGCATGAATTACCTATTTCTATGCTAAATATGCATCCTATTATTATAAGATGTGTTCATTTGCGTCGCTTAAAACTAATTATACTCCATATACAGGGTGTTAAATGCTTACTATTTACAAACTATCCCTATTACTCAATTTTCTACTAAATAAATGCAGTTTTCTGCTTCCTATTATAATTTATGATTCCTGCACGACCTTTGCTATAAAATACACCCTTATCACAGTTATATATATACATATATATATATATTCTTATGCTCCACCCCGCTCTTTTTTGCGCCTTATTTTTATTAATTTAATGAATTTTATATGTAATGTGCAAATATTTATTTTACGTTACGTGCTTTAGCAACGTTTGGTTGGTTAATAAATCAAAATGTTTTAAATATGCCTCGACTATATGAACTCTTTCTTCCCAGGGTATCCACCTACTTACCGTGGGTTCAGTGGTAAGTAGATGTGCAATGCACCAACCAAACTGCACTATCTTTTGTTTTAGTACCTTTTTATAATTTTCATTTGTATATGCCAAATTTTATATGATCCACGTAGCCTTGTGCCAAATTAATTACTACTACAAAATTTCTGACTTTGACGTTATATCACACAGTACTCACCTGTTCTATACTTCGTTAACGCCTCTATGAATGCTGGCTCAAAATCCTACTCGCCGTATACGTCCTCACAAGGTTGCACTATCACTTTGAAAACTGCCGTCTATCCTCCAGGTATCTTTGCTTTAATTTCGATGCTCCCAAATGTAAAATAAATATGACCCGAATTTAGAATTTAGAATACCCTTTTTTATTTACTTCCCCTGCGCTAATTCTTCCGGTGTTATTTCTTCTTTGTCTCGTACGATTCCACTTGCTACTCTTACGCTGTCTTCTAATTTCGCTTCTCTCGTTCTAAATCAATACTTCCGCCTTTAATCCGCTCGTTCCAATTCAATCCTTACTTCTCTTTAATCCGCTCGTTTCCAAATCAATCCTTGTTCCAATTTACCACTCAATGCCCCGCTACACATAAAACCATATCCAATTCAATTCTAATATATTCTTCACTCTTATAATTCCTATTCGATGCCTTCTGCCTATATAAATCTCGTTCCAATTCAATCTTATTTTCCGCCGGTTCGCTGTCGCACTAATTCCAATCTTAACTTTTACTCGTCGCCGCTATTAATTATTTCTTCACTGTTACTTATCCTTACTCTTCCTTTATAAATTAAACTCGTACAATTCAAACTCATTTATTTAATCTTCAAAAAATATTCAAAACAACTTAGCGCAGTTTATAAACACGTCTTATTACAAAACTATTTCGAAATCGACTCCCTTGTTTACTTATCCTAGGTGATAATTACAATATTAATCTGCCTACTCTTTATTACATAGTATATAAAAAACCATCCAATAACGTCGTATCACCAAGTTCGTGGCACTAATACCTTAACTTTGTCTTTTGCACTTTCCTATTTTATACATAATGTTCAATCATTGGTCCTAAATATCGCACAACCCTTCAATCATATTTGACACTGCTATTACTTGTAATTTTGATGTTACATGTTTGTCCAAAGGTTGATTCTAGTAAAAATAAATGCCGAAATGATACACATATGAACCTGGATCTGCGTGGTTAATAGTGGACATCCATAGACGCATCCGGTTTTCGGTTGGCAAATGTACGTTCAATGGCCTATTAAACTACAACTCAGTATAAAACCTTGAATACTGTGTGTTTTATCACGTGATCAAGTCATTATAATTTACGTCTTGGCACTTACATTTCAACTAACATTTCAAATACTTTAACGTATGTAAAGTACGGCAAACATACATTTTTAAATTACGGGATCTGATATATGGCTTACTTTATTTGGCATACACTACCTTCAACACAAAACAACCCTTAGAACCCTTGTAGCTCCTACTGACACTACATTGGCCTCACTGGTTTTGAATAAAAGTGGAAATTTCATCTATTTTCATACTCTTATTTTGGTGTGCATAATTTCTAGTTTTTATTTAAAACCACTCCACGCACTTCTACATATTAATTATTATTCAACCCCTAATTTCATTTCTCTCACGTCTGTCTAACTACGCTATATAATAACCTACACTATAAAATAAAACAAAATTAAACTTTCCGTCGCCTGAACTCTCATCCTACTAAACCCTCTTCTTGTACAATTTTATATGGATATAAATTTTCTAAGTGAAAACGCCCACGATATTCCCCTGTCATAGTATCTAATTCGAACGTATTTCCTTCAGCAAAAATACGCGTGATTTTGTACGGCCCTTCGTAAGAAACAACAACTTCGCGCAAATGTTTCTGTCGCGGTTTGAAACCCTTAATCTTTTTACTACCACCATATCTCCTATTTCAAAAATCGCCCTTTTTTAATCCTACTACGCCTTCGCTCGACGTCCCTACGCTGCATCCTTTCAATCCTACTCCTAACACTACCCAACAACTCTGTGATGTCTTGCACCTCGACTTCTTCCCTCCAAGGCCTAGCTGGTATAATCTTTCTGATCAATGTTATCGGACATGTTTTTGTAACCGAACTCGCTACGCAATTCATAAAATTTTCAATCTGTGGCAGATATCTAACCCATCTATCGTGGTGCTCTTGCGTCGCCAACCGTAGATATTTTATTACCTCTCGTATATAACGTTCGCATGGATTTGCTTTCGGATGGCGTATACTGCTAAATGATACCTTAATATGCGCTCTATTTAACCCGTTTCTAAATCTTTGGTTATTAAAATATGTCGCGTTGTCTACCAAAATCCTTTCCATTTTCCCAACCTGGCTTCCAAATTCTCTAATCGACTGTAAAGCATGCACCGTGTTACTTCGTCTTGCCGGAAATAATTTAACAAATTTCGAAAAAACGTCCACCATTACCAATATGTGCCGATACCCCTGTTCACTAGTAATTAGGTTGCTCAAATAATCAACAGCTACCAATTCTAACGGTCCACTCACGCTCACCTTCATCGGTATGTTCTGCAACACCACGTTTTTGTCTTTCCCTAAAATACAAATCTTACACCGATTGATCCGTTCTTTAACCACCGTGATATCGTTTCTTGTATAAAAGGCCTCTAAATACCAAAATGTTTTTCTAATGCCTATATGTCCAAATTTTAAATGAATTTCGTCTATAATTTCCACAGCCGTGTCTCTGGATAACACTAACAGTTCTGCATCACCTATCCTTTTTACCACAAACTGCCCTACAATGGTAAATCCACGGTACTCCTCTACATTTTCCCTTGTTAATTTCTCGCGTATCGAGCTCACCTCACTGTGCCTCTGCGTCTCCATAAGCTTGGCGTTTGTCCACCGACCAACATCCCTGAACTCCTGCAAAGCAACTAAACAATTCTTTACGCTTCTTTATTCGTCTCTATCTGCGGTCTGCTTAGAAAACCCGCCGTCACATTCTCCTTTCCTGGTTTATGTTTAATTTCAAAATCGTACTCTTGCAATACTAGTGCCCACCTATACAACCTACTGTTCAAAAACTCCTTTTTTTTCATGAATGTTACAACCGTGTTGTCGGATTCTATCAAAAATTTCTTTCCTAACAGATAAAATCGTAACTTTTTCACTGCATACACTATCGCCAACATCTCCTTCTCTGCCGTCGCATATCTGGTTTCGCAGTCTTTTAACAGCCTTGAAATAAATACAATTGGTACCTCAGCTCCGTCCTGGATTTGCACCAACTCAGCCCCAATCGCATATTTCGACGCATCCGTCCTCAAAATAAATTCGTCTTTGAAATTTGGATATTTTAACGACAACTCTTCATAAAACGCACGTTTTAAATCTTGAAACGCCTTCTCCCGTTCAGCGGTCCATTTCCATCTTTCGTTTTTCCTTAACAAACTCACCAACGGCACACACAACTCAGAATATCTCGGTATAAACCGTTTATAATAATTTAAAACCCCTAAAAATCCTCGCAATCCTCTTACATTCTTTGGTTGAGCAATATTTTTTAACTCGTCCAACCTTTTATTACAAATTTTCATACCATGTTCACTAATTTCAAACCCTAAATACGTGACCTGACTCTTAAACAATTCGCATTTCTCCACATTCAACTTCAAACCCCCTTCGTCCAACCGTTGGATCACCTTTTCTAAATGCTCCATGTGTTCTTGCTCGTTCCTTGAAAAAATCAATAGATCATCCACATAGTGCGAACAGAAACATTCATACTCGTTAAACAGCTTCTGCATGGCCCTAACAAGTGCTGCTGAAGAACTACTTAAACCAAACGGAACTACAGAAAACATATAAATCTCCCTTCAATACTAAACCCGTAAACTTCTTACTATCTTCATGCAACGGAATCAACCAAAATGAATTTTTAAATCTAACTTGCTGAAAATCTTCATCTCATACACCTTATATAACAAATTATCCAACCCTTGTGGTTGTTCGTATTGCTTTCGTAATCAAATTCAACTTCCTCGCATCCAAACAAATTCTTATATCCCTTTGTTGGGTTTAGGTACAATAACTACCGGGTTCACATATGGAGTTTTCGCTGGTTCGATGATTCCTTCTTTTAACATTTTACTAATCTCGGCTTTAACCCTATTTCTAATTGCAAACGGAATTGGATACACCTTGGTATTAAATCCGCTGTCTTCCGTGACCTCTAACTTATGCGTATATCGCTTCGCAAATCTCGGCTCTTCATTAAACAACCCTATAAATCTATTAAATAATTCCCCCAGCTTCTTTTTAATATCAATACTCACTTTTCCTATCTGTTCATCATCAATTATTCTCGCAAACATATTACATAATCTCACTTCAACCTGTCTATAATTACTTGCCCTATTCATTCCTAATCCTGAATTATCTATATCGTTTCCATTCCTATATTCGAACTAACCGTAGGCACCACCCATAACTTATCTTTATCTAATATCCTAATCGACCTATCATTTCCATCTATATTCAATCCAAAATCCTCTATAAAATCCATTCCTAATATAAAATCTAGCTGCAACCCCTTTGTTATCAAGAACTCTGCATCTCCTGCCTTTTTATTCCCTACAAATATCGGTACACGGATGACCCTATAAATCGTCGTTAGCTTTTTGTTCATTGCCGACCATAAATTAACCCCATCAATTGTTTCTATTCGTCCTTTTAAAAATTCTGCATGTTTTATCACCACATTTTCATTTACCAGCGACAACTGTGAACCACTATCAACTAAAGCAACATATAAACAATCTCTTAATCTAATATTAATAAACAACAAATTCTTTTTATTACTGGTATAATTATTCAACAACAAATCTCTTAAACTATAACATAAATCTATATTTAACCCTAACAGTTCTGTCTTCCAAAAATGGACGTTTTTTTTTTGGATCGTCGGTGCCTCATGTATTTGTACCACCTCGATCTTGTCCATGTCCTTTGTCGTCGCGCTTGTCGTCATATGTTGGACGTTTACGTCCCTGTCCGTCCGGCTGTATCCGTTACGCGTTCCGCCTCCCGTCGTACGGCCGTCATCCTCGTTGTCGCCGTGCTGGTACCCATTTTGTCCTTGGTATTCGTTTACCCGGTGTTCCCTATTGAAATACTGTCGTCGGTTTCCGTCGTGTCCCCAATGATTACGCTGTCCGTGGTTGAAAACGTCCTGTCGGTAGTTAGGTCTGTGTTCGTGGTATACATGTCGTCGGTTTTCGTCCCTATAACCCCGATTTTGCTCCCAGTAATTTCCACGCGTCTTTGCCTCCAGTGCCGTCGCTAGGTCGAAATTCCGCATCACTCCTAAAAATTCTCGCTGGGTCTTTACGTTCTGTACCACAACCACCTTTGTCACTTCTGGTTCCATGTGTCGCGGAAGTAGTAACACTATGTCGTCCTCGCCCAATTTCGGTGTCAGATGTTGTGCCTGGTTGTATTTGTCGTTCGCGTATTCTTCGCGTGATCCGTTAGTCTTACTGTAATGTCCTGTGATTAAATTTGTCCTTATGTTTGTCTGGTGTGTGTTACTCCAAAATTGTTCGATGAACAGTCGTCTAAATTCTGCGTATGTGTCGTACTGTCTCCGTATAATGTTGTGCCATTTTTCCGCGTTACCCGTCAAAGTTGCCCCGACTATCTGTAATTTCGTCCGTTCATTCTCTGTCTCCACGATTTCGTCCAATCTGTCCAAAAACCCCATCGGTTGTTCAGTCCGTCGTCCTTCAAATTTTGGTAACGCGTCTCGGTTCAATTTTATATGCTGTCCGTAGTCTAGTCCTCCACGTCTCCTTTCTAGGTCGTCTAACTTGTCATGTATTTGTCTTACTTCGCTGCCGACCCTGTTTTCTAATATCGTCGCGTTGGCTACAAGTTTTGCGTCCAGTTGTGTCCTAACGTTCACATTTTCGTTTTGTAGCGTTTCTAGAGTCTGTCCCAAATTCCTGTAATTTGTCGTGTGCTTTTTGTCACATGTCTGTATTTCAGTGTTTAACGTCGTAAATCCGCTGATCATAGTCTCCTCGACTGTCTCCACGCGTGTCTTTATTTCTGTTCGTAGGTCCGTCCTTGTTGCGTTCAAGTCTCCCTGAAATTGTACCCGTGTGTTTTCTATCTTGTCGTCTACTCTGTCTACCTTTTCTTGTAATTCTGTCTTTAGTTCGTCCTTTACGTTTTGTATCGACGTGAGTAAATAGTCCTGGGTGTAGTCTAATTTTGCCGTCAGTTCGGCGTGCGCCGTCCTAAACTCATTTCTCAAATTCGTATTTGACGTCTTTAATTCCGTGTGCACCTCGGCAATTTTGTTAGTTAGTTCAGTTTTTAGTTCCGTCTGTGATTCTGTAATTTTGTTAGTTAAAACCGTATGTGAAGTCGCAATTTGGTTTGTTAATTCCTTTTTTAATTCTGTCTGTGACTCGGCAATTTTGTTAGTTAATTCCGTTTGTGCTGTATTTTGGTTTGTTAATACCGTATGTGACTCTGTAACTGTCTTCAAATCGTCTTTCATACTCATCAGGAATCGTATAATATCCTGGTTTCCGGCGGTTTCTGCTACCTTAACCCCCTGTACCGTCGCCTGGTCCGTTTCCATGTTGATCACCTCCGGAACTACCTGCCTCACCTCAGTCTCCTGGACATCTCCCCCTGCGTCTATCTCCTCGTCTTGTGTCATGAATTCCGCGTCAACCCCGTATCTCCTTCCTGATCTCGTAATCCGTTTCGTGTCCGCGTCCGTCATCTCTGCTGCCTATTTTTGAACTCCTCTTTCCTGAAAAAAATATATAAACTACAGGCCCCACCTAATCTCGGTGTCCCGTATCCTACTACTATTTCTATCTAGCTTTCGATCTATCTAGCCCCACGTTGGGCGCCACCTTCTTATGCTCCACCCCGCTCTTTTTTGCGCCTTATTTTTATTAATTTAATGAATTTTATATGTAATGTGCAAATATTTATTTTACGTTACGTGCTTTAGCAACGTTTGGTTGGTTAATAAATCAAAATGTTTTAAATATGCCTCGACTATATGAACTCTTTCTTCCCAGGGTATCCACCTACTTACCGTGAGTTCAGTGGTAAGTAGATGTGCAATGCACCAACCAAACTGCACTATCTTTTGTTTTAGTACCTTTTTATAATTTTCATTTGTATATGCCAAATTTTATATGATCCACGTAGCCTTGTGCCAAATTAATTACTACTACAAAATTTCTGACTTTGACGTTATATCACACAGTACTCACCTGTTCTATACTTCGTTAACGCCTCTATGAATGCTGGCTCAAAATCCTACTCGCCGTATACGTCCTCACAAGGTTGCACTATCACTTTGAAAACTGCCGTCTATCCTCCAGGTATCTTTGCTTTAATTTCGATGCTCCCAAATGTAAAATAAATATGACCCGAATTTAGAATTTAGAATACCCTTTTTTATTTACTTCCCCTGCGCTAATTCTTCCGGTGTTATTTCTTCTTTGTCTCGTACGATTCCACTTGCTACTCTTACGCTGTCTTCTAATTTCGCTTCTCTCGTTCTAAATCAATACTTCCGCCTTTAATCCGCTCGTTCCAAATCAATCCTTACTTCTCTTTAATCCGCTCGTTCCAAATCAATCCTTGTTCCAATTTACCACTCAATGCCCCGCTACACATAAAACCATATCCAATTCAATTCTAATATATTCTTCACTCTTATAATTCCTATTCGATGCCTTCTGCCTATATAAATCTCGTTCCAATTCAATCTTATTTTCCTCCGGTTCGCTGTCGCACTAATTCCAATCTTAACTTTTACTCGTCGCCGCTATTAATTATTTCTTCACTGTTACTTATCCTTACTCTTCCTTTATAAATTAAACTCGTACAATTCAAACTCATTTATTTAATCTTCGAAAAATATTCAAAACAACTTAGCGCAGTTTATAAACACGTCTTATTACAAAACTATTTCGAAATCGACTCCCTTGTTTACTTATCCTAGGTGATAATTACAATATTAATCTGCCTACTCTTTATTACATAGTATATAAAAAATCATCCAATAACGTCGTATCACCAAGTTCGTGGCACTAATACCTTAACTTTGTCTTTTGCACTTTCCTATTTTATACATAATGTTCAATCATTGGTCCTAAATATCGCACAACCCTTCAATCATATTTGACACTGCTATTACTTGTAATTTTGATGTTACATGTTTGTCCAAAGGTTGATTCTAGTAAAAATAAATGCCGAAATGATACACATATGAACCTGGATCTGCGTGGTTAATAGTGGACATCCATAGACGCATCCGGTTTTCGGTTGGCAAATGTACGTTCAATGGCCTATTAAACTACAACTCAGTATAAAACCTTGAATACTGTGTGTTTTATCACGTCATCAAGTCATTATAATTTACGTCTTGGCACTTACATTTCAACTAACATTTCAAATACTTTAACGTATGTAAAGTACGGCAAACATACATTTTTAAATTACGGGATCTGATATATGGCTTACTTTATTTGGCATACACTACCTTCAACACAAAACAACCCTTAGAACCCTTGTAGCTCCTACTGACACTACAATATATTGCTGTGATAAGGGGTTTTTAGGGGTGTATTGAGTAGTAAGGGTCGTGTAGTAACCATAAATTGCAATAGGAATCAGAAAACTGCATTTATTCAGCAGAAAATTAAGTAATTCGTACATTTTTACATAATGCAAGCATTTAACACCTTGTATATAGACCATAATTAGCTTTAAACGATGCAAGTAAGCATATCTTACAGTAATAGAACGTGTATTCAGCAGAAAATAGGTAATTCATACATTATGTAAATAGCAAGTATTTAACACTCTGTATATAGACCTTTATTAATTTTAAGTAATGCAAGTAAGAATATCTTTCAACAAAAGTAAACGCATTCAAGAGAAATAATAGTACATGTAATTAAACACGCATTGAGAAGTGTTCTAATTAGTTATAAAACAAATACAAAGATAAGAGATAAAATCTAACAAAGCTTTATGTAAATACGGTGAAATAATAAACATTTTTGATAAGAAAACCCAGTTTCAAACACGCATAAAAATAGGTAAACGAAAATAGCATTGAAGTTACATCATTTATTTTGTTCAATTATTGAAAAGGCGATATCTACACAAAACAACTTATGGTCAAGATAACGAATAATAAGTATCAAACAAACACCATTACACGGAAAACCTAAGAAACTACATCAGAAAATGCAGGGAATATTAAAGATCTGGTTGGTTGAGATATCTGCAAGACTGCTTGAAAACCCAGCCCACATGTAAGTGGGAACAGCCTATATAATACAGAGCGATGATAAGAGGGGTCAATTCATAACTCATGCAGGGCGAAGCTGCGTCACTGTTAATCAGAAAGTCACGCATAATTTAATATTTAATAGAACATTAAGAGTATGTTACAGTTATAAAGTGCAACGATTATGAAGAATTCTTTTGCCGTTTAACAGTTTCGAATCTTGATGATAATAATTCGAATTGGTGGTACATTTCTGAATACTTCGAATCTGTGAATGTGTTGATGATAATTCAAATTTGTGGTACATTTCTGAATACTTCGAATCTGCGATATAACATTTCGAATCTGCAATATAACATTTCGAATTGGTGGTACATTTCTGAACACTTCGAATATGTGGAGTATTTCTGAATATTTCAAGTTGCAATAATTCAAGTATGTGTCCACAAGAATAATTTAAATCTGGGTCGACAATTATATTTTGGTACAATTCTGGTACAATTTTGAGTTACGAGATTCAAAGCATATAAAATAAAGAAGCACAAAGTAATTTTTGGAAAACGAGGGGTAACTGTACTGAAACCCTGGTTCAACGAAGAAGGACAACAAAGGGGTGTTGATCCACAACCCGAACAAGCTGTAGCAGGTCAGATCTATTTTATTTTTAAGATATTTTTTCTATTTGAATTTCAATACTGAATTTATTCAATTTATATAAAAAGTGTAACGAAGTCGGCAACAAACATTGCATACGTTAAACTTACGTAATATATTATAAAGGGGTCCAGAACGTTCTAGGTTTCTTTGGTAAAAAGAGGTAATTTTTGGTGACTTTAGATTGATTTCAAAGCATATAAATTTTGGGGTAAATGATACATATGATATTGATTGATTGAAGGGTGTATTTTAATATTTTTCAAAACGTGTAAATAATATTTATTTTCATTATATGAAATTAATTGACTTCGTTTTATAATTCAAACAAATAAGTAATCATAAAGGGGTGGAGAAGCAAAAAAATTGATCATCGTAACGTTGTGCACTCTGTGTAGATTAATAAAAGCTAGTCGTGGCATAATAATAAAATTAGTGAGAGTAAATTTGATTTGAGAACACAGAGTGGTGTAGTTATAGAAAACGTCATTACACCGAGTACGGCGTTATCATATCAATATATATATATATATATATATATATATATATATATATACCTGAGGCGTATTTCCTAATTTGCCTTTCAGTAGTGCATAAAGTAATTCTGCTGAGAACAGATTTTATATACCCCAAGGCATTGCAAATTATATCATGTCTTCACAACATGCAATTGTAGGTAACTAAAATACTGGTCATTAAATATTGTATTTTGTATGTCATATAAAAAATTAATTTGAACTGTCCAATACTTCCCAAAGTAAATAAGGATGTCAGATTTAAATATCTATACGTTAAAGTTAGATGCTGATAAATTAATTTGTTATGTAATCCCAGCCGAAAACTTCCTTTATTCTAAATAGTTTTATTGGAAATCAAAATCTAAACGCCTGCACCTTCAAATTAAAAAGAACTAGAATACAGTGATATATAAAGTGTTGTTTTTCGTTTTGACATGTTTACAAAGGTGTTATGTTGCTTTGAAAGTATTATTTATGTTTAAGTTTAATAAATAGTTTACTTCATGAATTTACAATTGTGAATCACTCACAAGGTACAACATCTGCAAGCTTGAGTTGTAAATATACAATAAATTTAAATAAAATTATATACCATTTGATAAAATAATTTAAATAAAATTTCATACGATTGGGGAAATAATTTAAATAGCACAATAACTATCATTCTCAAGATTCCGGATTCAAATCCATGAAGTACCTTGTGTTGTTTTGTATACCACAATTCGGTGATGAATTTAAATAGCATAAATAAAATTGTCAAATAATTAGACTCGAGAGGTTATGCGATTTAGATAAGATTCCCATATAACGTGGTTGGCATACACTAAGACGTTCCTGCATTACCATTAGCTGTCTGGTAGTGTATGATCTATTAGAGCGGGCTCTATAAGTAAAGCAGCAGGAGGAGTGAATCAAAGATTTCTTCGGTACGCTTATGAGGGAAGGCGGAGCCTATTTACATGGGCCCTTATGAGAAAAGAAGTGGTAAGAGGAGGTAATTGTGCGTCAGAAGTCCCATTCTTACCTCTCCCTGTCGTGGGGTATACATGTACGATTATTACAATTGTAACATAACTGCGATGATGTTACGTGATTTGTAATCGTAATTACAGAAATGGTTGAATAATTATACTCAAGACGTTAGATATTCCTACTGATTCATAATAAAACATGGACAACATATATTAACAAAATGGCCGGACGTTCCAACGTGGTTAAATGCTATCAATTACCAGATTCACTGATTAGATAATAAAATGTGAGATTGATTATAAGTACATTAGGAGGAGGAGGAGCAGTGTCTCAGCCTCACTATAAAACACCTACTACTATAACCATTTACTAATACCTACCTGTAGAGGCTGCTTGTATACATCAAATATTTCAGAACCCAAATGTAAAGACAGCGATCCATCTGACCATCTAACTAAACGTGCATTAGATTCCTTGATACCATTTCCTTCCTTATCAATTTCATCACGCCACCGCAATGTATTTTCTACTTTAAGTTTTAGCCTATAAACAATTACGCAAGTATGTATTAAAAATAATATAATAAACACAAACCTTGCACGACCTTCTTCATCTAATGTTTCTTCTTCGTCAATTTCATCCTCGTAAGTATCTGGATCAAAAGGTCTTGTTTCAACAGACAAAAAATTCGGCAGCTTTACAAAGTGAATGTCTTTTCCTAAGTCGCAACTAATTTTAGGAATTTCAACGTCAATTCTTGTTTCAGGAATAGGCTCAGGCTCTGGTTCTTTCTCTTCATCTTCCTGTAATTAAATGATAATCAACATATACATGTTAGACAAATATTACATCTTCAACAACAGGTCGTTGTTCTTGATCAGATTCAGACATTCTGTCACGGTCTTGCTCATTATCACTATCTCTTCGTGCTTCTTTATCACTTTTATCCTTTTCTTCCTCGCTGCTTATATCATCAGCATCCCCAAACAAAGCTGCAGCGCTAGGTTCTTCTTTATTTCCTAAAAACATTAACATTTTATTTAATAATCGGCCAACAGCAGTTTTAGCCAATGAACCAATGCTGATAGTTTAAATGATTGTAATAACCAATGTCCATTAGATAACCGATATTTATGCAATAACTTGGCTGATGTTACTGATTTATTTTATCTTCGTCAGAATATTTCATTAACCAATAACGTTAAAAACCGTTTTTGATATTCGCTTGAACTAATAAAATCTAGCATTGCTAATATACCTTAATAGATTATTATTTAATTAAATTTATCACCCTTAACAATATATAATTACAAAAATGAAGAATACTTATCAAACCATTATTATATTTTTTCTCTTGGGTCTAAGCAAAATATTCAGCCGATAAAAGGGTGATAACATACAAAACGTTTATTGTCTTGCATTACTTTTTTATTAATATGAGAGTGTATTACTCTATCAATTTCCAAAAAGAAACAAAATTACAATTCCATTGAAAATTTTTTGTTATGCTGATTAATACTAAATGTAAGATAGCAATGCCCCAGTGGTGATATGTAACGATAAAAAAGCCAGGCCGTTTAAATTACAACTACCACTGGATCATAGAAAAATATATTTTTAGTGGTGGTATATGCTCACCTAGTGTCAACCTGCTCAAAATTATATTATCGCCATTGATTCATCGACATAACTAACTTTATTACAACTGCTATCATAAAATAACAAACCTCCATCATCTTCACTGTCAGAATCAATGAAGCGACTTTTTTTTCGCACTTGTTGAGGCTCGCTTGATTCACCTCTTTTCCGCTTATCACCATGTTCTTCGCCATTAACAAGAGGACTCCTTGAGGGGGATTTATTTGAAGCCCGTGATCCTGATCTAACAGAAGCTCTTGAACCTGATCGTGATCTAGCAGAACTTGAACGTGACCTATTAGAACCTTTTGAGCCAGATCTATTGGAACTACGTGAACCAGATCGACTTGAACCTGATTTTGAACTTTTCGATGCAGAACGTGATCTACCAGACCCTTTTGAACGTGATCTCGACTTACGTGAAGCTGCAGATCCTGATCTATTAGATATAGCAGAACCTGACCTAGCCCGTGACACTGACCTTGACTTATTAGATGCTACCGAGCCAGATCTATTAGAATCACCAGAAGCAGATCGATTTGACGGAGACTTTGACTTATTTGATACATGTGACCTAGATCTTCTTGAAGCAAGTGAGTGATTTGAACCAGGGGATGCTGCTTCCTTAGACATATAAGATCTTTTTGAATCAGCAGAAGCCGACCGCTTAGAAGCAAGGGAGCCACTTCTATTGGAAGTTCTAGAAACATGGGATCCTGATCGATTCGAGGCTCTTGATCCTGATCGATTTGAAGCTCTCGAACCTGATCGATTTGAAGCTCTCGATCCTGATCGGTTTGAAGCTCTTGATCCTGATCGATTTGAAGCTCTCGATCCTGATCGATTTGAAGCTCTCGATCCTGATCGATTTGAAGCTCTTGATCCTGATCGATTTGAAGCTCTCGATCCTGGTAGATTTGAAGCTCTCGGTTCTGGTCGATTGGAAGCTCTCGATCCTGATCGATTTGAAGCTCTTGATCCTGTTCGATTTGAAACTCTCGATCCTGATCGGTTTGAAGCTTTCGATCCTGATCGATTTGAACCTCTAGATTCAGATCGATTTGAAGCTCTTGATCCTGATCGATTAGAAGCTTTTGATCCTGATCTATTAGAATCTTGTGTTCTAGACCGTGAACGTCTTGATCTTGCCGAGTGTGACCTATTTGAAACACTAGATCCACTTCTGGCTGAAGCTCTAGATGCATTTGATCCCGAGCGATTTGAAACCAATGATGGTGACCTATTAGTGGCACCAGTTATTGAACGAGCTCGTTTCGATAATGGTGATTCAGATCTATCTGAATCTCCTTTGTGTGAAACAAGTGAACCAGATCTAGACCTAAAAGTGATAACAATTTAATAGAGCTACGAAAATTAAACTAAATACCTTGATCCAGATTTTGATCTGTTAGAAGCTATTGAACTTGATCTTGATTTAGCAGATCCACTACGAGATCGTGATTTAGAATGCACTGAGCCATCAGGACTGCCACTTCGTGAACGAGAACTACCAGTACTGGGCGATCTAATAGATGTTTGGCTTTTTTGGAAACTAGGCGAGTGTGACTGAGATCTATCTAATCCATATCCAGGTGTAGGTACCGGACCATGTTCAGTGGGACTAGCACTTCTTTCAGAGTCATCAGAATCCGACATTTCGAATTCATAAACAATAAAACAAACTTTTAAAATTTACATGTAGAAAATCATTTACATTTTATAGGTTATGTTTATAGTACACAAAACGTCCTTGCTACACAATTAAACGTAAGCATAGAAAGTAAGGAGAAAAACGTAACATAATAAATTCAAACAATATGTAAAATAGGTCGGAAAACAAGCTGACCAATTGCGAATAGCATTTTACCCTACAACCAATAGTGATGAATGTGTTAAAAATGTTTAAGATATAATAATTAAGAATTAAATTTTTAATTATTATTATTAAAAAGTTTTAAACAACATAGTATATATAAATATAGAAACTCACAAAAATGTATGCTAAAATAGGCATTGATATTTTATGCATATTAGTATAAATATTAAGTTAAAAAACATCTAGTTGCACATTATTTCACATGCTTTTTCTTTTAAGCAAGTTATTATGCACAGAGTAATTGCTCTGTGTTGTTATGTATAATAACAACGTATCGTTGATTTGCAAAATTTGAGCTTACTTTATTTTGAACGGGACATAAACACCGTAGCAACTTCACAGCCACCCTGACTCACTGCTGCTGCGTGGGAGGGGTTGCTATAGAAAAATACAAGCTCGAAGATATACAATTTGCAAAACTACCTACTTAAAAATTCAGCTAACTTTAGGGTTCACTTATGTTGAATGTGCTGTGCTAAATTGAAAATTTTTACTTTGAAAATTTTCAATTGGAAACCTAGGAAAATGAATACTTAGCTGACGTTGTTAGTTTTTCTTTTGCATTAATTGTAACTATTTTTATTTGAGAAATAAAATTCAGTTTTCCACTATATCTACTCAATAAAGAAATTGTGAGCACAAAATCAGTTCACAATACACGCAACTGACACTTAATGCTATTACAGCTGTCCAATGCACAAATACACCTCCAAAACTTCTGCAATTATGCAAAATAACAACGGTAAGGAAATTACGCCAACTCAACAAGCTGTGCTACGTACAATGACGTAGCCGGACGAAACGTAAGTACCAGGATAACTATCACATGCGGAGAGTGGGGGACACACATAAATACCAAAAAAGAAAAATAAAGCATAAAAAAAATTAAGCACATCGTCCATGATTATCTATTAACAACTAACAATAAATAAAAACAAAAAAAAATTTCTTGATTCGCATGGACAAATAAAAGTATTAAATTTTAGTAATATTGTAAAGGACCGATTTGATAGTGGGTCCACGAAGTGCGTATTTCGCGGCTAACATGTAATAAAATTCATTAAAACAAAAAAAAAGATTAATGTTTCAATATTCTCAATAGCAAGTTTTAAATGTAGATTTTCTCAATAGTACGAGCGTTAAATTTAAGCATTAAATGTAAATTTACTCCATAGCAAATATGTTAAAATTAAAAATAGCGAATGTTGATTTTTTCAATAGTGCAGGTGTTAAATTTAAGCCTTAAATACATGCCACGTTGCAGTAAGAACTAACGAAGTATAACCATAAGCACCTGCGCAGCCAGCTATTCAACAAGTATGGTGAACTGGTTTCACATTATCAACCGTTGATAAATAAAAATCCCTGACATGTATAAAGAAAACAAGGCGCATACCTCTATGCGTCAAGATACTTATCTTGCCAAACATGGTGGTTGAGTCGACACAGCGACGTAAAGGCCATCGTAACTACAATAGTGACCCACCAAAAAAAAAACAGCTGCACCACGGCAACGAACAGTCGGACCTACATAAAGAAAGGACCCCTTTGGCCTCCAGCTAAAAAAAGCTAAAAAGAAAATCGGATTAGAATGAGTAAGCGCGGGAAAACTCGCCAATACACGCAAGTCATCTCTATCTTGTCGAACAAAAAAAAAGCGTGCATGCAACAAACATCTCGACGCACAAGCTGCAGGGTGAAGTTCAAAAATGAGTTCAAATGAACACGAATTTGAAATGCAAACATTCGCATTATCGAACGATGGAAACTGGAAAATGCGGTTTTATCGGAATAGTTCAATACACTATTTAGACGAAGGTTTAGTGTTAAAGCGTTTATTAGTTTATTAATTTATATTAGTTTAATTTGTATAACTTTCTACGCATTCTATGGTACGCCTATGAGTGCAAATGTTTCCTCCGTTTATGATCGGTAGTCTTGTCTTCGGACGGCTCCGTCAAAGCAAAGCCCAGTAACAGTTCTTGTTCAATTTTCAGTGTGGTAGGACGTTCCTGCTACATTACAAAATGTCTTGTTTCTTTGTGTAAATAGTTTTCATATTAATAAATAAATGTAGTGTGTCAATTGAAACTCCTTTCATTAAAAGGCTGAGTTTATTGATATTACAGTCCCCAGTATTCTCTCGGCATGCTACACAAACAAGTAGATAATTCCACAGCAAGCAACCGACCAGCGCATATCGAAGGACAAGGTGAAATAATCGCTGTTTATTCCGATAGCTTTACTAGCCGCCCTACATGGTGCCTTCTCACCGCATATTACATTAAAAATGGTATTTTGTCAACGACGTTTTAATCATATTTTCACAGCTGTAATTATCGAGCATTAATTACAAAGAAGTTCATAAAATCCAAGGAATTTATCTACAAATATAATACTTATACTATACAAGGTACGTTTTCTCTTTCTACATTTCAGACGAACGTGTATGATAAGAGAAGAAAGTATTAGCAACGGATGTACTAAACCGAAGCTTTGCATTCCATACCAATATTCAAGTTGCATTTTCGAAGTTGCCGTGCGCAAGAGAGAGATAGTAACTAATAAATACCAAGTCAAGTACAAAGAAACAAGTTTCTTCACGCATACGCAGGTAGGTCAGGGGTAAGTCCTTTGTTTACTGATTTCCTTTTCCAACCGCCTGTGAACATATTGTGCTCATCTTTTATTTGCAGCAAATAAAGAAATGTGTTTTATTTAGCTTTAAGGTATTTTAAGGGTTTAAAATTGCCAGTTTATATGTACACATCCACATTTAAAATTCAGTATTGATTATTTCAATAAATGCAGGTTTAGCCTCACATTCGTAACTTACGTTCACAAAGGACGTAGAATATTTCAAGGGACCACCAGCGGCGTGGTGTCAATATTTTGTATTCATTTTTACACTATTTGAATAACCATCACTTTCAGATGGAGTCCTTTATTAGAACCAGAGGCTACATCAAGTGTAGGCTCACTAGGTTTTCAAAGCATATTGACTTGCTTGAAACAAAACAAAGAGCAAATGAAGCTCTCAATTCAACGCAAATTGTGGAATTACGTCAAAGGTTAAATGATGTAATGCCAATTCTTTCTGAATTTTATGATGTTGACTTCAAGATCTTAGAAGCTGATCCCAATGCGGATTGCGATGAGACTTTTGAATCAACATACTATGCAGCAATTTCACGTGCTGAAAATATATTACAAAACTATGAAAGTGGTCCAAAACATCGTTCTGTTTCCCCATCAAGTAGTAGTAAATCAAGTTCTAACAATTCAGGACCTTCAATTCGCTTGCCTATTATTTCTCTTCCAAGTTTTAGTGGCGAAAGTTCCGAATGGTTGGAATATTATGAAATTTTCAAAAGTCTTGTTCACGAGAACTCTTCTTTGACCGACGTTCAACGGTTACATTATCTCAAAGCCAGTTTGACCGGATCTGCAAGCCAGATTGTCAAATCGCTAGAATTTCGCTCTGAAAGCTATTCGTTAGGCTGGAAGGCAATTTGCGATCAGTTCAACGATCCTCGCATGTTAGTGCACAATCATTTCAAAGCCATCTTTGATCTTGAGCCACTCTCTAAAGAGTCTGCATCGAAGTTGCGACAATTCAACGATACTCTTTTCAAACATTATACAGCTCTTAAGTCATTGTCTTCAGAACAAAATCTCCTAGAGTTCATGATAATTTTTATTGTATCCAAAAAGTTGGATTCCCGTACCTTTCGTGAATGGGAAGTTTCCAGGAATGCTTCCAAGTCGGAGCTACCTACAATTTCAGAATTCAGAGAGTTTCTAAAAAATAATGCTAATCTTCTAGAAACATTAGAAGCAAAGCAAAACAAAGTAGTACTTGAAAGGCCATCAAAGGCACATTCTAAATCCTTCATTTCAACTACAGCATCATGTGTTGTCTGCAAAGGCGACCATGCATTGTATAGATGCAATGAATTTATAAAGTTATCTCAAAAGGGTAGACTTTCAAAGGCAAAGTCGCTTCAAGTTTGTTTAAATTGCCTTTCAAAGGGACACTTCATCAATAATTGCACTTCTAAGTTCACATGCAAGAAATGCAAAGGTAAACATAATACGCTTTTGCATGAGGACAAGCCTCAACTCAAATCTGAAAATAATTCAGAACAAACAACGCCTACAGCCACGCCTGTAGAAACAAACCAAGCAATTTCCGCTTTCTGTTCAAACGATTTTCAAGTTTTGTTGCCAACTGCTACGGCTAAGATAACTTCCAGTGATGGTAACACTCACACAGTCAGAGTCCTCTTAGATTCCGGTTCACAATCGAACTTCATACGGTCAGATCTTTGCAAGAAATTGAACCTTCAATCACGTGATGTTGATATCACAGTTTCAGGTTTAGGACAAGCCGCTTCTCGCATACATTCAAGGTGTGACGTTAAACTCCAGGCGATTCACACTAACTTCACTATAGATATTTCCTGTTTAGTTCTTGATGAGATTACGGGTATCACGTCTACATTCTCTGTCAAACGTAATAGCATCAAAATTCCAGATAACATCAGATTATCTGACAACAGTTATGACAAGCCTAGCACCATTGATGTATTGTTGGGTTCGTCTACATTTTGGAAGCTTCTTTGTGTAGGACAGATTCATCTGGGTCTTGATCTTCCAGCCTTACAGAAGACTCGTTTCGGTTGGGTTATTTCTGGCCCTATGGCTACTGTTGCATCGCACACTGTTCAGTGCAATTACATTTCTGTTGATGACACTTCAGCTATTCTCAGTAAGTTCTGGGAAGTTGAACACTATCCTATTGAAAGGGTTCACACACCGAAGAAAAGGCCTGCGAGGCACATTTCCAACAGCACACACGTCGTGATGCTGACGGTCGTTTCACAGTTTCTCCCACTCAGACAGTCCATTGAGGTTCTGGGAGATTCTCTTCAAACAGCACAAAAGAGATTTCTTTCTTTAGAAAACGATTACAATCTAATCCAGATTTATTTGCTCGATATTCACAATTCATGCAAGAGTACATCGACTTGGGTCATATGTCTATAGTTGATCTTAGCTCTTCTGTAATTTCCTATTATCTCCCTCATCACGGCGTGATAAAGGAAGACAGTCTAACAACAAAGCTGCGAGTTGTTTTTAACGGTTCTCAGGAAACCACTTCAGGGCATTCCTGAATAGTATTCAAATGGTTGGTCCAACCATTCAACAAGATTTGTTTTCGATTCTGATTCGTTTTCGCAAACATGCCTTTGCAATTTCAGCTGACGTTCAGAAAATGTACAGACAGGTACTCGTTAATCCTGACCAGAGAAATTTGCAGAGGATCCTGTGGCGCTTTTGTTCTTTAGATCCCATTCGTACATACAGTTTAAATACAGTTACGTACGGTACAACATCCGCTTCTTTTCTTGCCATTCGTTGTCTCGCTCAGCTGGGTCACGACTGTGAAACATCATTTCCTGAAGTCTCTAAGACCATTAAGGAAGACTTTTATGTGGATGACCTTTTAACAGGAAGTAGTACGCTTCAAGGTGCTCGTGATCTTTGCAGGAAGGTAAAACAAATTCTTGATCCAGGCTGCTTCAAACTACAAAAATGGATTTCTAACAATCCCCAAGTTCTAGACATAATTCCAGATTCGGATATTCATCCAGGTGTTCTTGCTTTCGGCTCTCATGAGCACACTCGTACATTAGGTTTGACTTGGTGTTTTGAATCCGATAATTTCATGTTTACGATTTCAAATGCATCTTCATTCAAGGCTACCAAACGTAGCATGCTTTCCGAAATATCACAAATTTTCGATCCTTTAGGACTCCTTGGTCCCTGTACTTTAGGAGCTAAAATTCTGATTCAAAAACTTTGGATTGAAAAATTGGGTTGGGATGATTTCATTCCTGAAACCATTCAAGCAAAATGGAGTTCTTATCGTACTGATCTCGTCAATTTAAACGATTTGAAAATTTCTCGTCATATTTTATGCAAGGAATTTACTGATGTTCAGCTTCATGGTTTTTGCGATGCATCCCTACATGGATATGGTGCATGTATTTTTGTACGATTGATGGATCAAGGTGGGAGATTCCATGTTAATCTTCTGTGTTCAAAATCAAAGGTTTCTCTTCTGAAACCTCTTACAATACCAAGGCTAGAGCTTTGCGGAGCAGTTCTGCTAGCTAAGTTGACTGACCAAGTTTCAAAGGCATTACAATTGCCCATTTCTCATTATATATTTTGGTCAGATTCAACAATTGTATTAGGATGGCTGAAGGCCAACCCTAATCTCTTGAATACATTCGTTTGTAACAGGGTTGCAGATGTACAACAATTGACGTCGATGGGCATTTGGCGCCATGTACCTACTCAAGATAACCCTGCAGATATTCTCTCAAGAGGAATAACTCCTCAAGGTCTGAAAGAGTCTATTTTATGGTGGCATGGTCCATCATGGCTCACTGAAGAAGAATCTTCATGGCCTACTTTCAAGTTATCATGTACAGAACTTCCTGAAATGAAAAGGGAAGCTCGCTGTATTACAGTCAGTTCACCTGATCCTTTTCCGTTTAACATTTATTCAAGTTTAACTCAACTTGTGAGAGTTACTTCTTATTGTTTGCGCTTTCGCAATAATTGTTTGAATTCCAAGGCAGCACGCTTTTCAGGATCTCTTTCAACTAATGAAATTCAAGAATCCCTTCTAGTTCTTATTTAGCGCTCTCAACAGGAATCTTTTCCTGATGATTTAAAATTGTTATCACGGGTGCTCCCTAAAGACTTCATCATTGTTATCGCTTAATCCCTTTTTGGATTCAAGGGCATGATTAGAGTTGGTGGCAGACTGCACAACTCACAACTTATGTTTGATAAAAAATTTCCATTGCTAATATTCGGCAAGCACCGTCTTGCAAGACTTCTTGTTACACAAGAACATATCAGGCTGCTTCATGCAGGCCCTCAAATGTTACTTGCTAACCTCAGAGAAAGGTATTGGATCACTTGCGGTAGGAATCTAATTAAACAAGTCGTACATCAATGTGTACGATGCTTTCGTTTTTCACCTAAGGTAACAGAACCCCTGATGGGTAACTTACCATCTTCACGTATTAAGCCATCCTTTCCATTTAACGTAGTAGGAGTCGATTATGGCGGTCCCTTTTTTGTTAAAGATCGAAAGGGTCGTGGCTTCAAGACCACAAAATCATATTTATGTCTTTTCGTTTGCTTTGTTACCAAGGCAGTGCACCTGGAGTTGGTCACTAACCTATCTACAGAAACATTTCTAATGGTTTTTCGCCGATTCACAGCACGTCGCGGTAAACCATTGCATGTTTACTCTGACAATGGGACAAATTTTACAGGTGCTAACTCTGAGCTTAAATGTTTAGGCATGTTTTTAAAAGAGCAATGTCATACAATTACTGATTCAACCATTATTGAAGGTATAACCTGGCACTTTATACCCGCCCAAAGTCCCCATTTTGGTGGTCTTTGGGAGGCCGGCATAAAATCTTCCAAATTTCATATAAAGCGGGTTATTGGGAATACATTATTTACCTATGAGGAAATGAGCACTTTACTAACACAGGTGGAGTCCGCATTAAACTCCCGTCCAATATCTCCTTTATCAGCAGACCCTAGTGACCTGTTGCCACTGACGCCTGCACATTTTTTAATTGGTGGAACTTCGGTTTTTTTGCCAGATCCGGATTTGTCTCAAATACAAGAATCTAGACTTGCAGTCTTTCAGAAAATTCAAAGATTCCATCAAAGCATATGGAAGAGATGGAATAAAGAATACATATCCGAGTTACAGCAGCGCTCCAAATGGCGTGCGACAATTCTCCGCCATTAAATTGGAAACTTGGCAGAGTGATTGATGTCCACCCTGGCGCTGATGGCATCAGTCGAGTCGCTTCAGTAAGAACTGCAAATGGAACAGTGAAGCGTTCTTTTTCAAAACTGTGCCCACTTCCTATTGTGCGCGAGTGAGTGCAAGCATGTTCAAATTGCAATTTGTGCGCTACTGTGCGTTAGCTCTATCCTACAAAATAGGTGTATTAGTTATAAGTTGTTATAATTACGTTTATATTTAGTTTTTGTAAAAAAAAAAAGGTGACATTCTTTTGTTCATTTTGCTTTGTGCATGATTATTTTGTTTAGATTGTATATTTTTGCATTTGTTCATATAATTCATAGCTTGGATGCCTATTGTTTACTATCAACTATTTTGTTGAAAGGTCCCCCTTTCAAGGCGGGCGGTATGTTAAAGCGTTTATTAGTTTATTAATTTATATTAGTTTAATTTGTATAACTTTCTACGCATTCTATGGTACGCCTATGAGTGCAAATGTTTCCTCCGTTTATGATCGGTAGTCTTGTCTTCGGACGGCTCCGTCAAAGTCCAGTAACAGTTCTTGTTCAATTTTCAGTGTGGTAGGACGTTCCTGCTACATTACAAAACGTCTTGTTTGTTTGTGTAAATAGTTTTCATATCAATAAATAAATGTAGTGTGTCAATTGAAACTCCTTTCATTAAAAGGCTGAGTTTATTGGTATTACAGTCCCCAGTAATCTCACGGCATGCTACACAACCAATTAGATAATTCCACATCAAGCAATCAACCAGCGCATATCGAAGGACAAGGTTAAATAATCGCTATTTATTCCGATAGTCTTATTAACTACCCTACATTTAGAATGAAACAACAGAGAAAGTAATTATATGTTATCGGAATGTTTAACAAATCAACTGATACCTCCAACAAGGTCTCGACTAATTAATTATAGCATAAAGTATCGTTTTCAAAGCACAATGGGTTTGAGTTGCGGAATTATTAGAAAGCGTATTCATTGTAGAAAAATAAAATATACCAGATATAAACCATTTAACCATCGAATAAGTTTTCGTTTTTAGCATGAATAGATTTGACTATGCGCGTACTATTGTAGCGGGGTAAAAATACAGTATGGGATTTTGAATAGAAACCGAAGCTAGGTGAACGAAAAACAAATTACCACAAAAAAGATGCATCTGAATCTATCCTCGAAAATAAACGTAACAGCTGTTTTGGGTGTAATTAAGTAATCTGAATTTTGCAAGTTTTGACAGAGAAATTTTGTTCTGGTGTTATCAGTGTGTGTGTGTGTGTGTGCGCGCGCGCCTGGGTGCGTGTGTGGGTGCGCGTGTTTTTGTGTGTGTGTGTATATATGTGTGTGTATGTCTTACTATGATATCATATTGTAACGGGCTACTACTACCGCGTTTCTTTAATTTAAAACAAGTAATAATAAAGGTCTTTATTACTCACTGTTCACAAGTCTAATTAACAGTATATGCCTTATTCAAATATGTTTTCAGTCCACTTAACAATGAAGCACTATTACACTAATGAATTTACAAGCACTAATTTCTTCTTAAACTAACTTCTTTACCATAGGTCCATTAACAACACTAACACAACTATTTGTTTATACACTTCTATTTATGTATGTATACTACAAGCTGTATGTACATTAGACAGAGTATAACATTTATGTATACTTCTAAAAGCTCAAACTACTATTACTTTACAACGTTATAATTTATATTAGACATTCTAGTATAGACTGACCCTTGCATTTCTTAGCGGTCTTATATATACTCAGATTTAAATATATGACTCATCTTCTGGTAATTACGAGAAGCTTCCAGGTCTGGCGAGAATGAACAGTGCTGGCGGCGTTTTGTGTGTTTGATTGCTAGAAGCATTCTAGAACCCTGAAGACTATGCAGACCCTACAACGCTTGTGTGCTTGACGGGTTGCCTAATAGTAGCTCGCAACAATATCTATTGAAAAGCAGATAAAATTCAGAGTTTTACTTATTACTAACTGATTATTTATTTTTGCATGTTTATTGATCTTAATTACAGTTAATAATTGCGTTCGCCCCAAGGGGTGGGGAATTTGAACGTTTTAAAAAATTATTACAGTTTCTGATGTACATGTTAATTATGGTGTTAACGCAATTGCCCCTGTAAAGTTCTGGTTTTTATCGCGTGATTCCCCTATGAATACATACCTGTTTAAAGTTTCCACTGAATCATACGTTAATATCAATGTCCCCGTGGTTTATGCGTCATTCCACATTCCCATCCCAGTGCTTGTGGTTACTGTACTAGCTGTTTTGGAATCGCCATATTGGGCTATTCAATAAAATTTGAATTAAGAAGTGTTAATGAAGTATGCTTTTCAAACTGTAGAATAATATTCACAAGGTAGAAAATGTTTCTAAATTAGTTTTAAGTACAGATTAATGTATGTTGTAACACTTCACCCTCCTTCCCTGACCTACGTATCAGTCAAAGAAACAAGGACCGAGTTACCTAATACATATATAATCGAATGCCAACTTTATATCACTTTTTTATGGTTCAAAATTGCAATATAAGGGTACACTTACCTATTCCAATAGTTTTACTGTACCTTCTTCAAACGCCTCGGCTACTCTACAGCGGAGAATACATGGACATGTCCCAGGGTGGATAGGCCTAGAATTCTGAAACCGATACTGGTGAGTTAACTTATCCAAAAGTTTACAAAGTATCTGTAACTAAATGTATTTCAACAAACCCCTTTTAATTGTAATATGTATATATAGCTCAACATTTGTATTAAGTACTGAATTTAATAACCTTTAATATGTTGATAGAACTATTTACATGTACTATATTGACATACTTGAATGCAATAAAATCAATATCTCTTACTTAACTAAAAGTTCCCTTAAGCCGGGTTGTTAAATATTGTACTAAGCCCTGCAAATTCTACAGTTAAAACAAATTGACTCCAAATTAAACATAGCTAATAACTCTTGATATTCTACACAAAATTCATAATAATAAGCGGTAACGTTAATAAAGTCCAAAAATTCCAACCTTAATCTAGCAACTTAACATATTCATGTAAAAGCATAGGTATTATTATATAAAAGTTCATACTTACAACACCACGTGTATGCATGCATATACAAGTCCGTTCTCTCGAAACATTTATTCAAAGATTCACTCAATACCTGTTCGGGTATACAATACCCACTGTTGCTACACTCTCTACAATACCTCCAAGGTAACTTATCCTCACCAGGGTTGATAATGCTTAACACGGGTGTTGATAAATTTTGTGCTCGAAACTCTTGATATTCCCCTACTGCTGTACCAACTTGGCTTGGAATCGAACTTCCAAAACCCAAACTTCCACAATCAAACAATAATGAAGCATATAGGTGTGGTTAAGTGTCATTTTCTTTGCAGCTAATAAACCCGCACTTTCTATCATTAACTGCTTTACAGCTGAACCATTTCGTTTTTTTTTTATTATTATACTTAAATTTATTACGATTTACTTTTCCTTTACGAGCCAAACTTATGTGTTCTTTACCCACTGCTTAAATTCACTATTCTTCCCGTAATAAATATACTAATTCTTATATTTGTTCATGACATCCATTTAATATACGCGATCTTGTAGCGTAACAAGCACTAGCTCCGAGCTAGTTATGTTTCACATTTCGTACCTTCTCTATCTTTGTCTTTGTGTGCCTTGTTGAGTCTTTGTGTGTCGTCTTTTCCACTCCCCCTATTTAAATACCTTTTATCACGTGATTGTTCTAGCCAATCAAAAATCTTACATATTTCACAATTGTATATCATCCGTACATGTGCTTTTAGGTTAATGGTTTAAATCCACTTTTATTAATGCCATTGCTAATTGAAATTACCCTATAATTAAATTTAAGTTATTCCGCAATATACTAAAGTATTTCCTATTAATATTTTTATAGATATCACGAAAATTACATTTTATTACGTACTTCCGGTTTTGAATTTTCTAGAACAATTTTTCTTTGGCGCCTAAATTTAAAATCTTCTATATTTCATGGAATGTTAGATATCAGTTGATAGGTTATGTTCATTTAAAGTGTCAATTGTCACCCCAAAGTCGAACTAGGATTGAATAACTATCTTAATTCAGGTCGGTGATAGGTTACATTTTATATAGAATTATTTGTGATTGGCCGAAAATATTATTTGAAATTTAAATTAATTTAAAAATGTTCTTGGGTGTTACAATGTGTATGTTATCAAATATTGTAATAACACACAAGTAGCATTAGTGTAAAGAAAGAAAGCATTTTCAATTAATTTTAAGCAATAATTAATTGAACGAAAATCTTAAACAAATTTCAGATTTTATTAACTATATTTAATAATTAACGGTAGAATAGAGATCTACACGCTTAACAACAAAGTTGCAATCAACGTTCATTTCCGTTTCATATACTTAAGAAATAGTCACCTACTATTCCGTAATTAAAATAGAGTATAACTGCAATGTTTGACGAATGTTTTGTTCATATGCCCTTGTTGCAGTTTATTATATTCATAAAAATAATAACAAATAATAACGATATTGTAATAAAGAGGCTTTAAATACAAAGTAGAATTTTCTGCCTTTCCTTCAAGTACATCTAACTCGTGTGGGTTTGGCATGTCCTGAAGTGCTAATACGGTCGATTTTCCAATATGTAATAGATAGATTGAGAACCTTATACATAAAGAGCAAACGATATTGGTCACTAGGAAGATTGTACTTCCACTAATTGTTAAGACAATAGAATGCAAATGTTAGTAGTTATATCAAAGAGGTTGCGTGCCGCAAGAGGGCAGTTTGATTCAGTTCAGTCCAATTCAGTAGAATTTTAACTCAGTTCCAGACCTAATATATTGCCTTCGTACGTTCGAGACGGTGAACGGCTTAAGTGTAGTAAAGTAATATGAAAGTCAAATTTAAGTTGAATTACCGTCATTGTCGCTGCAGCATACAAAGATAAACAAAATTGAAGCTTACATTAATTAAAGTTAAATTAATAACGAAATGTACCTTAAAAGAAAAAAGATACTTAATTTTGAGTTTTAAATATGTCGGATGTTTCCATGTCTTAGTTAAGGGTTTTGCATTGTTCTAAATATGCTTCTCGCGGTTAAATATCTTTCTTTAAAAACATAAACTTTTGTATTTAATTTAGGTTGGTTATTCGGCACTATAATAAGATGTTTACATCACCCATTTATACAGTGAATTTGAAATGTGCTGAAATAATTAAGACCATTTGGTAATAGTCTAAAGTTTTATAGAATAAGATCAACGACTATACATAGATTAGCATAAGTAATAAAAATTTTATACTTTTAAAACAAATACGATTTAAAAAGTATCATTCATCGTATTAGAAAAGAAAGATGATTGAAACTAAATTGGTTTAAAAAAATTGTAATTAATCTCTACATAAACCTACACTGGTGAATATACTAAATCAGTAAGTCACTAAGTGTCTAACAAAGGATTTCAGATTGATGATTCTTAAAATTTTTAATTTGCAATATAATAATAATAATACATAAATGAGGTTTCAAGTTTTAAAAATAACGCTACCGAGATGCCTTCCGTCTCGTTTACAGCACTCCTCCAAGAAAACCAACATATCCTGTACTAGGTGCTGAAACATTTTTGTTATTTCATCACGTATACTTTTTCACTGTTGAATAATCACTCAAGGATTATTATAGACTATACTCTTCAAGCACCTCCACAGACAAAAATCCAAATGCAAAAGGTCCCGTAATCTTCTGAGGCCAAAGAAATCACAACCAGGAAGCGACTTTTCTAGAAACATGACTTTAAAACATGTAACCAAAATCTAAAAGCGTATGGTTTGATGTGCATCTCTCATTGACACCAAACCAACGAGCAAAAGTTGAAGGTTTTTCTTTTTTCAAATATAATTTGGGGTTGAAGAGAATTAGTCAATAGAAAGTAAGCGTATCTGTGGATCAGACAGTGGACCCACACTACCACTTTCATGCATGTAACGTTATTATAGCACAACAGTCATGTGCACACTTGAAAACACAGTCCATTAACAGTATTAAACCTGCGGCTTTGCCATTACCGCTTGTGAAAATAATCTCGAAACCAATCTCTTTAAAACATATTTACACAAAGTGAAGCTTTTTTGTCATAGCTTATGTGGTCATTACCACGATTGTTCTTGTTAGGTGTTGATATTGGATTAGCATTAGCTATACCAAACCAGGATAGTATTTTTATGGTGTAAACATCTCGAGAGATAAAAATAACCCATTCCGATAATACAATATTTGCACCCTAAGACAATTATCAATTTTAATCTTATCAGTATCAGCTACCAACCCATCATCAACGTATACTGCAACAAAAAGCTGTTTGCTATTTCTTATTCGCATAAACAAAATGTATCACAAATGCTATTTTGCATTCCTTCAGTTTTCATGAAATATCTGCTACTCCAACATAGTGAAGATTGCTTGTGCCTATACAAAGTACAGTGAAATCAACAAACTTGACCTCTACAACCGTCAATGCCTTCAGGCTATGACATATACTTTCTCCTGCAGTGTACCATACAGAAATGCAATTTTCACGTCAAACTGACAAGCGTAAGTTATCCAAAACTGCACCTGCAAACAAAGCACGTATGGTTTAATATGTAGCAACTAGAATAAGCACTTTGTCACAATCAACATCGTGCTTTTATACATAAGTGTTTGATGTTGCCTTTTATTTGGATGTAAAATTTCAGCATCAACTTGTGAGATACTGTTTACTTCTGATTTTTCCTCCAAAGCTGGAGATCCTTCTTCAGTTTTTACTGTCAGAATTTGTTTTAATCAACTCTGTATTAACTTCTATGCTCACTTAGAAAATGAACATGCTTTCTCAGACTTAAATATAACATTCCTTTTACAAACAAATTTGACTTTAGATGAAATATATGCTCTGTCTTTGTCATTAATATATCCAACAACATGACCACAAATGCTCTTGTTGACCCATTTTTTTGAGGTTGTTTGAGACTGTACATATAACACTCTGTTCTAAAGATTTTTAAATGACACAACTTTTTTGTTTTATGCCTATTCCATAGTTCCAATAGATTGACTCAAGTTTTACCAGTAAGATTAGGCAGATATACTGCTGTATAAATAGCGTCTGCCCACAAAGATCTTGGCAAACCACTTACAACAACCATCAATTGTGCTGTTTTTGCATTCTGCAGCCCAATTTTGTTCTGACAAATTAAACGAAACATTATTCTTCATGCAGCAATTACATTCTGCACTGATGTGCAATCAAATTCATTACCATGTTCGATAAAAGAACTTTAACAATATGTCCAGCTGTTTCTGATTCATTTAAAAACTGTTCTAGACATCTCGATGCTTCATTTTTATGCTTTATAAAAATGCATCAACAGTTACTGCAATCATCCTTTAAAATTACAAAATATCGTGAACCACCTACATAATTTAATTATTAGCATTAGTTGCACAATATGTTCTTTAATTGTTGATTTTCTCATATGACTTAAGTGCATCGTCTTCTCGAACTAATTTAGTGTTTTAAAATGTCCCTTTTCACCAGTTTTGACATGCCCATTTATCGCTTTTAACCCTATTTCTGTCTTGTGCTTCTTGAAATTTTTGTTGATCATAGTTCAAAAGTGGCATGGTGGTTGGTGATAGCAATTGTGCTCTGCAATTAAATCAAATGTTTTATGATTTTTATGGTTCTAATTTAGAAATATAAAGTGAAAGTGATTCTAAACTGCAGCATCGATTGTGAATAAGTGATAAGTGAATAATAATAATAATAATAATAATGCGGCAGGTGTAAAACAACATTTTGATAAGTCATAAGAACTTCGTAGCCTATTATAACAGGTTGAAGATCATGAAACAAAAAAAAAACATTGAATGGTGTTGCACTATAATCATTGTTGGTCACAGTAACAAGTCCTGTAATGCAAAGAGAGTTTTTCTTTGTTTTTATTTCCTTTATTTAGCTTAGCTCCTTTCCTAGATTTCACAAATCTTTTAACGTATTGCAATGACAAGTCGATTCTCGTTCAAATGTTGTAATACCAAATTTCACAGTAATTCATCATCATTAGGTCTTCAGTCCTGGAACTGGTTAGACGCCTATCATCATTGTTTCCTATTCTGAACTAACCTACACATTTGGCTGAAATTTGCACAGTCTGCATTTATCACTATCTGATCTAGGTCTACATCTACCTCTTTTTTCCTATCTCTGCTTGTAATATATCCCATATCATTCCCCAAAAATGCTTTAGAACGTATTCTGCCCTTCTATTTCTCTTATCTTTTTCCCAGATATCCTTGTTCCCCTACTATTTCTATAACCTATTTGTTATTATCTTTGTCTGTCCATGCTATCATCCTCATACATCTGAAGCACAGCATTTCAAAGGCTGCTACCGTTTTTCTGTCTGCTTTTCAGACTGCTCGTATTTCATAGGCATACTGTGCTGTGCTCCACACATATGCTTTCAACAATTTTCTTCTTGTTCTATGTTTGTTGTCCTTCATCATAGGCACTGTTCTTTCTTGTTAGATGCAGTTCGGTCACCTATTGTTTTACAATTATATATCCTATTTCTCCGACATTCAATGGTTGTGAAGGGGGGTAAGCAGCCTGTGGTTGCCAAGTTCTCCAACACTTACACGTTTACCGATTTACTATATTTTCCAATATATCTTTTCGCACAGTCACCATTAGTTGCAGATATTTCACAACCCACACCTATAGTTGTTATCACAGTAATTATGTCTGCATAAATTGTCACTGCTTGTAATACAAAAACTGTAATAATAATAATAATTGGTTTATTGAGTTACTTAAACATACATTTGCGTAAGTAGGTACAATTTCCTAACTATCTTACTATACTTATCTAAATCTACACATTTTTATCTAGGAATATAATAATATTTTACATAGTTCAAGCCTAAAATAAACAGAATTTATCCGCTAAAGCAATGCTTGTGCGCGGATTTTTTTAATATTAATACTTATTGAACTTACCTTAATTAATATTTACCTACTATCATCATTTTCTATACTTTAGTAATTTATTATTAAATTCTTATTTATTTATTTTGTTTCTCACTGCACTAGTACTTTTCAAGTATATCATTTATGTAGTTACTGCCTTGGTTTATCCACTTTTTACATTTATTTTTAAAATTTACTACAGTACTACTATTCCTGATTTCTATCGGCAATACATTAAATATTCTTGGACCTAAAACAGAAGGTGATCTTAGGCCTATTTGTTTACTTGTTCTGGTTATAATGTTTTCCTCATTTTTCCAGCTTTTTTTGTTATACTTATGTTCTGTTATACGCAGTAAGTGTTTATAGTTATACTGATAAGTGGCCAGGTTGTAAAAATACAATTTTTTAATACTAAATATATCGGTTTCATTAAATAACAATTCCGTTGGGTGTCTCCAGTGTTTGTTGTATAGTATTCTAATGAATTTTTTTTGTACAATCTCTACATTCTTTAGGTATTTATATGCTGCTGAGCCCCAAGCAATAATTCCATACTGAATAATAGACTGTACAAGAGCATGGTATACTATTTTTAAGTTGTTCAAGTGCAATATTTTTTTAATAATTCGGAATTTGTATAAGATCCCTCTTAATTTAGTTATTAATTTGTTGGTGTGGACGTCCCATTTTAGATGTTTGTCGATATATATTCCTAGGTATTTTGTGTGGTCTGCTTGTTCTACTGTTATACTGGATCCATTGTAATCATCTATGCATAGCTTGTTAAATGTTGGCAAGTTGTAGTTACGGCAAGTAAAGGCAATGTACTTAGTTTTATTGTAATTAACTGTTAGTAGCTTTTTGTCAAACCAATTTTGATCATTTTAGATCCTTTTCTGTTTTTCTTTTTAATTCTTCCCATGTTGCGTCTGCATAGAAAATGGCTGTGTCGTCTGCAAAGGCAATAATTTCTCCAGTCGATTGTAATTTAAAGATATCATTTACATAAACTGTGAAAATAATTGGGCCAAGTACAGTTCCTTGTGGTACTCCACATTCGACTGTCGTCATATCACTGATTTTGTCGCCTATTTTGACACATTGTTTTCTATTATGGAGATAGCTTTTTATTAATTTATGTGCAATTCCCCTTACTCCCGGGCATTCTAGACATTTCAATAGTTGCTCGTGGTTGACCGTGTCAAACGCTTTTGCTAAATCTATAAATATGCAAAGGGATCGTTGGTTTGTGTCCAAGAAATTTTGTATTCTGCTTACTAATTCAATTAGTGCATCTTGTGTTGATTTGTTCTCACGGAAACCATATTGATTTGAGTATATTAAATTGTACTTATTTAGAAATTTTGTTAGTCTGTCTTTTAAGATTTTTTCGAATATTTTACTTATACTTGATATTAGTGAAATTGGTCTACAATTTTCTGGATTATTTTTGTCGCCATCTTTATGTATGGGTATAATTACTGCCTTTTTGAATGCGTAAATATGATATAATTAAAAAAGTTTTGTTATATACAGATTTATATAACAAGGGGTGTATAGTCAAGGGGGAGCTGGCTGTATCCACTCTCACAAAAGGCAGATACGAGATGAACAGCTAATCGGTATAAGCTACACAACAAGAAGGTTGTCAAAATATGGATTTTTTTGTCAGGTGCCACTACACCAATATAATTACTCTTTAACAGGAAAACATCTAAAGAGAGAGGCAAAAGCCTCTTCCATGAACAAACCTAAATAAGCACTACCTTCTGCTCTATAAAACATTAGTGCTTGGCTAGAAAAGAACAACTGTAAAACGCATACGAAATCTGCTATTTGCATCTTTAAATAAATTATTTAACAAGTTAAAACTGTTACGCTTTTTTTTTGAAAGCTTTAACGTTTATAGTATTAGTTAGGTTCTGGGGATTTTTAAAACGCAGCATGAAAAAATTACCAGCATTGTAATGTTTTCATGCCAGCATACATGAAAACCACACAAAGATTTGGTTCTCATGAAAGTCCAGTCATTGACATCATTATGAGTAGTAGCAGGTTCTGGCACTCCGGAGGCGGTCATTGATTGCCAGTGACATCATGTTTTGGATTCATTGATCTTTGTGGATGACGTCAGCGGCTGCACATGTGTTGGGGTTGTTGACCTTTCGGCGGCTCCGTGGTGTAGTTGGTATGCGTGTGACTACTATGTCCAAGGTACTAGGTACAAATTACGACACGGTCCGCTTGAAAAATGTCAAGCGAGCATTTTTCACAAAAATACGCCCTCGTTTGGATGAGAGGTAAAATGGAGGTTTCGTGTGTGTGTGTTGTCACGTACGTTAAAAATCCCTACCTTGCAAGCAACCACAAGAGTTCGGCAAAATTCAAAAATTCCAGGTAAAAAACTCGCTCTCTGGCCAATGTAGTACCTTCGAGGTGAAGCGTTGGAAAATCAAATGTAGGGTCGTTGACCTTTGTATTTCGACCGAGGTTATTGGCCTAGGGTGACGTCATCGATCAGGTACATTGACCTTGGCGTGCGATTTAAGTGATCATAGTTGAATATGAGTAATTAACCTATGTTCTGATTTTTGTGGTGGAGGTCTTTTACCTTTATTTTTCACGTTGCTCAAGCTGCTGCAAGTCGGGGTCGATGATGGGTTCGTTGCTTTTGGATTTGCGCGCTTGTGAAGTATGAATCTCGCAGTGGACAGTGTTTGGTTAGGGTCGTTGACCTTCGGGCGCTTCTGTCGGGTGACGTAAGCTGAGACTCACAGGTTGGGGGAACGTAGTGATAGGGTATAAACTACTCTTGTTTAAAGAGTCGCCACTTACTTTCACTCGTTTGATGTGGGTATATACGTAAATGTCTTAGATATTGGTGTTAGTGTTGAGTCTGCAGCAAAATATTGACATAATCAATGTGGTGTTTCCTTTACTTAGTGTGACAATCTACTGTGTCACAAGCGTAAGCGTTATCATATCAACACAAGATAAGTGTACGCGTAGGGTGTGACTGTAAAATATAGTGTAAGAACTAGCAGGATCTTTCAGGTATTTTGTGGACAACCCACTTCTAATAGGATATGCAAAAATGATGTAAGTAAGGTAGAAAAGAAAATGGCAAAGAAAGTAACCGCAACACCGCTCGATGATAACACAGTTAAAGTAAACAACAGGTTTAATAACAGTTTGGATGTAATAGCACAAAATAAGGAAAAGTACATATCGTTTATCAAACATGCATTAGTCGACATAAAAGTGAAGAAAGATGAGAAAAATAAGAGGGTGTATTTGAAATTAAGCTTTTGGATTCTTTTATGGCTTCGTCGATACAAAAGCTGACAGCTGATTTAATAGTTAAAGAATTTCGTGAATTAAAAGAGGTATATTCACATATTCGATATGAAGAATTTGACGCCGTATCGTTGTCGAGTGAAAATAACTTTTACGACACTTTTACCGAACAGCACATAATCTACCAATAATACGAACGAACAAATGGAATATGACACGTGTATAACTGTAAAACGTTAAGAAACTATTCCGATTTATACTTGAAATCAGATGTATTGTTCCAGCGGATATTTTTGAAACATTTAGACAATATTATTTAAATGCTTAGAAGTTGGATCCTGCATGGTACTATACCGCCCCTGGATCGAGCTAGGATGCAATGCTACGGTATACCAATGTCGAATAAAATTACTCACCATTATTTATATGCTGTATTTTAAAAAAAATAGCATCAGAAGCGGAATCAGTCAGTGTGTAAATAGAAAACAAAGTGCAAATAATAAATATTTGAAAACGTTTCGAAACGACGAACAAAGTTCCTATTTAATATATAGATGCGACAAATTTGTATAGTCACAGTATGTCACAATACCTTTCGCTTCCAAATTTTGAATGGTTATCGGACGCTGACGTACAAAATGTGAGTATAACACAAATACAAGATGAAGCTGAGTATGGATATATGCTAGACGTGGATGTGACATATCCTGAAGAATTGCACGACGATAATTTTGACGACGTTTTTAGTAGAAAATATGTTTATTTTACCATGTGAAACGACAAATTCTGTGCGTATATTTTAAATGCTTCATCCTCTGTTAAATTGTCTTAAAAAGGTTATTTTTCGTGCAAATTGACCTATTTCATCAAATGCAAAACCATTTACTTCATATACGTTTATTAATCTTTCATTTAATCTCCAAATCTTTAAGAAAACTATCTTACGAAAGTTTTAATTTGTTTTATATACACATTTCAGTATATTTTTAAATAATTATTGGTTGTTAAATTTTTGTACATTTTTATATACAAATTTAATTGTGTAAATTCTCTATGCTATCAACGGGAGCATGCTCTCATGTTGGAATTTCAATTAACACATCTGCTACGACGCGTGCATTGGATTTAAATAAATGAAATCCTTTTGACATCATTGATTCTAGGGAGTTTCAGCACTTCAACATTGTGTTCTCGTTTTCCATGTTTCTATATGTGATTCAGTGCATTCTAGAGCCTGAATCATGAACCACGCTTTCTATGCTATCTGATATCTTCTTGATATAATGCTTTACATTTCTGCATACTTGAATTAATACGCTTTTTAATAATAAGTTTGTCCTTTTATTATTACATTAGAAAAAAAATTCTTTTACAATCTTTCCCACTATCACAAAAATTGAAAGGATTTATATATATATTGTAATGTATAAGGGAGATACCAAGAGTTCTAAGGGTTGTTTAGTACAAGGTAGTATATGCCAAGCAAAATAATCCACATATTTGATCACATAAACTTAAAAATGTAGGTTTGCCGTATTTTACGTATACTAAAATACCATTCAAAATGGTAGTTGAAATTAAGCGCCAAAAGGTAATATTGAAATGACTAAATGACGTAGTAAGATGTACAGTGCTCAAGGGTTTATACCGAGTTTGAATTTTAAAGGCCATTGAAAGTACATTTGCCGTCCAAAAAACCGGATGCGTCTATGGATGTTTACTATCAACCACGCATCCAGGTTCAAGTGTGATTTATTTTGGTTTCATTTTAAATAGGATCAACTTTTGGACAATATTTGTAAGCTCAAAATTATTAGTTATAACAACTTCAAATGTGATTGGTGAACTGTACATATTAAGGACAAATACTAGAATTGTATGTGAATCAGGAAAGTGTAAAAGGACATGAACTATGGTATGTGCGACACAAACGAAATGTTAGGATGTTATTGGACAATTTAGTTATGTACTTTAAAGTGTAGTAGGCAAGAAAGTTAAAATGGTCGCCTTGGAAAGTAAACAAGAGAGATTATTTCGAAATTCATTTTGTAAAAAGACGTGTTTTTCATACTGTGCTAATTTGTAAACAATTTTAAAAGAAGTTAATAAAAGTATTTGTTTTTAAAGAGTTTTGATTAAGTAAAGAAGCGTAAAGAAGCAACAGCGACGAGAGTAATTAGTATAAAGAGTGGTGGTTGTGCGACGGCGAAACGACGGGAAATTATATAGATTTGGAGTGATATTGGGAAAGGTAGCAGGACATCGAGTGGTAATATATAAGGAACGGAGTTGGATTTGGGTAGCGATTTAAAGGGAGCAGGACATCGAGAGGAAAAATATAAAGGAACAAAGTTGGATTTGAATAGCGATATTAGGTAGCAGGACATCGGGAGGAAATATATAAAGGAAAGAAGTTGGATTTGGAGAGCGATTTATAGATTTGTAGCAGGACATCGGGAGGAAATATATAAAGGAAAGAAGTTGGATTCGGAGAGCGATTTATAGATTTGTAGCAGGACATCGAGAGGAAAAATAAAGGAACGAAGTTGGATTTGAATAGCGATTTATAGATTTGTAGCAGGACATCGAGAGGAAAAATATATAAGGAACGAAGTGGGATTTGGATAGCGATATTAGGTAGCAGGACATCGAGAGGAAAAATATATGGGAAAGAAGTTGGTTTTGGATAGCGATTATTAAGTAGCGGAGCATAGAGCAATTTGAAGTAAGACGACGAGTAGATTTGGATTAGATACGAAGAAGCGGACGGATTGATTGAAATCACGAAGAGCGAAATTTAGGATAGCAACAATTGGTAGTGGAGGATTCGAAGCAGAAATTAGCACAGGGGAAGTTACAGCACTGGGTATTCAAAATTCTAAATTAGGGTTAATTATTTCAGGTATTGGGGAGCAGCTAAATTAAGAACAACACCTGGAGGCGGTACCAATAATTCAATCAGTTAGGACACAGTGTAAAGACGCATACGGCGACAAGGATTTTGAGCCAGCAGTTAGAGCGGCCAAGAACAAAGTATAGACCAGGTGAGTGCTGAGATATCTTAAAACGTCAAAATCAGTCATATAATTTTGGTAGTAATTCAATTTGGCACAAAGCAACGCTGATCGTAGTATAATTTTGGCATATACAAAAGTAGAGTAAAAAAATTTAGTACTAAAACAAAAGAGGTGCACTTTGGTTGGACTTTGCACATCTACTTATAACAGAACTCACTATAAGTAGTTGACCACCCTGAGATTTAAGAGCTTAAATAGTCGAGGCATTGAAATAAATAGTTAATTAAAGAACCAACCAAACGTTGCAAGTACGGGGCGTGCATTAGGTGTGCACATTACAAAAAAAGGCGCGACAAAAAGGGGTAAAATAAAATAAAATTTTTTTAAAAGAATATAGAATTGAGAGTGATTGAACAGACAGTAAGTGAGTAAAAAAAGAAGTGAGATTTAATAATAATATATATATATATATATATATATATATTGCTGTGAATCCCTTTCTTAGAATCGAGCCTCACGAATTGGGCGTCAAGAATGCTGTGAATCCTACAAAAAGCTATTCATTACCTTAACTGTGTTGGTCCATTGACTTTCCTCTGTTAATCGCCTCGGCTGCTCCTCTAGATAACTTACATCCTCAATCATAACAAAAAAACAAACACATTCCTATCACAAACACCAACGTTAACTCTATTTACATCAATATTCACAATACATTAAAATTTCAAAATTAAAATTCAGCATAAATTTCAGTATCAGAAAATTTCAAGATTAAATTTATTATCATTTTAATGTGCATCCAGAATTAAAGTCCTTGTAGGATGCCTACTAATTACTATAACAATATATGCAGACCTGAGTCTGAGTACAAAGGAGCATCTACCACCCTTTACGTTAATTAACCAGGTTCGTCTAATTGAGCTCAAAGACATACCCAAATTTTCATCATAATCCAGAACATCAATACTAAATACCCCTTTCTACTTAAACAAGCAAATTTCACCTTAAAATTAAATTTTATTGTTAGTACAATTTCACTACTGTCCATTTTAAGTAAATCAATTATAAAGTTATTCAACACACACCAAAATATCAAAATCCAACAACAAAGCATAAATTACCTGAAGGTTACTGCACTAGTGGCTTCAATGTACATCGTCCTCTGTTAATCACACCAATCCAACTGGGTTATGTTTAGGTCCTCGTATTGCTGGTCGCCTTTAAAATTTTCTACATCACCATTCATCTAAAGTAGTTTCAGTGCTTTTCCGGAACTCATTTGTGTATATCTGAAGCTTGTTTTGTGGATCCAGACACGTTTACGAATCATTTCATTATTAATACCCCCGAAAAATAACAAAGAAATTCATACTTCTTTCACCAATATACGCCAAAACTGCCTACTTTTGTGCATTCATTTGTCGTTGTAAATTTTACTAATTGGTACAGTGATACTAAACTTTATTACCTTGTATCTTCTTTTCTAAGTGCACTAAAGTACATTCATTGTAAAGAACAAACTGTTTTAAATCACCAAAATATACGAGCAAACTTTAAATTATTCTATCAAACTCGGAAAACTAAAAAGCACTGTTTAACGCAGTGACTCAAGTCGCAGATCTAAGAGAGCTTGTTCATATTAACCTGGGTATATATAGAGGTTAGCCTGTCTGTCGGTCTAGTCCCCAAAACGGACAATTCTTCAGAATTTCGCATGCTAGGTTCCCATTCCGCAGCCCGGCATGCGATTTTTACGAAATTTGCACTCGCACCAGTTAAATCTCAGAAATTTCAACACGGCTCGCAACGGCTGGAAATAACCAATTGAATTTTATACAGAAATGTTATTTTTACCTCTCAATTTTGCCTTTTATTTTCACCCAATCGCAACCCCGTGACGTTGCTCCACTCACGCCTTTTACTATATGTGTCTCGGTCTTGCGCATATTATCTGTCTCTATCTACCCTGTTCTTATTGGTGCAAATTGATATTCTTTATTATCGATTATTTCAGTCCATGTGGACTGTGAAATAACCCACCTTTAGCATTTCCCGTAACTATTATGCGACGGTTTCTCCAACATTCTCTGTAACCATTAATTATATGCAAAATTTACGCAGAATGAGCTTTTTAAAAATACGCAGGTGTTTAAACATAATATTTCTAAATAGCCCTTCTACGATTTGCATTTTATTGGGTTTTTACAAGTTTTTATAGATATTATATGTTACTAACGGTTCAATTAACTCCAATTAAAATAATACCCTTTAATTTTTAGTGACTCCTAATCAAATATTAATTATTATCTGTACGTTTTGTTTAATACCGGTTACTTAAAATAGAGTTAATTAATATAAATTTTGCACGTAATTTCTCTTTGTTTCTTTACTAGGAATAATTAAATTACACGTAGAGCTTTTTTAATACTGCTTCCTTTTTTTTTATAGCAAGCGTCTTGTAGATGATTTAAATCTCCCTTATTTTTAATGAACCGAATGAATTATTATGCTTCACGCTTTTATTTAATAACGCGTACCTTTTCCCAAAGCTTCTACACAGTGATTAAAATTATTTGATGTGATTATTTAATTTTCTACCCTGGTCTAAATATGAGTAATATATATATATATATATATATATATATATATTATATTATATTAAACATGATCCTTTTATCATAAAATTGGAATTAAACTCCTTTTATAACTGCACGTTTATGCGTCAAACATTAATACACATATATTGTAGTTCTTATACAAACAAATGTCTAAATAAATTGGTTCTTTCTCGCACTTTTTTGAATTTCATAAAATCTTTATCATACACTATAATATAACCTTGCTATGGCCCTTAATCACAGTAATATATATTTGAAATAATTATTTAAACTTTGCACGAAAATCTAACTTATTATTTCGTCTTATTCACTAACATAACATTGAAAATCAGTTTGCCTTATGCACTTACCGATATTTGTGATTAATAGTTGGCTTATAGCCATGTCCGTTACTGTCTATATGTGGCATGTCAAAAACATGACTGTCAGATATGATAAGACAAAAATGCCAAATGTAACTTAAAGAAAGGTTGATGTATGGTTGTATGGAACACACACATGCATGCGCACACACTGCACAGACACACTCGTGAACACACACGCATGTGTTCAGGCACACACACACACACAATATATATTGCCGTGACCTACCTATACGTTGCGTGTAACAAATTATGCTATGACAGGTACAGCCAAATTGCATCAATGAGACAATAGGGAATATAAAATCACTATCTCAGCGTGTCCTTTTCCTTGTCTGGCTAATTCAGCGGAAAATGTTGTGAATTTTATCAAAAGAAATGAAACGCAAATTTCAAGAAACATCTATGAAGTCTTCTAAGTATTCAAAAACATCTTTCTTTTATACGCATTATCTAAAGAATCACTTACATTCAACAGATACAAATAATGCTTATAAAAACAATTTACAGCTCAAGCTTAGGTAGACATTTTTATTTAATTATTACTTACTTATTAAAATAATCCTCTCCTAATCCTTGATAACAATAACAGAACCCAAACGTCTCCCATGTGAAGTACAGAATTCTCTTTGAAGTTTCGGGATAATTTATCTATCCTTTTATTACCCCGTTTGTCAGTGTAATTGGCCAACGACACTGAACAGATAATTTAGTAAAGGTCAAAATGCCTCAAACTCTGACCTCAAAATTGCTGGAAATTATTCCCTTGATAAGACAAATAATGTTTATAAAATTAAAATCTTATTCTAGCTTAATTTACTATTAGACTACAAAAAACAAAACAAAATTATACTTGCGATTGGTATTGTCAAACACTTCTTTATAGAGCTTATAAAAATATCATTTCCATTGTATAATTAACAGCATTGAATACTTCCTGGGTCCATTTCAAATCACTTAACACGTAAAAATATCAGCTTGTAAAGTGCATTTGTTTTTAATAGATTAAAATTATCAGTTGCTTTTGTAACAAGATTATTTGTCAAAAATCGTTTAATTTTCATGGTATTTTTCAAAATAATTATACTTCAAATTATGCAGTTATATGTTACTTGTGGAACGCCGACAAAAAAGATTACAAATTACTTGAAACATATATGTCGCATGTCGTAAAATAAATTAAAGAATTAATCTTTACACGAAACTTACATGTAGCTTGATGAAAATTACAATCTAATTGTTCACGCCTAAGCGGAACGGCTAGTTCACAATAACAAAAAAAACGCGTAATAAAATGTGGTTGCATAAAAAACTTACCCCGTGTTCAATTATCACTTTACACGCACCACTAAATACATAATTGGTTGGGCAGGAGAGGGTTGGTGAAGGAAGGGAAATAGAAGTGCTCACGTTGTTAATTAATTAACTAATGCCGACAAACCGGCGCGAATGTGATATTTAAAAATGAACTGTGTTCTAAGAGAGAGCTGTGTCGACTGTCTTATCTTATAGTTTGTAACCAGCGCTCACCTTTGGCAATGTGCGAATAACAAATCGTAGTCGAGACATAAGAGGAGCATGCTTTTAATTTATATTAGGCAAAGCGTAAACACTAATTCAATTTGTTTAAATACTAAAATTCTAAATACACCATTTTTTCTATTCTATTGTAGATCATGTTCCCGAGGATTTGTCACGAACGATGTAACAATTACGCAGATTTCGCATTTTGTGAGTTAATTAAGTGCAGGTGGTATAACTAATGGCTATCGTCTTTCATTCTTTGTTGATACATTAAGACATAGCCGTTATTATGTCTTTCTCTCGAGCTATTAAACATGTTATCTATTTTGTGGCTGATAGTAGTGTTTCTTCGAGTTGGGGCTTTTATTTATTGATACAAAATAATTCGCTTATTCAATCGCTTTTAAAACATTTCTAGTAAAATGATGTATTCTTTTATTAAATAATGTAGACATTTGAAAATTGTGGGATTAATTCGAAACTAACTTCTTTGAAAGAAAGATGTTTTCTTTAAAACTAATAAAGTGGCATTTTTGCCAAGAACGAATATCTTATTTTTGTTTTAAATGATATATCTGCACTTGGAAAATATGCTTTGCTTAAACGAGGATGCAACAAAACTTGTTATTAAGAGGTATAGAATAATTATTTTCACACTGCCGAGATAGACGACTTTTATATTCGTTTCGCGATTCTTACATTCTGCAGTATACGGAAAATAATGACATAATTAATAAGGGCATCGTCTTATGCTTCATAAATGCAATAACATTTGTTTTATGGTAATGAAAGTTGTTATGGCGAACATTTATACACGGATTAATGAAGGAATTCTAAAGTATTCTTTAAGATAGGGCTTCGTTTTTTAAATGGTGTTTTTGCACGGAAATCTTATTTTATGTGCCAATGGAAAACGCTTACGTTTATACAGGGTAGAAAATTAAATATAGGCAACTATCACTTTTCTCAGTTTTTTTCTCTTTGGGATGGTTTTATATATAATAGTTGGTGAAATCTTCGAATGCAATCGTTCATACAGCAAAAACTACAGTGACAAATTGTAATTCTATTTAACGTTTCAGCACACGAATTGTGCCTTCTTCAAAGACTAAAATTATGTTGAAGTAGCTACAAGCTCTAAAACAATACAGCCAATCTACTTACATAACTACTTTGACTTTATATGAATGTGAGCAACACAACAAAACATACAGTTCCATACATAATGCACAGCATTAATAAATAATTACACAATACTAACTAATATCCAAGAGTTAAAAGTAGCAGGTCATTTTTAATTTTTGACCTTGCCATTAATTCTTTTTTACTTTGTATTAATTTAAGACTCATTAAACTTCCTTCTCTTATAAATTATAACTTTTGGCTATGAAAAAGGCAGTTGAGCTGGATCACCTCCATGTCGACTGTTGCTAAAACCTGCGATGTCGGGTGAAACGACAGGAAGATACAAATTGTGGGCTAGATGATGCTGTACTTCGCATAATGTGTCTGTATTAAATATTATAACTTTGCTTGTCCTGATGATCCCCAATTAGGGCGAAACGTGTTGACAGATGCTTTCGTGACTGAATTTGAGCCACTTGCCATTAATTCTTTTTACTCTGTATTAATTTAAGACATTAAACTTACTTCTCTTTTAAATTATAATTTTTGGCTAGGGAAAAAGGCAGTCGAGCCAGATCTTTTCTGTGCCGACTGTTGCTAAAACCTGCGATGTCAGGTGAAACAACACTAAGACACAAATTGTGAGCTGGGTGATGCAGTACATCCCATAATGTGTCTATGAAATATTACAACTGTCCTGAGACAGACAGACAAAGGTAAGAATAAGCGGTTCTAGAATTAGTAGGGGAAGAAATAAATATGTGGAATACAGTAAGAAATAGGAGAGATTGTTACATGCCAAAATTGGCAATGTACGTGTCTTAGGTTTAGTTATAATTTTTACGGAAATTCCCGCGCTTTTTTGAAATTAAAACTTGTCAACTTCCGTCATTCCCGACAGTTGTGTTTGCACAAAAGAATGCACAGGTGCGGGTAGTGTCGAAAGCGGGATTGTCACGAGGCTTGAAGCCAAAAACATCTACCTGTGTCGTCTTTTCGCTTTTTATGCATGTAGGTTCCTTTATCTTTATCTTCGTGTACCTCTACCTGGTATTCCTTCATTCCTCTACGAGCATAGAGTTTTAGGATGGACGGATAGGCAATTTGAAATTCAGCAATGGCGTAATCTACTCACAAACATGGACCCTGAGATTTAGCAACAAAATACCATCCAAGTGAGAAATCTGATTTACTTATATAGTGTAGAAAATCTAATTTTAAATGTGCATGAAAATTTGACTATTGTGCAATACTTAAAATATGGTGATTCGTGTTATAGGAATTACGCAGCTTTAACAATTGCGCAATAGTATCGCTAGTGACCAGTTTACAAAAGGATAGGATGATAGTATACATTCTATGACATGGGGGAATAGTGTGGGATATATTAGAAGACGAGCGTCTCGCGGCAGTAATGACGCGGCTGCAATGACAGTTGTAGACAGATTGAGGTTACTTAATTTTTTTGTTTACACATAGTGAATGAGATCTATGAAAATTACCTATTAATTTTATTTATTGTGTTATTTGTAAACGAGGAGTAAAAATGAATACTTGCCAAGAATGTGGTTTTGAGTTTACACAAAAGAAGAATTTGTATGCCCATTTAAGAAAGATTCATGATTTTGAATATAGAAAACCAGTTACTTTAACTAGTAAATTTTTATGTGATACATGTGGCAAATCCTTTACCAGTAAAACAACTTTAAGTCGTCATTGCAGAACTGTTCATAAAAGTATTCCAATAATTCTCAACTCGTCAAGAATCAAGTGCTTTTATGAAAATTGTACAACACATCTAAAGGGGTATAAAGAACTTCGACAACATTTGGCAAATGAACATCAAATTGAAACTAAACTTGATCAACTACATTTCAATTCACAATTAGGTTTGAAGATTATTATGCAAAGCGCTAATTATATACTAATTTTAGTCTGTTTAACAGAGTTCAAAAACTGGAAAAACCAAGAACAGGAAAAATCTTTGGCAATGTATATACTTCACACTGCAGCTAAATTATTGTCTGATGGCACCAAAAAGGAGTACTATAATTGCCATCGATCGTACAACTACATTCCAAAAGGCAATGGTTTTAGAAGCTTAAAAAGCACAGGCACTAATAAAATTGGAAGTGTTCGTCCCTCAAGAATGGAAGCGACGATAAAGAACGATGGGTCTGTTGCAGTAGACTTCTGGACAACTCATGTTGGACATACCAACGATATTGGTCGAGTAAAGAGAGTAAAGCAGAAATTGCAGGTATTTTCGAACATAAAGTTCTAGTTTAAAATTTTACAGTTGATGTGTTTCAAGAAAATTAAAGGAAGGTGTTACATTTCAACATATATTGGATGATGTTCGTGATTCTGCTTTAAAACAAGAAAATTTACAGAGAATTTTATTGTTAAAAACAAAAAATATGCACAATATTGTTAGGGACTTCAATATTAGGTATGGTGTGAAACGTCACCTAAATGATGCAATTAGCATACGGCTGTGGGTAGAGGAGATGACGAAGTTAGGAAGCGACTGCCCAGTGTTATATTATAAAAGCCAAGGTGTAGAAGGAAACCCAAATGACTCAGAAATAATTTTAGATGTTCAAGATTTTGCATTGATCATGACTTCTTTTCAACGTGAACAGCTGCTTAAATTTAGGAACGACAAAGTGTGCGTTGATGGTACACACGGTACAAATAGTTACAATTTTCAGCTCTACAGACTAATGACAGTGGATGAATTTGGTTCAGGGTGCCCAGTGGCATTTTGTTTTTCAAATCGTGCTGACGAAATGATTTTCAAGTTGTTTTTTTGGAAAAATTAAATCAAGAGTGGATATTATATCAACTACTGTTTTTATGTCTGATGATGCTCCAGCATTTTATAATGCATGGTCTTATGTTATGGCCAAGGTACCTCACCAGTTGCTATGTACCTGGCATGTGGATCGTAATTGGCACAAGAATTTGTCAAAAATCAATGGAGGGATTGAAAAGAAAGTAGTAGTATATAAATCCCTTCATGTTTTATTACAGTGTGTATCTATTGATGATTTTAATGACATTTTAAATCAGGTAGTAGAAGATCTTTATGCCGATATTGATACATAATCATTTGCTGAATATTTTCATAATAATTATGCAAATCGTCCAACATCTTAGCCATATTGCTATCGATTGGGTTTAGGAATAAACACCAACATGTATCTTGAATCAATGCACAAATTTTAAAATATGTGTATTTGAAAGGTCGGAAAGTAAAACGTTTGGACAAAAGCATTAATGCAGTAATGAAAATTGCTCGAGATAGCTTATTTAAACATATAGCGTATGTGAGAATGCTTCGTTAACTGACGACGAACATCTGGGTATAATGAGGCAATTTGATAAAATCATTGACAACATTAAATAAAGCAAAATCTATTGATCTAAAAACTACAGAGGAGATTAATTTTAATAAAAAAAAGTTGAACATCAGGTGTGGCTTTTTTCAACAAAGAAGAAATCAACAAGGAATAATGATCTTAAAAAGCCTACCCTAACAAAAGAAATTTTTATAAGGGATGGTTTGGTCAATAACTCAAACATTAATGTTAATGTTCATACAAGATCTGATCATACATGACCTGATTTTATGAAAGTAGGTTTAAATAACGCTAAAGCTTATAAGGTTGGATTTTGTTCTGCCTTCTCTTGTTTGGGAATAAAATCCGATGGGGAAGCCACTCGCAGAAATCATGTACAAATTACTGGAAATCATTACAATCCCAGAGATTTTGATCGGAAACCTACAAGTACGCGACTAATCTAATTTAATCCTCAGTTCTCACTTTGTTTTATCAGTGTTACAGGCGCTGGTGTTATTGTAATTTCGTTAATTCTGTCGGATTGAGTGTTCTTAAATTAACAGTGCAGTATTTTAGTTTTACTTTTAGTCGTAGTACCAAAATAATCTTAATTTTCTACCTTGTTTTTTTACATATTTTGGTCGATTCACGGTGCAAACAAAATTCTCGACAAAATAGAATTAGTTTCTTTCTTAATTAATTTAGGTATTTATTGAGAATGTATATGGGTACATAACGTGTTCACTTTTTAAAAAATTAAAATACAATTTTTGAAACCTCAAGCCTCTATTACTATTATTAAACACATTTCACTCAAGTAATTGATAATTTACAAATCAAATTAAAGAAATACCAGCAAACTACCTTTAAACTGCATATTGACACAAGTACGAAAGATACCTAGAATAGCAACAAGTTAGTACAAAAAACCAAGTTGTTTACATACAAGAGCTAACGTATATAGATAACATTCGTGTAAAGTTAATTTCCTTCATTGCACTGAATTTAACTTCTTTTTTATCCATAGTTGGTTGCTTATAGAAACTGGTCTCTTATATTCAAATCATGAAATTTTCTTAAGTGGCCATACAAAGTTTTATTTTACGTAAATTCAGAACCAAAATCTTGGCAAATATTCATTTTTTACTTCTCCTATATAAATAAGGAGATAAACAATCAATTTAACATTAACACAGACCTCGTCCAATTTATGTAAACAAAAAAAATTAAGTAACCTCAATCTGTCTACAGCTGTCATTGCAGCCGTGTCATTACTGCTGCGAGACGCTCGTATTAGAAGCAGAGAAAGGAAAAAGAGAGGTAGAGGTAGACTTAGATTAGTCTATTTTGCACAGATAGCGACTGATGTAGGCTGTGGGAATTGTGTAGGTTAGCTTAGAACAGACAACAATTGAGGTGCGCGTCCAATCAGTTCCAGGACTGAAGACGTAATGATGATGATAATGTGACCAGCTTCAAAGTCAAATTTCAAGAACCGAAGAGCTGCAATCGTAATATAAATTATGACTATTTTGATTTTTAGAAATGATTCAGAATTAAATAACTAAAAACAAAATAACATTACTGACATTAATTCAGTTGTCATCTTTGTAGTACAATATATTTCAAATTTTAACAAACTAACATTTTTTCGCAATACGTTATGACTTCATTTAGATACAAAACAACAAGTAAAAAATATCCGTATCTTATCAACAACTAGTCATTTTTCAATTGTGATATCACTGTACACCTTCTAAATTAAGACTAATAAATTTGGCTTCTAGGCTATGTTACACTACTGCGATGTGCTAAAACAAATTTTTAAATAATTTATATATAACTTTACGGAACTAACATGTCCTAGGTATTCGAAGAGCTTCGTCATCACGAATTGTAACTTCATGCTGCTGCAAACGGTAATTATATGTAACTAATAAGTATTTTTCTTCACCAACTGCTGGATCAAAAAATCCAGGTAGTTGACTCTACAAAATAATATTTACATAAATAGTTTGTTATTGGTCTTTTACCTTAGACTGCTCATGTAAAATTAATTTGCTATCTTTTACTAAACATTGGAGAGGGATTGTAACATCAACAATCTGATCTATTTCAAGTCTATTATGCTCACCCGATACTTCTGAAATTACTATAAAAATTGAAAAATTCGCTAAATAGTCATATTTACTAAGAAATCATAAAAGAAGTAATACGACATATACCTGTTAAAACCTTTCCATAAATAGCCTTAATTATAACAAGTCCATTTTTTTCTAATTCATCATTATGTATGCGTGCATATGTAGCAGCCATTAACTCTACAGCAGCTTCAGCTTCTCTTCGTTTTTCAAGAGATTTAATACGATTATCATGTTTTTGCTTTTCAACTTTAAGTGCTTGCTGTTCTTTATGAAATGGTTCAACAATACCTTTTTTAACAACTAAATATACAACTAGCGGTAACACCGTTCCATAAAAAACTGCAGACGGAACTACTTCTTCACAAAGATGGATTGGAAATGAGTATACTTGATTTGCCCTATTTAATCTGCAGACAAATGTTTTATAATGTTATCAAAAGTATACAAATGGCATACTTGATTTTAAGCTTAACACCTATTGGCACACCAACAGCAACTGCTGCAGATAACCAACTATGTTTGGAAACTTTCTTTTCTACTCCATACTCAATTATGCCTCCAAATGTTCCAGCTCTACAAAAGAAAATAAAGGATCACTGAGAGTCTAAATTACCATTTTTATGAAAAAATCAGGTCCTGCATACTCTAAGATCAGCAAGGATCGAAGCGAAACAGTTTTTAAATCAATACTTTGCATCACACAAATAAACTTGAAAACTACAATTTCGAACAAATATTTACAACAGAAAAATATTGTGCTTTAATTACTATATAAAGTTTGGAACGGGAGATGCAGAGGGTGTGTTATTGCATAAAAAAATATCAATTTTATAAATATGTAAATGAAAATTTTACTCAAAATAACTTGGGAAATGTCAACGACTTATTAAAAATTACTGAATATAAAAAAGCAAACAAGAATGAAGGTTTATCTTTTAATTACGTCATCCTCTGAACTGCTTACAGCTTTTAGTCATAAACGTGTAAACAAAGACATAAATATACAATAAATCTTAAATAATAAAAATTATTATTAACATATATGATTTAGATAATGCTGCTGTTAAATTGTTTAACTACATGACTCAAAACACCACTAAGATAAGGTAAAAAAGGTCGACCCGATTACAGTTGTACACATAGCATTAGCAAAACTTTGCAACATGAAGCCTTTAACCTACCTATGAAGTAAGCCGAAACTAAACTACATTATGTAATGTGATGCTCACATGACAAAAGTGTACTGTGAAACAAGTGCAGTAGAGTGCACGTGTTTCACATAAAACTTTTTTAACAAGCACATTTTTTGCTAAAAAATAAAACTGCAATTAAGTTTATATACAAATAAATATTTATTATAATAAAAATTATATATTTCCAAATTTATTTGGTAGGGTATTATTTAATTTTCCCACCAGTGCCCATCTTATTATCCGCTCTCTGACAAATAGGATCTAAAGATGGATCGCGCATGCAACTATGCATTATTATGGAATCTGGGTTGATGCCGACTGCATTTTAGTGCTCAAATTGCGTTTATGGTTTAATATTATTCAGTTACAAAATCTGACAGTTTATTGCATTTCATTTTATTTATTCTGGCGCTTGATAAAGCCTACAGATTGTAGTGGCTTTAATTATTAAGAGAATATGCTTTGATATATTGCACATAGAGGGGAAGATAGAAAAACAATTACGAACTTTAAAGGGACTTAGAACTTTTACACGTACGAGATGGAACTATAAAAACCTGGTGTGCCAAAACAGTGCGCTTGAAAAATGTTAGGCGAGCATTTTTCACAAAAATACGCCCTCGTTTGCAGAGATAAAATGGAGGTCACATGTGTGTGTTCTGTCACGCACATTAAAGATCCCTACCTTGCTTGAAATAGAAGGGGTTCGGCAAAATTCAAAATAAAAAAAACTTGCTACCTAGCCAATGTAGTACCTTCTGGTGAAGCAATGGAAAATTAAATATAGTGTGCCAATGGCTAACTTGGCTATTATCCCATGGGAGATTATGAGAAGAACACAGGCTTGAAATATTCTTTGTTGAACTGAAAACAATATAAAGTGAAGAAATTGGATGCCACTGTATCTAGCTAGTATTAAAAGGATATGATTTTTAGGGTAGGTACAGAAACCCTATCGAAGCAGAAAAATTGGAAAATTTTAATTTACCCTTTTAGAAAATGGAACATATTAAAATCACAAGGTATCTATTATATAATAAATACTATGTACACAATAATAATTATATATATATAAAAAAAAATAATTTCACATGTGTTAGTCATATAAAAAACAATTAGTTAAACAAAATTTCGTTTCTTAACATCTCGATGAGCATCAGATCTGATAATCACGTACAAATTCAATCAAAAACTACAATTCAAATAATCTTAAAATACCAAAGTTAGAGCAAATATTTCTTTCAAGAAAATATATATTCTAAGTAAGAAATATTAAATAATCACTAAAAAATATATATCAACCCAGTTAGGTGCCGAGTTTTACGGACTGGAACGATGAAGGTTTTCGTGGCTTGTAACTTCACCGTTTGTGGGAAAAGAGGATGTAAAATTAAAAAAAAAAACCCGTTTCGGCATTAGGCAAAAATTACTCACCCTTAACCACTGCTACCCTTGGATTGGTTAGGCCCAAGTTCCAACTGGCTGCTTGTAGTGACAAAGGCAATGGGCCCATATTGATGTCGTTATACATGATGGGTGAACTCCAGGATAACGATTGACTCAACGGTGCTTGGGCATTAACAATGTTGGTTGGCTTGAGGGTACATATAAGCTAATAAATATTTATTTGTACCATGGCATTTATTGGCTTTACCAAATTTGGTTGGCCATACAGGATTTTTGGTCCTACAGAAATATCTTAGAAATATTTTAAATGAGGTCTGCACATATTCAAGTGAGTCAGTAAATTAGAAACGTATCGTGGTAACCTGATCGAAACCATACCCCATGCATTGAAGCATATTCGTTTTCCAGAACCCCTATAACTGAATACTTTTAATTCAGTATCATTTTTAGTTTCATAAATATTCGTTTTGATACAATATTTAATGCTATATAATAATTTACCTGGTATATTTTTGTCCCTCATAAACAAAGTTTTGCTTTTGTAAAACCTTCAATTTACGATTAATTTTGTTCAAATTCGAATAAAGTTATTCCAGAAATCGAGTAGTTTTCGATACCAGCTCATGCCTGACGTTGTTTGTATCGCTATGCGACACTCATCTGCAATGATCAAAAACTAGCGAGTGGCTTTTTATCTGTTGTAGAGCAAGCATGTCGTTCCCGACTTCAAGCTACGGCGATTGGAGAATCGCATTCAGTTTGTGGCCTCCATAATTTCGGTTTATGTAGAAAGAACTTGGGCAATATTAATCAATGCGCAATTATATAAAATTAATTTAAACTATATTAAATTATATAATGTAATAACAAAAGTCCATTTTGAATGAACCTGCACCTTGCCGAAGATTACTAGAACAGGTGGAATGGCTTGCGTATTCTAATGAACTAAAGAGCCAAACTACAGGTCCAACCAAAGCAGGAGGGTCATTAGTGAGGAACCAGACTAAAACAGGTCCCCGAAAGAGAGCAGCGGCTCTTTCGGTACTTAGATTGGCAGAGACCATAGGGGTCGGTATGGCAGTCTAAGACACGATACCGTGATGTGGAAGGCAACAGGAAACCACCACATTACCTCCCAAGTACACAACCTACTTAAATTGTAATAAATATGATGGCATTCACTGAGGTAAAAGATTCTGGAGTTAAAATACTCACCCATTCAGATCTACGGGAGGGGACTACTTCGGAGGATGCAATCGGAAAGTCCAGAATAAGAGTTGGAGCATGGAATGTTAGAAGTATAAAGCAAGTAGGTAAGCTAGAGAACCTAAAAATGGAAATGAATAGGTTAGCACTAGACATAGTAGTGACCAGCGAAGTTCGGTCTGAAGAAATACTAGAAGATCAATTTGGGTTTAAGCAAAACATGAGAACACGGGAGGCTATTTTAGCTCTGAGGGTGATAATGGAGAAAACAATAAAAAAGGAAAAAGCATACAAGAGTTTGTAAATCTTGAAAAAGCATTTGACAATGTAAAATGGAAAAAAATGTTTGAAATACTCAAAAAGATTGGAATGAGTGTTAGGGATAGACAGATTGTACATAGCTTATATAAAGAGCAAACAACTGTAATAGAATTAGAATAGGAACGTAGAGAAGTAAATATTAGAAAAGGGGTGAGACAGGAATGTGCCCTATCTGCATTAATTAATAACTTGTACATCGAAGAAGCAATGAATACTATCAAATGCAAAAAGACATTTGGAATTATTATGCAGAGACAAAAAAATGATATGCTTAGATTTGCAGATGATATAGCGGTATTAGCATCTAGAAAGGAAGAGTTAGAAGCTGCTTTTAATGAAATGGGAACAGTTCTAACAGAAAGATACTGTATGAAAATTAACAAAAATAAAACTAAAGTACTAGTATGTTAGAGAGAAAAATAAATAAAAACTAGAATGCAAATAGGTAACAAGAACTTACAAGATGTTTTTTGCTATGTACGAAGCCAAATAACACAAGATGGGAAGAGCACAAAAAATATAAAGCAAGGCTTAGCACAAGGCTAAACTACATTTAACAAGAAAAAGCAATTACTGTGTTCAAACACAACAAACATAAAAACAAGGAAAGATTGTTTAAAACATGTGTGAAGCACAGCATTGTACAGCTGTAAAACCTGGACAGAGGAGAGGCGTACAGGAAAAAGATAGAAGTCTTTGAAATGTGGTGCTACAGACGTATGATGAAGATATCATAGACAGATAAAGTTAAGAACAAAGATGTACTGGAAATGCTAAGGAAGAAATAAATATGTGGAAAACAGAGATAGGATGATAGGTTACATACTAAGGCATGAGGGAATAGTGCAGAATATATTAGAAACAGATAGGAAAAAAAGAAGGGTAGAGGTAGACGTAGGTTAGACTATTGCACACAGATAGTGAAAGATGTAGGCTGTGTGAATATCAGAAAAATGTGTAGGCTAGTTCACAATAGAAATCAATGGAGGTATGCATCCAACCAGTTCCAAAATGGAAAAGCTAATGACGAGAAAAAATAACCTGATGATTATTATAACCAACTACAGGAATTGGTTTTACAACATTCTCAATTAATGTTAATTGTGAGAAAGGATTTACTGGAAAACTATTAATTCGCTCAAATGTCTAAGTGTCAGGGGATCTTGGTACCCACAAGCTGCTTAACCCCCTTCACATACCTTAAATGTGATTTTTCCAATGTTCCACCCGAAGGTACTACATTGGCCAGAAAGCGAGTTTTTTTACCTGGAAAATTTGGAATTTTGCCGAACCCTTGCTGTTCCAAGCAAGGTAGGAATCTTTAACGTGCGCGACAACACTCACACACGGGACCTCCATTTTACCTCTCATCCGAACAAGGGCGTATTTTTGTGAAAAATGCTCGCCTAACATTTTTCAAGCGGACCGTGTCGGGATTCAAACCCGGGACCTTGGGCGTAGTAGTCACACACATACCACTACGCCACAGAGCCGCCCCCCTTCACATATCGTTCATTTACATTTCCAATGTTCCACCAGAAGGTACTACATTGGCCAGGAGGCGAGTTTTTTGTTGCCTGGAAATTTAGAATTTTGCCGAACCCTTGCCGTTCCCGGCAAGGTAGGGATCTTTAACGTGGGTGACAACACTCACACACGGAACCTCCATTTAACCTCTCATCCGAAGGAGGGCGTAATTTTTGTGAAAAATGCTCACTTGTCATTTTTCAAGCAGTCGGCCGTGTCGAGATTTGAACCCAGGACCTTGGGATCCGTAGTCTTACACTTACTACATTGATCCACGGCGACCCCCCCCCCATACCACTGAATCTCGGTGAAATGGGGTATATAATTAGAAAACAATAGAAGGGAAACCGAGCTGTATTTAGGCTGTGGGAATTTCAGGGAACTGTGTAGGCTAGCTCAGAATAGAAATAAGAAGATGTACGTGTCCAACCAGTTTCAAGACAAAAAACCTAATGACAAAAACTTAACTGCAATTAGATCTGATGATTATTATAAACTATTTGTTAGTTTTGAAATATTTTCAATTAGTGTTGATTGTGTGAAAGGATATATTAGAAAGCTATTAATTCAGCAAATGTTCAAGTGCTGGAGGATAGTGTTAGCCGCAGGCTGCTTAACACCCTTCAAGTACCACAGAATATCGAGGAAATAAAGTATCTGTTTGTAAAACAATAGAAGGGGAACCAAATTGCATCTAAAAAGAAAGAGCATGGGCTATTTTGAAGACAACAAACAGAAACAAGGAGAAAACTGTTGAAAGCATATGTGTGGAGCACAGTACAGTACAGTACATATATGAAATAGGGACAGTAGGAGAAGCAGACAGAAAAATGGTAGAAGCCTTTTGACATGTTGTGCTTCAGATGTATGATGATGATAGCATGAACAGACAAAGTTAATAACAAAGAGGTTGTAGAAATAGTAGGTGAATAAAGATATGTGAAAAAAAAATAGGAGAAGTAGAAGGGCAGGATATGTTCCAAGGCATTTTTGGGGAATAGTGTGGGATATATTACAAGCACAGGTGAAACATTTTTATCAAAAATGTATTGATAATTAATAAGTGAAAATAAATGGCGTTGTATTTATCTTCAAATGACCATTTTACATTTGCATGGAATGCGTTTTACGGTATCTTACACGTAATTATTTTTACATATACAATTTACGTTACTTCCTATATATTTACAATATGCTTATATCATACAGGGTGTTTATTTATACACGGGTAATTTGATTTTCCGCTTGTAGCTCAATGAATAAAAATACACTTGTATTATACAGGGCGTAACCATGAATTTACAAAAATTTTCATTGTTTCCTGATTCTTTCATACCTTGGTAGGATTTATATGTAGAATTTGAGTTCAATGACCTCTCGTGACTCCTTATCACACCATTTTCACCCAAATTAAAATAAAAACTTCGAAAATCTGCATTATTTTTCTGCATACATCAGTAATTTTACTACTTTTATTTCTCTAACTACTTGCAATCTATAACTAATTCTATGTTTTATAATACACACGCATAATATTTTCATACTAGGGCTTCTCTCCTTTTAACAATCCACTTATTTCTATCTTATAATCAACTAAACTTTCCTTAATTCGATCTAATATCATCCATAATCTAACATTTCTATCTTTTTCTCATATTTACACACAGTCTCATCAAGTTTCATTTCAAACAAAATTCTCTTCGCTATCTTATTATATCATATTCCTATAACCTTGGAAAAATATGGAGTATAAAATTTTTATAAAGTTGTCTCAGCACTACTCAGCTATACTACTTACATCAAAAAAATTATGGTCTAGAATCTCTATATCTAGCCTACTTACATAACTTTCAAATCATACACCTTTCTATCACTCTTCATTATATGCATAAACTTTAGTCTTAAATGGTCCCATATTACTAAACTTCTACTTACTTTCACAATCATTAGTAATTCTTAACTCTCTATCTTCCAATTCATACAATTCTTCCTATATCAATGATTCTATTTTAATCTTTAACTTCACCTGGACATTTAACAACCATTCTTCCTTTTTCTACATGTTCCCCTAATTCTTCTTTAAAATTTTACACTTATACTCTTAACTACCTCATCCTCTTTCATCTCAATAATTTCTTTCTTTTTTTACGCTTGCAATTCTTTCTTACATCCGCATATTTAAATGAATGTTTCGACCAATCAAAAGCTACTCCTCCATATTTGTACATACGCATTTCACACAACGATCCGATTCTCTAATTGCAATTACCCCAAACAAATTATTAAGTTCTACTTTCCAAATTATTTCATCATTATTTAATATTCTACTACCTTTATTTATTTTATTTTTAAGAGCTGTATTCACAGAAAGTTCCTTTATCTCCTTTCAACACCTACAATCATACTACTTTCATAAGTTACATCTATTATTTCTATCTCTTCAACATTATTTTCTGCAGTTTCCAATAATTCTGTCTTCTTCTCTAAAAACGATACAACTTCTCTTCTAACTTCACCAGGGCACTTAATAACTTGTTACGTGCCGAAAAATTTGGCACTAAACATCCCAATTAAGTTTTAATTTGTAAGAATTTCGCGCCATAAATTTGAAAGGACGTGTGCGTATTTCCGTCACTTCAGATAGTGCGTTGCGCGAGATTTGCACCAACGCGGCGGGCCAAGGAGGAAGTGGTGGATTTCCGGATACGTGTCTGGACTAGCTTCCGAGACGTGAACAAGTGCAGTTATCTTATGTCGTATCTTGTCTTCTTTTTTTTGTTATGTAGATTCCTGGCCTTATCTTTGCTCTTTATCGTTCCTCTTACCTGTTTTTCCTGTGGTTCCGTTAATAGATAGGAAAAAAAAGACAAACCGAATTTGGTTTCAACCGGGCTCAAGAATTCCCACGCCCGAAAGATCAGCGAAGCAGTCGACGCCTGAAAGACTAGCGAAGCCGCCGCCGACATCATGGAGTATTTCTGCAAGAAGCCCTGCAAATTATGTGAGTAGCATTTCCGTTTCTTTTTTTATGTGATGGAGAAATTTTATATAATTGTGTTACGTAATCTATAATTTGCGCGTCAATTTTTACATTATCTAACATTGCTACCAACTGACCTAGTGGCTCGCGTACCTCGCCGACGGGGCTGTAATAAACTTCTATCTCTTTCACCTTTCATCTCCTGCTCAAATTGATTCAAATTCATACAATCTCCTTGTACTTCTATATGAACTTCTTCGTCCCATTTAATCCTCTCATCTCCCATAATCATCACCTTATTTTTGGTATCTATTATACCTTTCATCTTACTTATAAAATCCATTCCCAGAATGGCATCAACTCTTAATCATGGCACTATTAAAAACTCTTGCTCAACTTCCATCTTTCCCAACTTAACTTTCAGAATTATGATACTCACGATAACTACAAACTTCTTATTATTTGGCAATACTAAATTATTTCTTTTAATAGGGATAACTTTCTGCATTAACTCTTCTGAATTATTTTTAATAAAATCTTCACTTACTAATGTTGCTTCAGGTCCTGTAGCTAATAGTAATTTTATCTCTTTTCACTCTATTTGCAATTTTATTATAGATAGTAAATCATTTTTCTTTCATTATCTTTTTCATTATTTTCCAACTCAAATTTTATAAATCCATGCGCATGTTCATATTTATTAATTTCTGTACTAAAAGCAGTTTGTAGTCCCTTTGGGACTACTTCGAGCGCCAAAATCTCACTGCGCCCAAGACCCCATATAACCTTTCACCGTAACCACCTCACTGAGTTGGTCACATCAAGACCATTTCGCTGTAGTACACTGTCGAAACAACTCCGAAAAGATGGTCGCATCGTGACCACTTTGCTCTAATAGACATTGTCGAAACCACTTCCATGAGTTGATCCGATCAAGACCACTTCAGTTTGTGCACTTGCGCTAACCTGCTGCACTGGCATCTAACAGTTCTCAAAGTAATTATAGAAACTTAACTTTAAATTATCAAAATGGGTATAATACCGGTGCATAAACGTTATTTTAGTTAGTTATTAGAGCTCTGAGTGGGCCTTCTTGCACATATTGGACTTTAAGTTGATGTAGGTAACGCTTGGTTTTACCTTCAGCGTCTAACTTTTACAAATTCACATCATGCTGCCTCTCTCTTACAGCTGGAAATGTAAATGTAAAAGCCTTTTTTAATGAAAATAAGGAATAGTTAACATATTGTAGACCGTTGTATAGTGGTTATAAATTTTTTTTGTGCATTTTAACGCATATTAGATGCTTTCTGATGTTTTAAAATCACAAAATTAAAAAAAGTAAACTTTACTAAACACCGGACCATTGATGTTGTAAATGGAAGACTGAGCTCTTAACACTACGACACCGAGCTGATGTTTATTGAAATGCCATTGGCTGTATACTTGCATTTGAAGAAATATAGCATTTTCTGACCATATGTTGAATTGTAATAACTCGACAATATTCGTACAGTAACGTCAGATTAATTATTTAAAGTTTTCTTTAAAAATAGACCTCTGATATTAAAATACAGTTTATTAGGAGAATCCTAATAAAGGTGTAGTTCTAAAAATATAAATTAGTCATTTTATAAGTTTTAATTTTAGAAATTTGTAAAATAAGTGTGTCAGCAGAGATTTTGATGGTATTTACTCATTCGTCTACGCTGACCTTCGTAACCTGTCTTTGACATTCCTCGAATTAATTACACAATTTCCAATAAAAGTTTTCAAAAAACTATAATACTAGCGATCGAACGGTTAGTAATTGAGGTTTTAGGATATAAATAGTGTCTGTATGTTTGTTGTGGTTTGTTTAGTATTCTCCGTTATCTTCTTTGAGAATTAAATCACTCATGGTTTTTAAAATCAGGCTAATGAACTATTTTCGCATATGTTCTTCTATTTTTGTTGCTCTATTTATGCCATTTCTCTGAGCGTTTGTCATATTTTCCCTTTCTTGGGTAGTAACGGTTCTATTCTCAATAGTACAAGATTCATTAGTCTCCCTTCCCCCAACTTTCCTAATGGCATTTCCTCTATTCCAATTATTTCTTTGCATATTCCCCCTTTCAAATGGTATGTCTTGATATCTCTTCTGTCCATTATTCCTGGGCTGGCTCCTTGGCCTGGTTTCTAACTTCCTTGGTTGATCCATATCATTATAACGTTGAAGATATTCTAAAAATACATCTCTATCAAAATATTTTGTAAGGCTATGCCTTACTTCCGTTTCGAAGTGACCTGCTAAATATTTTATAATCTGCTTGTCCTCTAAAGGAGAATAAAGTTGTTTGGCAACGCTAAATTTCTTGATCGCATACAACTCCCTTGTCATGCCTGAATCGCTATTATATTTGCTCATCAATAAATTATATCCAACTTTAAATTGCTGGTTGTCTCCCCAGAAATGCTTTAAAGGTTTAATCTCGAAGTCTTTAAACGAACTTAACTCACTTTCAATTAGTCCAAACCAAATTTCGGCGCTACCCTTCAACATAGACCTCACAATATTTAACATTGTTTGCTCATCCCAGCTACTTTGTATGAAAGTTTTAAGTTATTTATAAATATTTTAGGGTTAAGTTTATTATCCCCATAAAATTTCAAATGTTGTTCCAATGGAACACTGATTGGACTCCATCACATTGATTCTCCAACATGAATATTTTTAATTCTATCTTCTAAATTCTCAAACTTATTCCCTAAGTCTATTTTAAGATTGCCCAAATCATTTCTAAATATTCTAAAATCCACTTGGCAGCTTCCCTCTATTTCATGTACCTTTTTATCTAAAAATCTTAATTTTTCTAATAGTTTCTCTCTTCCACTTGTTTCCTGATTCGACTTTAATCAAACAATTTCTTCTTTAACATCATCCATATCCTCTAAAATTTGTACTACTTTTCCTATAATTTTAAATTTCATTTCTTTAATGGTTTTGTAAGTTTCCTCTAAACCCAAAGTTATTCTTTCACTAATTTCTTTAAATTTCTTTTCTAAACTTTCTCTCAATTTTGCTATGTTCTTTTCAAATCTGCTCATAACTCCTGAGTATTTTTATCAGATCTCTCACTCATTTCTTTTATATTCTCTTTCACTTCTTTCATATTCTTTTTCATTTCTTGCATGCCTTTCTCATTCTTTTCACTCATTTTTTTCACGCCTTTCTTTTCCTTTTCACTCATTTCTTTCATATTTTGATTTAGACTTAATAAAAGAGCCATCATTTTTTATTCCTAGGATTCTCCTACACTCTTGGCTTCTTGATACTCCTTTTTCGCTTCTTCCACGTAAACGCTCTCAAACTATCACAAACTTGTTTCATTCTATCAGTCATACTGAAAACTTAATCTGATATTACAAAAACAAAAACATCAAAACAAAACCTACGAGACAAGAAACTCTAATTTACAGCCGAATTAATCGAGCCACAGATTGGGTCGCTGCTAAAAGAGTGATATGAAAATGGCCTCGCATTGGGATGAGCGTCGCTACCGTTATCTGGCTAGCTCAACGGAATTGACGGAATTTTCAAAATAAAATAAAACACAGTAATATCGCAAAGGATTTATAACAGTGTGAAATATTTTCTCTCATATAAAAGCATATAGACATATTTGCTTTTAACATCAAAACGTATTTTTAATACACCTATTAAGGTTAGAATTGGGATTTTTTAACAAGATTGTAGTTTTTTATGCTAAATGCGTAAAGCTAGTACTATCCTATGCTATTTACAACAAATGAAAAGTATTTTTACCCAAAATGTATCGATAATTAAAAGTGAAAATAAATGGCTTTGTATTTATCTTAAAATAATAGCTTTGTGTTCGCATTGAATGCGTTTTATGGTATCTTACAAATAATTATTTTTACATATACAACTTACGTTACTTGTTATGTATTTACAATATGCTTATATCATACATGATCATTATTTATACACGAGAAATTTGATTTTCCGCTTGTACCTCAATGAATAAAAGTACGCTTGTATTATACATGGTGTAACCATAAATTTACGAAAAATTTCATTTTTTACAGATTCTTTTATATCTTGGTGGAATTTATATGTAGAATTTGGTTTTCAATGACCTCCCCTTATCATATCAATATATATATATATATATATATATATATATATATATATATATGAAATTTCCGAAGATTCATTGTTCCATCCTGTATAATACAAGCGAACTTGTTAGCCATGAAAGTGTAAAGCGAAAACACAAATCTGCGCGTGTAAATAATCACTCTAGTATATAAATAAAAGCGTATTGTAAATACAAAGACATTAAAAGGGGAAAGTAAAACACACTTGCCGTGTGTTTAAATGCACCAATTCTAAATCGATAATACAGCCATGTGTACAAATTTAAGCCGTATATGTAAAAATAATTACTTTGAGATACCCTAAAATGCATTACATACATTTTAAAAATACGAACTTGATTGTAATCCATTCGTTTGTAATAAAAATACATTTCCCGTGCATAAAACATTTGCATTATTTAACGTAAGAACAATATCATCTTGATAATACTTTAATCTTTATAAAATAATTTGGTGTATTAAAAACACATTTTAGTTACCGTGAAAGCAAATATTTTCTTTTTACAATAGTTAAGAAAGCAAATCTTTTGCATGTGCAAAATCCGTTGGGAAAGCTATTATAAGCGTTAGTTATTTATGTCATAAATAATTAGCGTGTGTGTAAAATGTCTGTGTAAAAACAATGCAAATCTTTTGCATTTGAGACAATGTACTTCATCGAGCTTCTCTGTAAAATATTCACCTGATGTTCTGGACTGAAATTGTATGTAAGTACTTACAAGATTTGAGTATGTAACAGATAATTCAGAATCTTAATAATTGCAAGTCATTCTCCAATATTCTAATTAAGTCGTTGCAAGAATAAAAACATTAAAAAATAATCGGAACCGTGAGGGAATTTTAACAATTAGAAAATTTCTTATTCTTGCGTTCAGATGTCTGTCACTAATTAAAAACAAACATAAGATATACTTACTTGGCAGAAAAACGTAGTCTCATTTCTTGGCTTAACATTTTCTTCGTATAGCTTATCATTATTAAAGAATGAGGTATTCCAATTTGTAAGGAAAAATTATATAAACCATGTTCTGTATCTCTCACAACAGACGTTGAGACTAGTGAACGAATTCCTCCATTATATGTAAGATAGCCAACTGTATGTTTATCAACTTGCATTGCTATTGCTAAAAACATAAATATTTTAGTTTTACAACTAAAGCAAATATAAGTACTAACTAGAAGTAAGACCAGGTCTAATGCCTTCAGGACTGAATTGTAAAATAAGACCGCCATTCCAAAAAAATCGTTTACTTAATGTTCTAAATGCCTTTAACGATACAGCAGGACCATTACCTACAATCTAACTAAAAAGGCGATTTGTTTGTTTTATTTTATACCAGCAAGTACTTCCACTTCACCCCAGCTTTTATGAGAAAAAATATGACGCCAACTAACATTAATGCCGCCACTACCTGTACCATTACGTGTTTGCAATTGTCCTCCTAGAGTACATGTATCTTTTTGAGTTAGCGGCAATTCTACTGATTGATTAAATGTCATCCCGGATATTTCAATATTTGGTAACCCTCCGCTTTCATCCCTAAGTAAATGTAAAATTAGTTATGTAAATGCAAATTGTAGGTAAATATACAGTATAACGACCTCATATTAAAACTTTAATAAAACTATGAAAATTAACATATTTTAATGCTTAGAAATGATATATAAAAATGAAAATTGTTGCTTAGGTGTGGTTTTTTCTAAATTCTAATTTTATTATGTCAATCAGAAGTGATGAAATTAAATTAGTGAAATATTTATCAATGAACATAATCAACATAATACCAAATATTACCTTATACAATTTGAAATTTAGATCCAACACTTCTTTAAAATAAATGGTACAGCTACGTCTCCAAGTTCCTATATAAATATCAATAAATATACAACAGATATTAAAATATAAGTAATATAAAAACCTTTGATTTACAAAAGACGACCTAATTTCTTGTTTTCTAATTTTAGTATATGAATTACTTAAAGTATAGGTTAGAGTTTTTAGGTTATGAGGCAACGAAGTATACGGAGGTTATAGAGTGGACGGGAATTAGTCTGGTGAGTAGGAAACCAATTTTATTTTTCTTAATTTTCTTTGGGAATTAAACCACTTATATTTTTTAAAATCAACTTTATTTACGTTTCGATCCATGACCTAAGATCGTTGTCAAAATTTATTTTACTGCTTGCTTCCTTATTCTGCTTGCTGAATCCTTCTAAACTTTTCCTTCCCAACAACAAACATAAGGCAGAAACAACCATATGTGTGAAAAAACTGGGGCCCAACGGGCCCCCAAAGAAAACCTCTAAAACGACTTACCATATTGTATGACAATTACGATCAACCCCCATATACAAGTAATAGTAGAAAGTGCAGAAAAAAATATTGGAAATGTACACCCTACTGTGGTAGACAAGATCCTAAAACGAAAGGAAGTGGAAGCAGTCGGTAAAATCACTAGAAAAGGTAGAAATCGAATCGGTATAGAGTTTAAGTCCCCAAAGCAGCTAATGAATTGTCAAAAATCCCATAGTAAAAAGCTACAACTGTGGGGAGGTTTTTATACCAGCTTGCTATGGTCAGTGTCAAGGGTATTATTAGAGGTACACACTACTAGAGATGAAATCGTACAAGAAGGAGTGGCATCGTTTTATTTTAATCTTTCTAAAATGAATGAATAATTTAGGTGATATATTATCTTTTAATAACTTATTGTCTAATACTATATGAACTACTACATTTAAATATATACTTATCCAACAAAAGGATATCTATATATGGGTGTAATATAAACTTAAAATATTAAATTATGGTAATATTGAATAAAGCTTTCTTAATCGTTTTTTAAATTATTTGAATAAGGGTTTTTTTGTATGTGTATGGTTTCTAAATAATTTCTTCTATTGTCATTTATTTCCCTATCCAATATCTCCACATTATTAAAATCAAATTGATGCATTTTATCTATTGAGTGGGTTGCTAAAGCGGTACATTTTTTATTATTAGTTTTGATGGAATATTTATGTTCATAAATGTGCTTATGAAGGTACTGTTTGGATTTACCTATGTATACACCAGGGCAATCAAAGCAATTTATTTTATAAATGGTATGAGTTTTTTCTTTTGTTCTATTTTCGGTTTTAAATTGGTGAAAAAGGTTTTTTGAATAATTATTGGGTTTGTGTACTATTTATATATTGTGTGATTCTAAGCTTCTTTTTATTCTTTCTGATAGTCCCGGTATATATTCTATTCCAACTAAATTATCTTTTATTTTTTGTTTGTTATTGTTTTCTGAATTATTAAATAACTTATGTATTTTTGTTTTAATTAAGGGTTTATACAATTGTAGGACAGTTGTTATTTTTTACTATATTTTCAATTTTTATTAAGTTTTTTGGTTTATGTTTATAGTGTGTAAATTGCATTGCTCGGTCAACTAGATTATTTACAACATTTCGTTTATACTGGACAGGTACAATAGACTTAAAATTAAGGGTGCAATACCACGCTCTAAGGATCATCTTGGGATGCATGAAGTCTACCCCAACAAATGCACTATTGCCCGAGGCAAGAGAGACACCAATGGTTAATCGAAGAGTATGGCTAGGGGCAAAGTTCTGTCTGAAACATTGGAACTATCTTGGATGTCTGAGGAAACTGGCAACATATCAATCATAACAGATGCATGTAGCGCTATCAAAAAGATAGTACGAATGGGACAACATCAAGATAGATCACACTACTCTGGATATTAGGCGGAAAATTTTTAACGCGCAAGAGAGAAATTTAAATATTAAGCTTGTATGGGTCCCTGAGCATACAGGAATCGAGGACAACAAAGATGCCGATGCACTAGCAAAACAGGGCAGGGAGAAGAATGCATTCCTTGAGAAACCAATACACTACACCAAAGTACATCCAGACATGAGAAACATAATATGGAAACAATGGTGTAACACATATGCAAAAGTATCACTTAATAAAAGTACCCTGGAATAAACCCTGAACCATTGAAGAAACCATAGTTCTAGGGATCCATATATACTAAAAGGAAGCATGCCACGAGTACCTGCAGAATGCAAACCTTGCACTGGTTAAAGATAATCCACTACGCGAGTGTGGAGACACAGGAGACCTTAATCATGTATTCCTAGATGCCCACAAAGAGAGCAGCAAAACAAGAGGCTATGCTCACATTTAGTGACTTTCACATCAACACCAATTCATATACACAACATGCTATCTGAACCCTATTGCAAGACGGTTAAAGTGTTGATGGAGTACTTAGACACCAATCAGATATATCTCTAAAATAGATCGCATGATTATGGTAGTAGCTACATTAAATGCTAACCGAGTGAATTTGAGTTTTGCATAAAAGTCTAAGTTATTATTTCATCTTATTCGCTGTAATACGATAGTATTTATCAACTTACCTTGTGTAATTAACTACCTAAAATATATATATATAATGCTGTGATAAGGGGTTGTTTAGGGGTGTATTGAGTAGTAAGGGTTGCGTAGTAACTGTAAATATCAATAGGAATAAGAAAACTGCATTTATTTAGCAGAAAAATAAGTAATTCGTACATTATGTAAATAGCAAGCATTTAACACCCTGTATATAGACCGTAATTAACTTTAATCAATACCAGTAAGCATATCTTTGAAGAATAGAACGCGTATTCAGCAGAGAAATAATCGTACATGTAATTAAACATACGTTAAGGAGTGTTCAACAAGTTTATAAAATAAAGATGCAGAAGATAAGAGAAAACCTAATAAATCCTCATGTAATTACGCTTGTGATACAGAAGGAACAATGAGCGCTTTGATAAGAAAATGCACTTTCAAATAAATAAATTAATACGAAAACAGCATTCGTGTTACATCATTTAATTTGTACAATTCTCCAAAAGCTTTATCTATACAAAACACCAGACGTAAGTAAAAGTGCGGCCACGATAACGATAGCAAATACCAAGCATGATATGAGAATCCAAAAGAGTTTCATCAGAAAACAGCTTAAAAATACAGGGAATATTAAAGACAAAAGCTGGTTGGTTGAAACAATCTGTAAAACTGCTTGGAAACCCAATCCAAAGGTAGTGGGAAAAGCTATTTAACACACACCGGTGATAAGGCAGCTCAGTTTCCACTTGAAGCACGTCAAAGCCACGACACTTTTAACCAAATATGTACGCGCCAGATAAATAAAATTTATAATATAGTGAAAATAGTGCTGTATAAAAATTGTGTTAAGAATATATGAAAAGTTTTTGCCGTTTTCTTCAGGTAACGTGAGTAGAAATTGGTTAATTAATTTAAATTAAATATTTATAATGATATAGGGCTTCTAATCTACGTCGAAAACAATAATTCTGGACTATTTCTGGTTCACTTATAAAACAATTCTAACAGGCTTCCAGTCAAATTCTGGACTGTTTCTGGACCAAGTCTGGTGTTCAGACATTTCCTATAAAAATGCATATTGTTGATCTGGCAGAATTCTGTTGATAGCGTATTATTGTAGGTTGTTATATCTTTAGTGAAAATTGTTATTGGATAAGTGTAGTAAATTGTTAATCAATATGTATTAATTGTTTTATAATATTCTCCAATAGTAAATTATTTTTAGTTATGTAAATTGTAGGGTGCCGTTTAAAAAAAAAATTAAAAATTGCATTTTGCGAAACCTGACACCCTGTATGCTGTGAAGAAATTTCAAGAGTGATATTTACAAATATACTATGGTATATAGTAAAATTTTCTGCATCTTGAAAATTAACATAAGTTGTGTATAAGTGCAGTGGCAATGTATCTAATCAGGGTCATTTTTCTAAAAACAGTTGAATATCTCAAAAACTAAAAGGAATAGATAGATACAATTTGATATCAAATTAAAGCTCTTTTTATGGGCTTTCCAAAAGTGTAATAATATATGGGGTGTTCCATTTAAAAAAATATAAGTTTAATATGCCCTGGAATTATGAAACACCCTGCATGCTTCAAAATATTTTTAAAATGTGCACTTTAGGTATGCCTACAAATTTGGTTTACGTATCTTTTATAATAACGGAGTTATCGGCCGTTGCCCCACTAAAAACTCACCCTGTATATATATATATATATATATATATATATATATATTTATTTATTTATTTATATATATATATATATATATATATATATTTCTTTTTATATAATTTATAGTCTGTTTTTCTCTTACTAACAGTCTAGGTCACACAACGACTAATATCTTGTTTATCTTGTCGTACTCCTTAGTGAGAAATGCTCTGACGCACCACAGAGCGAGAATAATGTCTTTATCTTTGTACATATAACCTACCAGCGATAGGCAGTGAGGGGTATGGGCAAGATCCCAGATGCAGTTCAGTACCCCTCACCGAGCACATACTGTCAGAGAAGGAAAATTGGCTGTATGCCGTAAGGCAAGAGGCCATTAGAAATAAAAAGAAGAAAGTATAGGTTAAAATTTCATGTATACATTCATCAAAATCAGATTTATATAAGCGAAGTTCGTCAAAGTCATCCCCAATTGGGATTATTCAAATTTCGATATCAAAATATTTTTAAAATAAATTTAGTATCACTGACTACATCTTAAACTGCAAGCTAAGGATTATTATTAATTTGTTTTGCTGAACCAATTCCTTAGTTTAAAGTTGATATACAAATGAGAGGAATTCTTTAGGAATATAATAGAAGTTAAGACATAAGCGAATTTTATCACTTTAGTACCTACCAACATCACAAAACTTCAATTAAAAAGAATAGAAATCGTAATACGAGCTTTTACAAATTAATTCTATGCAATACAGTACATAAAAAACAAATTTCAATAAAACATAACGATGTTATACTGCATATTTACCAAATTGTATTCTTACAAATCATAATTATCAAGTCCCAAATCATCAGTATATGGATTAAACAAATCAGTTGCATTTATGTTAATGGTAACAATGCCCTGCGGATTAGTGCTTCGTAATTTGCGACGTTCTTCACGTTCCTCGGCGAGTTGTTCGTATTCTGCTCTAATTTCAGCAGGTGTTTTAGTTCGCTGAACAACTTCCCAGCCATCCGTTTCTAATCCTTTAATACCTAAATTATCATAAATAGCACGCCTATGTGGATCAGATAATACTACAAGAATTAAAAGGTTACACAACACTATAATAAAACTAGCACTAATAAACTCACTTTCATATGCTCGTTTGGTCTTATTAAATAATATTTCTGCTTTAACTTTATTAGTGGGGTCCAGGTGTTTGTCAGGATGGTAAATACGGCTAAGCTTGCGATATGCATTATTTATTTCCTCTCTTGTAGCCTACAATCGTAAAGAAATTATCAAACATATTAAAAAGAGAATACTGATTTGGATAAATGCCGTGGAGTATTTAAAAATTATAAATCATATTTTCATTCATGCAAAGGATATAAAACTGGCATAACCATTATAACAACAAGAATAATGACATAACCTCAACCTTACAATTAGCTCTTCTAGAGCAATTGCTAAATACTTATAGTTTACCTGTTTGGAAACGTTCAAAAAAGCATAATAGTCTTCACCGAAGACTCCTTCGTCATCAGAATCAAAATCCATTTTATTTGCAAATTATTTTGAATGTCATGTGGTGGTTAGTATTGAAAAGGATTTAAAAATCGCCTGCAATAAATAACGTACATTGCGACATTAATTTAATATTGGTATATGAGCAGTAATCCCCCTAAAGGACGTTTCTGTAGTAGCTCCTTTTAAAATTCTTTTTATTATAATTCCAAAAACTAAATTCAATTCTAAATTTAAAACTCATAAAAATAAGAAAATAGTGCTGTATATACCTGCAACGGGTGAACTAGGAGTCTCAAAAGCCTGTTATCGGTCGATTCGCACTTGCAAGTTTGCCATGGTACAAATTCTTTAATAGGTTGGTTCTTAGTCGTTGTCAATTGCCACATATCTTAAATTAAGATGTTTCTCTTTCCCACTAAGGCCGGTTTCATAGGTAGCTTTCTAAAGTAACTTTAGTAAAAGTAAACTTTAAACAGATCTGTAATTTAAGTGCGTTTCATAAAAATACTTTTACTAAAAGGTGTTATTTCCTAAAATGAACGACTGTTGCCAGCCCTGAAACAATAAAGTGATACTTCGTGCCTATGAATTCTATTAACATTTCTAACCTCCAATCTGTTGTACTTTATTTCTTAGGCTTGATATTAACATTACTACATTAGTTATAATTTATTAAATTACTTTTATTATTATTAATTAAGTATAAGGTTAAAGTTAAATTGTCGTTATTGGCGAGTTTTTTGATAATTTCAAAGAACTAAAAGAGTGAGTATTGTTGATTTTGCAAATAATTAAAGCGTATAGTGTATAGTTTTAATCTATAATGGCAACTAAAAGAGATCGAACTAACAACTGGACAAAAGAGGAGCAGTTGTTACTTTTGGAGTAAATTGCAAAATTTCAGAAAATCATTGAAAATAAAACTACAAACAAAGTGTCTTGCTCTGAAAAAATAATTACTTAAACACAATTAGTACAATTTTCATTTACAGTAATTTTAGGTAGAAGCTCGGAAGAAGATCACGGCTGCTTTTAATGCTAAAAACCTTGTTGCTCGTAGCTCGTTTCAGATACAGTCAAAGTACGACAATTTAAAGACTGAGACGATAAAAGCAATGGCTTGTTAAAAAAGCTATTGTATGGGTAATGGAGGAGGACCGTCTGAAGAATTTATAACTGGCTCGGTAATTGAAAAGATGTTGGAACTAATCAATTATAAAACAGCGGTGGGGCTGTCTAGTGATTGGGATAGTGATAATGGCCAGTTTACAAACAATGAGGTAGTATAATTTTATAAATAGTGATGTGTTTCTATTTGTTGTATCTTAAGGAACCTTGTTTGAATGTATCAACTATGTTTATCAGCGTGGATGATATTGATTCTATTGAAAATATCGAGATAGTTTACGAAAACCCGAATGAAATATCTGTAAGTTAAAAAGTTCATGTATAACATCAGTTACAAATAATTGCATTTCAGTTTAATACAACATCCGCTCTACAGCTAGAAGCCAATAGCGATAATGTAAATTCCACCATAACCAGAGGATGTAGTAGTACCGCAACTGGTGATATTGATAACGAACAGGTAGGGTATGTTTTTATACACAATCTGTGTTTTACATTTCTATTTATTTGTAGCATCAAATTCCATCGATATCAAAAGATATGGAAGAGGGAAAAAATGTAAGTGCACATTTATAATAAGAGCAGTTTTTTCATTATTGTATTTTTAGTGGAGCAAATACTCTATAACTGAAGCAGCCAATCAATCAAAGACTTCGGCCTAAAATTCCCAACCCCGTATTCCAAATAAAAGAACAATATTATAAAAAAAGAATTGAAGCAATTGCTGTAGAAATAAAAGAAGAGAGGAGTCGGGGTGAACGTGAACGAGATGAGCATAAAAAATATATTTATTAGATTTACAAATTAAAATGAATGAAAAAAATTTAGATATGAATAATTAATATTCATAGTTTGATTATTATAAACATGCAAAATATCATTTATTAGTAATTGCCTAATTTGTCTTCCTCTGGTATTGTGATGCTGCCTTTCATTGACTTCATGAACTTCCTCATTATCATCATCATCGTTTTCATACCATTCTTGTGGGATATGTTCTGACATTTCTAAAGCAATGTTATGCACAACGGCTGTTGCTACAATCACTGCCATTTCGGTTTCAAGTTTTAATTTAATAGTAGTTGATAATATCGGAAACCTTCGCTTCCACACTCCATATTGTCTTTTAACAGCATTTCTAGTTCTGATGAGCGATTCGTTATGCAAATTTTCTGCTTCAGTATTAACATCTTGTAGTTTTACCATCAAGTAGGGTTTAATAGAGTAGACAGTACCTCCTACGATTAAATATTTTGTAAAGTTACCATTTTCACACCGTTGCTTTAAAGTTGAATGATTAAATATCGTCTGATTATGGGTTGATCCAGGCCACCGTGCAACTATATCCCTAATCTTCAAATTTGTATCTGATACAGTCTGTACATTTAATGCAAGAAATAATTCTCTTGATCGGAAAATCTCAGCGTCCTGTCTACCAGATGACTGAATAGGTATGAGGATCCCATCAACGACACCAATTATCTTGGGGAAACTGGCTATAGCATAAAAATCTTCAGCAGCTTTTTCCATTTCTTTAACAGTATTAGACATTGTTATATAACGAGGGCGTAATGAAGCAATAGTTACTCGTTTGATAATACGGCCTGCTAAAGGTTTAGAAACGTCCATAAAATTGCCCATAGCCACAGATTATCCACCTGGATAATCTGTGCCATAGCTATGAGCATACTTCCAGTGGTATAAAATCGCAATGTGAGAAGCAATTGACCATCGGTTGTATACATCTACCTCTGAAATGGAATGTTTATGGTTTTGAGGTTACTGAATATTTTATTACTTATTGGTAGGCATATTTATGCTGTTTTCAATTTGATGAAGTAGATGTAATGTTGTAGGTTTTGTGAGACGAAATGTATCAAAAAAGTCTACATCATCATACTCAACAAATCTATTTCTTCTTTTTGAGTAAAATTTTCCGCGTAAAAATATTTCCGGCTCTTCATCAGATGATGAGCTGGAACTTGAAGTACGACGATACAATATATCTTATATACAAATTTTATAAATATCTTTATATACAAACACCGTTGAATGTGAGGATATGATTTCATAAAGCCTCCTTTAATTCAATAAAGTGAGAAAAATGGTCCTTTAACTTAAAATGGTTTTAAAGTTAACTTTAAATTAACATTATGAACATGAAACGCATTTTTAATTTTAAAGTATACTTTAAAATTTAAAGCTATTTTAAAATTATTATGAAACTAGCCCTTAAACAATTAGTAAATAAAAGAAAAATATAACTTGTAGAGCTTCTTATTTGTTATCAACACAGATGTGCATAATTAATTTATTTATATGAGTTAAACTTTATTAGTTTACTCTTTATGGTGCAATTTCAATTATTGCAAGTACATAAACGGTAACTGTTAACAATAAAGTGTTATTATTTGTTGTTGTCACTGCTGAAGGTTTTTAATTTTTTTTTTTTAAATTCCTATTTGTCATAAACAGTAAATTTGTAAAAAGTTAGGAAACTACCGTATCAAAATCATTTATAAAGTTGGAACAAAAGTTGTACTACTTAACAACACAATTCATTTATCAATTTCTAGCACGTAAGAAATAAGTACAAAATTTCCTGGAAGCTTGATAACGCTGAATAGTTTTACACACATCAATTTATCAATTTTTTTTTAGTTATTTCAGAAGCAACGACCGCTTTTCTATGTTTACCTTCTATTTACGTATCTCCTACAAATTGTTGACCTGATTTATATTAATTTAAGTTAGCAAAAATTATGCAACCTAAAGTAATTCACAAAAACGGCAAACAATAAATACTTAACCTCTTAATTATTATAGAAGTAAACAAGTTAGTAATTCAGCTCAAATATTAAAGTTAATAATAAATAGCAAGAAAATTGATGAAAAATTAAAATACGTTTCAAGTCGGCTTAAACTGACGAGCATCAAGTTCTTGAAATTGATCTATATATTGCTGCTTTTATATTACCTCAGAATTCTGGGATAGTACACACCTTTAAGCCGACTTGATGCTCAAAGTCAACATTATCATCATCATTAGGTCTTCAATCCTGGAACTGGTTAGACGCGTACCATCATTGTTTCCTATTCTGAACTAACCTACACATTTCCCTGAAATTTGCAGTCTACATCTATCACTATCTGAAAATAGGTCAACATCAACCTCTTTTTTCCTATCTCTGCTTGCAATATATCCCACACTATTCCCCAAAAATGCCTTAGAACGTATTCTGCTCTTCTATTTCTCCTATTTTTTTCCACAGATATACTTGTTCCACTATTATTTCTATAACCTATTTGTTATTAACTTTGCTTGTCCATGCTATTATCCTCATACATCTGAAGCACAACATTTCAAAATGCTGCAACCGTTTTTCGGTCTGCTTTTCCTGCTGCCCGTATTTCATAGGCATACTGTGCTATGCTCCACACATACGCTTTCAACAATTTTCTTCTTGTTTCTATGTTTGTGGTCTTCCATCATAGGCGCTGTTCTTTCTTGTTAGATGCAGTTCGATCTTTTTCAATTGTTTTACAATTATTTACTCTATTTCTCCGACATTTAGTAGTTGTGAAGGGGGTTAAGCAGCCTGTGGCTGCCAAGTTCCCCCAGCACTTAAACATATATTCTTTTCAATATATCTTTTCGCACAGTCAACATTAGTACAGATATTTCACAACCAACACTTTTACAATAATCATCAGCTTTATGTGCGCTTATTTTTTTGTCATTAGGTTTTCCGTCTCAAAACTGGTTGGACACATACCTCCACTTATTTATATTCTGAGCTAGCTTACATGGCTCCCTGAAATTCTCACACAGCCTATATACTGCTCGGGTCCCATTCTATTGTTTTCTAATTATATGCCTTATTTCACCGAGATGGATCAATGTAGTAAGCGTAAGACTACGGATCCCAAGGTCCTAGGTTTATATCCCGACACGGCCGACTGCTTGAAAAATGACAGCTGAGCATTTTTCACAAAAATTACGCCCTCGTTCGGATGAGAGGTTGAATAGAGGTCCCGTGTGTGAGTGTTGTCACGCACGTTAAAGATTTCTACCTTGCCTGCAACGGCAAGGGTTCGGCAATATTCTAAATTTCCAGACAACAAAAAACTCACCTCCTGGCCAATGTAGTACCTTCTGCTGGAGCATTGGAAATATAAATGCACGGCTCAGTGGCGTAGTGGTATGTGTGTGACTACTACGCCCAAGGTCCCGGGTTCGAATACCGACACGGTCTGCTTGAAAAATTTTAGGCAAGCATTCTTCACAAAAATACACCCTTGTTTGAATGAGAGGTAAAATTGAGGTCCCGTGTGTGAGTGTTGTCACGCACGTTAAAGATCCCTACCTTGCTTGGGATAGCAAGTGTTTGACAAAATTTCAAATTTTCCAAGTAGAAAAACTCGCTTCCTGGCCAATTCAGTACCTTCGGGTGGAGCATTGAAAAATCACACGTAAGGTATGTGAAGGGAGGTAAGCAGCCTGTGGCTGCCAAGATCCCCCAACACTTAGACATTTGCCGAATTAATAGTTTTTCAGTAAATCCTTTCACACAATTAACATTATTCGAGAATATTATCCAACCAATGCTTGTAGTTGCTTTTAATAATCATCAAGTACAGTTACTTTTTTCGTCATTAGTTTATCCATCTTGGGACTGGTTGGATGCATACCTCCATTAATTTCTATTCTGATCTAGCCTACACATTTTGCTCAAATTCCTACAGCCTACATCTTTCACTATCTGTGTGCGGTAGTCTAACCTCGGTCTACCTCTGCTTCTCCTTTTTCCTATTTCTGCTTCTAATATATTCCACACTATTCCCTCATGCCGTAGTACGTGGCCTATCATCCTATCTCTCATGTTTTTTACCATTTTCCACATATTTCTTTCTTCCCCCACCATTTATAGTACCTCGTCGTTCTTAACTTTGTCTGTCCATGATATCTTCACCATACGTCTGTAGCACCACATTTCAAAGGCTTCTACCTTTTTTTGTCCGCTTCTCCTACTGTTCAGGCTTCATATACGTACAGTTCTGTGTTCCACACATATGTTCTAAGCAATCTTTTCCTTGTTTCTATGTTTGTTGTCTTTGAAAACATTAGTTATAAATAAATAAATAAATAAATAAAAGTTAAATGTAGCACGACCATGTGCTAATGCTTGTTTTATATCTTTTGCACTTTTCACATCTTGCGTTATTTGGCTTCCTAGGTAGCAGATATCCTTAACCTCTTGTAAGTTCGTGTTACATATTTGTATTCTTGTTTTTGATTTATTTTCCCCTCTTTTGCATACTAGTACTTTAGTTTTATTTTTATAAATTTTTATACCGTATCTCTCCGTTAGAACTGTTTCCATTTCATTAAGAGCAGCTTCTAACTCTTCTTTGCTAGATGCTAATACCGCCGTATCATCTGCAAATCTAAGCATATCAATTTTCTATCCCTGCATATTAATTTAAAGTCAACAAGATCTAAAAATTGATCGACAAATTGTTGTGAGTAAAACAACTTATTTACGTATAACGCCGGAATATATATGGTAAAACAAGAATGCGTTTTATTAAATTCTCAAAATAAAGCTATACGATAAATAAATATATCACATTTTAAATTTTACTTAAAATAATACTATTTATATAAAAATTAATTACTTATTTATCTAAACACAAGTTGAAGAAGATACACCTTTTTTCTATTGTATGACCTGCTGTACTTTTATGGTTGACATCAAAATAAAAAACCATGGGTATTCTTAGATAGAAAATAAACCTGTTTTAATAGCTTTGACACTAATTTATACGTTACGTACAAAATTAAGAAAGCTGTGAGCTAAAGCACCTTATAACCTTACTTATGGGTTGCAATGCAACGACATCGATAGAAGTCCAATAGTTAACCGTTGACAATAGCCGCGTTCCTTTTACCGCATTTCTCAAATCATTTCACCTCACTTTAGTAATTGCCATTTTGTAGCATGTTCCTTTTATGTTAGTGATGTGAGATACTCACTTCCCCCTTTTCCCCTTAAGCACAACTTTTTAGTATATGCTTTGATGAAATTTCCTGCTCAATTAAATAGTGTGGTTAGGTTGCTTTCCTGCTTGCATATGCGTCCTACTTGTTTGATTAATAAATAACCTTGCTTTATTACTATTTGAAATAAAAATTGGTAGTTATTCGTTAATTTTGTTGGAAATATGTCCGACTGCAAATATAAATTACTTATATCGCAAGAGAATGTAAAATAAAGCAACAAACTTAACCTAACTTTTTGATTGTGGATTGCTTTGTAGGTTCCCCTTGCATGTAGTGATTCAAATATCTCAGGTAGTGTTCCATTTGTCAACTAAATGAAGTGAGTTTTTCACCACACTAAGTGCGGTGATATGCTTCACTTAGTTGTAAAAGGAAAGCGCCTAATATAGAAACGCTCATTAATAGCGATTTAAAACCACATACATTTAGCAACAGTCTCTATCAAATACAATGTTCAATATAACTTTACAACTATATCCATTACGATAAAAGATATGCGACCTTCTAGTGAAAGTGTAAGGATTTAGAAGTACAAAAACCTATGTATCTTTAAAGACTTTATTTTATCATCATCATTAAGTCTTCAGACCTGGAATTGGTTAAACGCGTACCTTCATTGTTTCCTAATCTGAACTAACCTACACATTTCCCTGAAACTTGCAGTCTGTATTTATCACTATCTGCGTGCGATAGTCTGATCTAAGTACAACTCTTTTTTCCTATCTCTGCTTGTAATATTCAATTTTATCACGATACTAAAATTGAATTTTTTTTTTCAAATTAAACTACTCTTGTCTGGAGTAACCCTGTATTTCGTTATAAAGATATTTGAAACGCGTGTGCTTGTGTACACGATTATGATAACTCTATGTTCTATTTTAATTTACTAGTGTTTAATCTTTATTTATCAATGTACAAAATAGGCCGATCAACATAGCGGAATCAATTGCATTATTCAAAATTCATGTGCTACTGAGGAATATAACTGAAACTTATTTGAAGTTGCAGTGCAGTGTGGAATTTATGCGATGTGTATACTGAATACAGATAATTTTAAAAACTATGAGTGGTTTAATCCCCAAAGAAGATTAAGAAGAATACAGGGAGTATCTGAATACATTATTTTTATGCAAACTTCAATATGTTGCTAAAATGCGATTTAATTTGTTTTTTACTAAATTGTTGCATAAGGTATATACTTGAGTCGTCAACAAAATCCGGATTAAAAAATTTCTGATACGGATTTAATCTGAACCCTTGATTTTTTTAGTTGAATTTGGATCCGATCCGATTTTGTACCCGAAGTGCAATCCAAGTCTAGATACGGACCCAGATCTAAATCTGAAGGATATAGATCTGGATTCCATAAGATTCAGATTTGTATTTAAAATAAAGATCCATCTTTTAATTGGATTCAGATCCGATGCGATCTGAAACTCAAAAGGTCTAAATACTGATCCGAATTTGGATTTAGATGTAATTCCAGAGATAGGTCCAAGTAGAGCGCAATTGTTTCATATGGAGTACAGATATAGGTTGAATATAAAAGAGCAACACAATTGTAAATCTAGAATAAACAGATACTGCTTTTGATTTTCTTCTGGACGAAGAAGCGGAAGAAATAAAAGAAGATTTTGAAATTGGATAAAACTCTAAATCTAACCGCTACAAATTGAAATTGCTAATAGTCCCTAATAAACGCATTTTGATTTGCTGGACGCACAACAACCACCGATACCGTTTATTTGCAATAGTCTCAAGAAAATATGTGTGCATTTTAGAAACTTCAGCTGCATCAAAATGAGTAGTTTACCCTTTCGAAAATATTGTAGCGCAGAAACGAACTTGTCGTAGTGAGGGTATTCGGTATAGTGTTCTGGATTGAAAACATTAAAAAACAAAATACACAGATAATAATTAATAAATTGCATAATCAATAATAGTCATTAAAAAATAGGATTGCCTTCAAATTAATTACCATAAGTTTCTTTTGCTTTTATTTAGCCCTATAATAATTACGAATTATACTTGTATCGTAATTGTAGTCGTTGTATGCTTTGTATTAAGGTACTATATAGAGCTATAGCGTGTGCTTGATAAATAGTATGATGATCTATTTTGCATACAGATTTGTATCTAGAAACACTTAATTCGCATAAAATAATTATTAGTTATCTGCAGTCCGGATTTGTGATATAGAAGCAAATTTGCGTTTGGAATTCGAATCCGGATTTGAAAATCGAATTTGGAATGTGGATATAGGCTTCGGATCCAGCATCCAAATTTACACAACCTATTTTTAGATCCGGATTCTCAAATTTCGGATCCGAGAAATCCGGATTTCCACAACCTGTTTTTGTATCCGCATCCTTAAATTCGGATCTTGGATTCCAGATCTGATTGACATCCTTAGTATATACATACCCACCTGCCATTCCCTTGACGGTATAAGTAGTTGGATATTGTGGAAACCTTCTGCAAACAGCGTGACCACGCCAATTACATTTCATATTCGACTAATTTGTTTAACATAAGGCGATTTTTCGCGACATACTTGAATTGTTCGAGTATGGTATGTTGAAGTATCACCCCACTATTTAAAAAATACTTGCTTGTGCGGCACCGCGAAAACGTATTATAGTTTCCTAACCTCGCTTTGAATAATTACCCAGTAAAGTCAAATGTTTAACATACACAAGCATAACCTGGTACAGATCAGGGTATGTTCGTTTATCTGATAGAATGGTGCCGTACAATTTCCCCTCCAGTAAATTTTATCGCCAAAACGCAAGTTTAACACATACACACATAATTAAGTATGTTAGTTTATGTCGCGAAATATCGCTTATACTCGAAAGGATTTTGTTTGCCTCCATTGGCTATTTCGTTATTCCCACATAGTTTTTAATGAGTAACTATAACGCTCAATACCGAACATACCTTAATTAATTTTTAAATTGTACATAACCAAAAAGTCAAACGATGCTTTTCGCAAATAAATATACAAACATTTGTCGCACTTGTGCTTTAGAAAACGAAAATATGAAACCGATTTTCAGTAGTTCAGATTACGGTGATTGTAAGGACTCTTTAAGTGTTGTTTTAATGTCTTTCACTTCTTTGAGGGTTAGTTTTCCGAAACTATCATCTTTCTTATAATCAATAATGAAATTATTAAGATGTTTAAGGGTGATGGTCTTCCAGAACATATTTGCATATCTTGTTTTCAAGAAATAGATAAATTACTATCATTCAGAAACTTGTGCAAAAGCTCGGATAATATTTTACGACAGGCTGTCATTAAAAATGATTACTCTGTTAAATATGATGAAAATCTTCGACTTTTGGATTCAAATATTGTGCAGCAAAATAATTACAATGGACTTGCTTTAAAGGTGTATTGTGTACATTCACTATTTAAATATATAAGATTATTTAATTTTAATAGTTGCTACTGAAGCATACGCATTGGAATTTAGAAATAGTGATTTACACTGTTTGTTATCTTACGAAGTAGTTGTATACTGTTGTTGGTACAATATACCTATACTTGGTTTCTTTAAAATCTCTTCTAACATTAATGATGACTGCTAATAGCTGTAGATTTAAATTTGTTAAATGTTGCATGTGGTAAGGATAAATTTGCATATATCCATATAACTATTAGATTTCTGAGATTGTTGTTATTTGCATGTATGTTGTTAGAAATATTGTTTTTGTCAGAATTCAAACAATTAATTATTATTTTTGAAATTTTAATAATGTGTGGGATATATGCAATGACTAATATATGAAACTGTTTTTGTAGGTCGATAAACATGAAAGAAAAGTGTATCCATGTGAAAATTGTAAAATGGCATGTTTGGGATTAGGACAATACAGACGACATATAATCGAATCTCATTTATTAAAATGTGATATATGTGATCAAGGGTAGGTAATACTATTTTATTTATGTGATTTGAAAGATTTATCTGTTATGTGGATGCTTATTGCATAAGAATATCGTGTTAATTTTTATACATAACTATGAAAACTAAACCAATTCTGAATATTATTAAGTCATAAACTAAGGTTTGGTCCCCAGACAGTCCATGCCATAGATATAATTTGTAACAAGAGTCAATACGTATATTACAAATAAAAAATGGCATTTTACCTATGTGAAGTAAGATTAATACATTTGGCGAATCTTATATCATTCAGTTTCAATTTTTTAACATATTTTGTTTTTTGTTTCCAATTGACTTCATTCCATACTAGTCTATTAAATTAATAGCATGTATTTAAGACACGTGTAGGTTATATCTTGACGAAAGCGGGATCAGTGGCGTAACTACAATGGAGCAAGTGGAGCAGCTGCTCCAGGGCACACAGCATAAAAGGGCACAAGGGCGACGAAAGAAATTAATGTTTAAAACTGTTCCTATACAAAGAACAATTTTAAAATACACACTATGAGGATGAGCAGTTAATTGGCACTAGGCGACACCTGCATAGCTTGTTATGCAATGTTTATCTACTCCCCACCCAATCGCATCTTCTAGGACTGGTTTTACCGGGCGTTCAATGACGTGAGCTACCATTCTCATTAGTTCAATTAGCTTTTGTTGGTGGTACAGAGTGGTGGTGACAGTAATTATTCAAATGGAATTCCGATCTATATAAAATTAGCTGAGTGATTTATTATTGAATTCAAGTTAGTACACGTTAAATTTTATGTTCATTGGCATAAACTAAAAGGTTTTTGGTTTTTGCATATTTGCTTTTAAATAAATTGCATCAGTGTTCAGTCGCTTTTTATTATAATTATTTTGTCAAAAAAAACCAAGGGGCTCAGAGTTTCGCAAAAGGAAACGTGAAAAAGAATTAGCTGAAGCAAATTTGCTGAAAAGTGTAAAAAAGGTGACAAACTATTTTACTCCAACGCGGCCAACTCCAGTAGAATCACAACAAAGTGATGATGTTAAAGACTGTACAAGCGGTAGAGCTGAAATGTGTATTCCTACGCAAGAACGTTCACAACCTAGTACGAGCCATAATGACGATTCCAGCGTGTTATCGAATTTTGACAGCGACTGTCGTCCTAAAGCAAAAAAAATCAAACATCTGTTAAAGGTAATTTCGGATCTGTATTAAATCAAGAATATAGACAATTATTGATTAAGTTAGGCCCAAATCAGCCTAAGGGCCGTTCCCTAAAACAAGGGAGGGGAGAAACATAAACAGAAACTATGACGAAAAATGGTATTATCAAAAACATGAAAAGGGAGATCAGTTAACTTTAAAAAGAAATTGGTTATGCTATTCAGAAGTATTAAACGTATGCTACTATAACCGTGTTGGTTGTTTAATGATTCTAAAAAAAGAGAAAGTGAACAAAGCTTTTGAACTGCGGATTGGGCACATCTTGGACGCAGTATACAGATGCATGAGCAATCACAGTCTCATGTCATTGCTTCTGAAGTATTTCCGATGGAAGATTGGAATAACTGTGGATAGATAAGACCTTGAAGAAATTAAAAATACTACAAACTATTGACAGAAAGTTCTAAAGCGAGTAATAAATGTCATTATCACACTTGCCAGCAATGACTTAGCTTTAAGAAAACACAGAATTGTAGATGATGATAATCAATCCAAAGGCAACTTTCTCGAAATAGTCTTTTGGCATGCTATGATGACGTGTTATACTTTACGGTTCTCTACTCTAAGGTATACTTTTAAAGTCCCGGCGCGTAATGTATAAGAGCCACTACGACAGTTGGTAACAATAATAAATACATGCATAATGTTGCGCAATAAGGTGTTACGTAATATTAATGTTTCAAATTACTATATCACATGCAAAAAATGTTTATTTTGATTATAGAGGAAAACAAAAGGTACTCACGTAAACTGTGGAGCTCTTCACAACATTGCAGCTATTCTCGCGTCAGGCTCTTGGCGTTGGTTGAGCGTTGTTGGGCGTGGGTCGTCCTTTGCCCCCTCGTCGAATCCAAATTAATTTGTCTTCTTCTTCTTTGTAGCGGAATGGTAAAGGATACAGGTAGAGCTACGATAATCAGGTACGAGATAAAGGAAACCTACATATCTTCAAGAGAAGACAAGATAAACGGCACACAGATAACTACTCGGTTCGACGTTTCGTTGACTAGTCCCGACGTGACGGAAATCCCCACTTTTCTTTTCACTCTGCGTCTGCGTAAACTCGAGCCAACGCAACTATCTAAAGTGACGGAAATGCATGCACAAGTCTTTTAAATTATTGGCGCAAATTCACTTACAAATTCAAATTTAAAATTAGAAATGTTTACATGCCGATTTTCGGCATGTAATAGACGTTTTAGCCGATCTTATGCAACGTCCTAAAGGTCTAACCAAATATTTAAGCCCACAGATTCAAAACGAGCTAACAAATCTCGATGCCTCAAAAATAATGGTTGAAATAAAGGAAAAAAATAAGAAAAGCTCCATTTGTATCATTAATTGTTGACACTACATAAGATATTGCTAAGGTAGATCAGTTGAGCATAGTATTTCATTACGTAACGATCAAAACAGATGAGCAGGACAGACTAGTAAAATTAAAAATCAATGAGTCATTTTGTGGCTTTATTGAGGTGGAAAATCAAAGCTCTGTATCTCTAGAGAAGGCTACTGTTAAAATAATAGTGGAGTTTACTGTCATTATAAAAGTTAGAGGTAAGGGATATGATGGGGCGTCAAATATGAGTGGCATCTATGCATGACTCCAAGCTAGAATTAAACAAAGGAATCCCTCTGCAAAAGATGTTCATTGTTGTGCTCATGCTCTTAACTTAGTAGTTAACGACTCGGTTTCCCATATAACTGAGATAAGAAACTTCTTTGACAACATTGAAAAACTCTACGTCTTCTTCAGTACTGTGTCTAGGTGGGCATTATTGAAGAAATCTGCATTTTTAGAGAAAACTCTTAACAACGTTTGTCTTACTCGATGGACAAGTAGGAATCAAGCTCTTGGCGCTCTTCGGAGTGTTTATTTTGATATCATGAAAATTTTAACGTTTTTAAGTTTAAATGGAAAGAACGCAAAAGAAGAAGGAGAAGTTAAGGCTTTAATGAACTATTTCCAGAAATTTTCTACAATAGTGCTGATAGTGTTAGAATGTTTATTGCTGACATCTATTGACATTGTGTCACAAAAACTACAGAATGTAAACAAAGACCTCGAGAATGCTTGCAAAATGTTGCTTTCCTGAAAGGAAAAGGTTTCCAAATTAAGAAATGACTGGTCGACAGTTATAAATAGTGCAACTGAGCTTTGTGAAAAATGGAAGGTTTCGCCTCAGTTTCTTGAGAAGCGGTCAGGATGCAAAAAGAAGATGTTTGACGAATTGCAAACAGATGATTGCGTTACTGATGCAGAGAAGCGCTTCCATGTTGAGGTATTTAACTGTAGTCTCGATATAATTGCCATGCAATTAAACCAACGCTGTGAATGAAATTTGTACCACTTTTAAGTATATAAATCCTTCATTTTTGGTAAATGACGACGATGAAGAAGTCTTAAATAAAAGTAACGAATTAGTCGCAGTATATCCTCCAGATATTTCTTATGACCTGGGTATTCAGCTTCTTACTTTAAAAGTGTGCTTTTTAGATCATGTTAAGAACTTACATAGCGTTAGGGAGTTGACTGAATTACTAGTCATAAATATGCAAGTAGGCACTAGTTTTCTTGATATTATCACAGCTTGTTTACTGTTCCTTACTTTACCAGACTCCACAGGAACTGCTGAAAGATCCTTTTCTAAGCTTAACATTATTTAAGAAGTACTATGACTCAGAATCGCTTGAGCTCGTTGGCAGTTATTTCTATTGAAAGGGCCAGAGCATACAAAGCCAACGTGGATGAACTATCGCAGTTTGCAAGCAAGCAAGCTAGGAAAAAAGTTTTTTAAAATGTGCCTATTTCGAAATTAGCTTTGATATAGTTTTTTAAGTTATCAAGTTGAACTGTAATTCGTCTTTGCTCAAAAATACATTTTTCAACAAAATTTGGTTTTCAAAAGAAAATTATATATTACCTAGTTACCTTTATAATATGTTTTGACCAGAGTTTTTGTTTTCACATAGCAAAACGCTTAGCATTTATCAAAAACTCTGTTTTTTATTATACCCTCTTTTATTGTATGTATTATTTTATTATTATGTTTTATTGTCATTCATTTATTAAATTGTATTAAGTACAGTAAATCATTTTGGATTTAATATCTTATTTACATTATTCATATTAAGAACGTCAAAACTTTGGTTACTTAGTAACAATAACCTTGTATATTTGAAATGCTTGGGGCAGGGGCAGGCGGGCCTAAATTGATCCAGAGCGCAGTGAAACTAGTTATGCCACTGAGCAGGATATAGAATCTTTCAGTCATAGTCGGAAAAATTAACCTAGCAGGGGTTTTTACTTTTAGAAAAAATCAGAACAGACTAACTGTTTTTGGATATTAACTATCTAAATTAATTGATATCATTTGCCATTCTTTTGAAACTTTGAGGTGATTATATGGTTTTCCAACTGGTAGTTTCTGTGTATTTATATATAATTTTTCTCATTACTAATGTAACTAGCTGTATCTACTAAAAATTTGGACCAAAAGTATTTCTGTACTTTACGTTTGTTAGTTTTAAAATACCGAAATGTTTGAAATTTTCTTTTTTATTACTTTTGGAAATTGCTTCTTTCCATCAGCACCTGTCAGATTTGGTAATTTATACTAATGTGTTTTAAGTAATCTACCATTTTCAACTCTTCATGTTTAACACTCCCTGTATGTTCGTTATGGTTTGTTTTGTATTTTTCTTAATTTTTTTGGGAATTAAATCACTTGTAATTGTTAAAATCATCTTTATTTATGTTTCGATCATGACCTAGGATTGTTGTCAAAATAATAAAAATTTCAAGTTCAACATTTATTACATAAATTGAAGATAACTTTGATTTATTAATGTTTGATATATTTGGCTTGAATACATTAGGTGAAAATTTTAAAGTTTAGAAGAATGTATGCCTTCAATATTTGTTGTGCCCTGGGAGCGACTTCGAGGTAGTCAATACGCTTGACGTGAAATCAGCTGATTAATTTTTATATAGTTAAATTTTATATAAATTCAATAACTTGAGGATTGGAAAACATTTTTTAACATGTTTCTATTTATACGATTGAGAGGATGGTTATTAAAGAAGTGTGCGATTACATTACCGTAAGGCTTAAGCAGCAGTTTTTTATATTTGTCTTGTGGAGAAAAACCATTATGATTCAGATTACCTCTTTGGCAGTGCCGGACTTTCACCGACTAAAAAACTCCTCTGTTGTTACATGGTTCTGAGGTGACCTAATGGCAGGTTTACACTTGTCAGATACCAATGCTGTTTTACGAATATTTTATATTGTTCTGAGGCGACCCTATTGTTATTTAATTAGTTATTGTATGTATAAATAGAAATAATGTATGTAGGCTGCATTCCATGTTAATATCGCAAGGAAAACCCAGGAAAAACTTGCAATGCTACTTAGATATTGGGGGCATTTGATTTTCATTTGTTATTTCTTTTAGTAATGGAATCCATTTTTTGCTGAAGGTTACGGATTCGTTTGCTATGTAGTTATTATTATTATTTATAAAAATAGTGATGTGTGAATTCGGATTAAGGTAATGATAAAAGTAATGATGATATGATTTCGTTATAAATTGCTTCTACAGTAATGCCCACATCTTTTCTGAATTTTACTCTAAAGTTTAATCACGTTTTTCATGATTCTACATATAGGCAAGGGTTTATGCCATTTAATTATTTAATGAATGTATGAAAAGGACAGAATATTGTATTGTAGAAAAATGTTTTATGTAAGCTACTATTAAAATTTTTTTATTAATAGTTGTCTTTTGTTTGGTTATGTTGAATGTCCCATAAATTAGGTTAAGTAACTATTTTGAATTTCCCACTCATGATATTCTAGTGGTGTAAATGATTTTCAGTAGGATGTGCCCTCTATTTTCTCGTGGAATGGATTTTATATCCAATTATGTAAAGACAAGCAGAAACTTTTGGAAAACTGGAACAATTTCCCTAAAAAGGAAAGATTAGACATATTTTTATTGTGTAAAGAGTATGGTTCATCAGAATAGGTGTTCTTAAATTTTATTAAAAAATTTTCATCCTGTTTCACAGAAATGCTACAGTCGAAAAACACTTCGATAAATAAGAAATGCTGTACAGAAAACACCTTAAATGAATCACTACTTGCACAACGACTTGTTTACAACAGGATGATAACTCCTAAAATAAAACACCTATCCGAATCTACAATTTCTAAAAAGACGACTTTAGAGTTTTAAAATGTACCTTTTTGAAGGTGAGAGGCATTTAAGCTTAAGCAAAACCAACAGTTGCATAATGCTATCAAGACACTCGAGTTAAAGAAAGTTGAGATAACAGAAAAGCTTAACGAGGAAATCCAAGAAATCGATTCTGAATTAGAAAAGTTAAAAGAGATTCAGAAGTTCATAAATAAAAATAATAATTTCTATGCACTTTGTTCTTGTATCTATTATTACATGATTTTGGTTTTTATATACACACTCGTAACTAATTAAAGTATTTTATTGTTTTGATCATGGTTTTTTGTTCAACAAAAAGTACTACATTTTTTTAATTACGGTACTGGAAAGTGCTGAACGAATACTGAATTTTTATTCAGTTGTTCCAGTAGACACCCTGTATACACATAGAAACAAACTTTTAAACAAAACGCTTGTAAGCTGTGGGAAAGCAGAGTACAAGTGAAGTATCTTTAGTCATCATCATGGGGTAACGGATATAAGCTGTTAGTAAATAGCTTTTTCGTTTACCAAACTATTTTAGTGACTTGATGGTTAATTTAAGTGTGTTTAAAATATATTGGCCAAAAATTAAAGCAATATTTAATTTATCGCATTATTTATATTATTTAATAACATTTCTGTGTAAGTGTAGATATTTAAAAAGCCATAAAATATTTATTATCTCCAGAAAAGTCCAATTTCTGGCTTAAAATACATTGGTACAATTGTGGACAGGTAGATTGAATTGAAATGGATGGAACAGGTCTGTCGACATCAACATCTCAACTTGTGTGTAATTTAATACTGAAGGGATCTGGAACCTTTTCTTTTGAAGACAAGAGAAAACTATTTTAAAAGGTAGACCTACTCCGGCACTAACAAACTTGACTAAACAAACAAAGTTTATACAAATACATTTTTAAACAGAAAATTACAAGAAATGTGAATGGATCACAGATTGCGACAATAAATCGGCATTATTTTGTTGGTTATACCTTTTATTATCAAGCGAGAAGAACTAATGGAATAAAAGTGGATTTTCAGATTTAAATAATCTTTCTAAATTAATAGAGAGACATTCCTCCAACAAAGCATATATTCACCAATAATTAGAGAAAAAATGTTTGGTAATGTAAGAATAGAACATGAGTTAGACGATCAGTCAAGAATTGCCAATGAATAACACAAGTAGCAAGTTAAAAAGTATCACGAAGTTCTTAAAAGACTTATAGCCCAGTAAAATGACTCGAAATTTGTCGATTTGGAGGAAATAATACTGACTGGGCTGAAACTTTGTTAACAGGCTTGTTTTAGGGTACTATTCAACATATTACAAGACGCTACGGGCAGGGGAGGGTCCAAAAGGTCCAAAAAATTAGTTTTTTTTGCAAATAACTCCGAAAATATCAACTTTACGGAAATTTATGTAGATATCAAAATTGTAGCTTACAGAATCCTTCACAATCTCATTTTTTATTCAAGGCTGTATGATCAAATGGAGCAGAGATATAATTTTTTTAAACACGACGAAATCGCATACGCGCGTTGTGCATTTTCCACTAATATCTCTTAAATGGACTCTCGAATCGAGAAATGTTTTAAATAAAAGTTTTAGAAATCTAATTACGAACAATTTTGTTTTTTATTCATTTCTGTACGGCCCAAATTCGCCGAGTTATTACTTAAAAGACAATTTTTTTATGTTGATAGTGGATGCTTTACATGTTAAAATCTGCATTAATTCTTAAAGTATAGGTCGTACATATATAGTCTAAAATGAACTCTCGAATTGGATAATGTTCGAAATAAAAGTTTTATAGAATGTAATTACGAAATTAGTTGTTATCTTCTTCATTTGCACTATTAGAATAGTTTTCATCCGATTCAGAATAGCTTATTTCGTCACATACGAACATATTTAGGCAGTCGTTCTGATTGCAATTATCACAGAGGTCAGAACATCTTAACCCTGCCTTTTTGCAGCCACATGACCCGGTGCAATTCAATTTGCATTTACATGCTATTAATTTAAGAAGCTCCTTGGGTGCAGGAGGATGTTGTGAGAATAGGCTGAAAGCATTCATAAATTTTTTTCCAGCCCCATATTGCGGATCTTTACCTAGTACCAAACTATTCAGAAAGATCCAAGAATAACTTCTGACACACTTCAATGAGTACAGAAAAATTGTTAAGGACACGTTTTTTCATCATTTCAGGCGACTCGTAATGATGATCTGCTACATGCATAAACTTATCTGTCTTTTGAAACGCCAGTTTCCCATCATGATGCATTCAAAATTTTATGCCACAAACTCTATTTTATAGGAAATTTTATCGGTTTTAATTTCAGTCTCTTGAAGTTTTTTCGTAAAGTTAATAGAAACGAAGATATTTACAAAAAACGAATGCTAATGCAATTTTTCTATAATTTATCAAAAATACAGCAATATTCATAAACTTTTTTTTAAAATAAAACATACTTTGCGAAGGACATACTACTCCAGCACGTTTATATATATATATATATATATATATATATATATAAACGTGCTGTGATAAGGGGTTGTTTAAGGGTGTATTTTATAGTAAAGGTTGTTTAAGAATTAGAAATTACCATAAGAAGCAGAAAACTGCATTTATTTAGTAAAAAGATTGAGAAATGGAGATAGTTTGTAAATAGTAAGCAGTCAACACCCTGTATATAAAGTATAAGTAGTTTTAAGCGACGCAAATAGACACACGAAGACCCATAGTTAGCGTAGAAACAAGGAAGACATGCATTAAGTAAATAGTAAATATTTAACACCCTGTAGATAGAGTTTTAATTAATTTAGGCAATGCAAATAATGGTATTTTTCAGTGGAAGCACGCATATTTATAAGTAAACATAATAAAGTATAATTAAACACGCATTCAAAAGAGTTTCAAACAATTAGGTTAATACGGAGATAAGAAATAGAGCTTCGAGAAGCATAGTGTAAATGCGTACAAGTAGTTAATAATTGTGATAACGAAATGTGATTAAAAATTGCGTAAATAACAGGCAGATATGAAAATTAAAAGTCGAATTGCATCAGTTGTTTATGTACAACATGGAAAAGCGATTAGATTCGTCAAAACACCGCATGTTTGATAACGAGGCACCTGCGAGCAGGCCACAATTATTTGAAAGCAAATAATGTTACATCAGAAACTACTTTAAATGCAAAGATTTGATTGGTTAAAATTAGCGACGAGCTTGTAGACCATACCCACTGACGGAGTAGGAGATCAATGATATATTAACAGGGACAGTGATAACGAACTCAGGTTTCAACTCAACAAAGGCCGAGGTGCGCCACTCTGAAACAAAGTGTGATACGTAATAATAATTTAAAGTGAAAATTGTATAAGTGCGACTAAGATGAAAATTATGATTGCCGATTAAACGTAAGTAGATTTTGGGGAATTTATTTTAAACTAAAATACAATAATAATAGGGCTTCGAGTCCGGGGAGGATAAACTACGATTCTAAGTTCGGGGAGAATAGATGGTATTCTAGGTCTGGGGAAATTGATGAGAATAAATTCTGAGAAGTAATAAATCGAAATGAGACGACAATAATTTGGGGTGCATAAGTCTAAGTTTAATAATGGTAGTCCAGAGGGTGATGGCAATAATTTAAATGCAATGGTTCAAGCGTGTGGATAGACAATATTTCGAATGGGCATGTAATAATTATGAATTGGGGGTAAATAATTTTTATCCAAATGGATGGTAGAATGCATGGAAAATATTAGCTGATAATGGATGCATCAATTGCGAGAAGGAAATAGCGAAGAAAATAGACCAGGTTAGGTTTTTAGATATGACATTATTTTTTTATTTGAATATTGAATTTGCTTAATATAAATGAATGTGAGGAAGTCAACAAAACAGAGAACTTGCATACGTATAAAGGGCATTATATGATAAAGAGGTTTTGAACGTTCCACACTTCTTTTTATAAAGACAATAGGTTTTTTTTTTGGTGACTTTAGATTTGATTAAAAAGTATATGATTTTTGATAAATGAGATTTACAACATTAATTAATTGAAAAGTGTATTTTAAATAATTTACAAAAACTGTACATAATATTTGTTTCATTATATAAAATTGAATTAACTTCATTTTATAATTCTAAATAAATGCTAGTCGAGGTCATAAGATAAAGTTAATGGGAGTGATTTGAAAATCTAAACAATAAAGGAGGAGCTATAAGTTGAATACGAAATTGATGACGAGTAAGGCGGCAACATATCAAATTTTGTTATTGGTCGACAAGGTTGAGACACGATAAAATCCAGTTAAGTTCCTGGAGGGAGTTCATAGCAATATTTATATGACATTACATTTGATTTTCCAATGCTCCACCTGAAGGTACTACATTGGCCAGGAAGCGAGTTTTTTTTTACCTGGAAAATTTGGAATTTTGCCGAACCCTTGCTGTTCCAAGCAAGGTAGGGATCTTTAACGTGCGTGACAACACTCACACACGGGACCTCCATTTTACCTCTCATCCGAACGAGGGTGTATTTTTGTGAAAAATGCTCGCCTAACATTTTTCAAGCGGACCGTGTCGGGATACGAACCCGGGACCTTGGGCGTAGCAGTCACACACATACCACTACGCCACGGAGCCGCCCAATATATTTATATATTTATATGACGGCCCAACGTCCGAGATTGATAAATCCAGTTAATACATAGCAATATTTATATGTCGACCAAATGATGGGGCGCGAATAATTTAGGGAGCATAGCAATATATATATATATATATATATATATATATATATATATATATATATATATACAGGGTGTCCACATTTTAATTGCACACTATAGGAATATCCTGAACTATAAGAGATACAGTGGTGGTTAAATTAGACAAAAGTTACCTACTTATGAGGGTATTTTATAGCTGATCTTGAACTACAAATGTTATCCATAGATTCCTAGATATTGGCTAAAATACAAATTTTGCAATTTTCAACTTTTTTTAATAACTTAGTTGTTATTATAGTTAGAAGAATGAAATTTGGTATGGTAACATAAGACATAATTTTACATTTAATGACGATTTACAAAATGTTCTAGCTCTATTACATTTTTTGTCGCGATAGTCAACTTTTTTTTTGTTATGGCCGCCATATTGAATTTTTACATCAACGTATAGAAAAAAAATTTACAATTTCAACAATGTAAAACACTTATTATTAATTTTTTAAAATAACATTATTAAGACGCAAAAACGGTTTTTGTAAAAAAGATACAGTGTGTTGCTGTCAAATACAATTAATTCTAAACTGTTCCATTGTTTGCAATAATCAGTTTTATTGTTAATAGTTTTAAATTAAAATTTGGTTAAAATATGGTACAGTACTCGATAAACGAAAAAAAAGACGTACTGTATATCAAAAGCTGCAGAAATTCTACAGAAGCTGCCCGCAAGTATCATAATCTGTACCCTGAACGAAGCCAACCAAATCGCACATTGTTTTATAGAATATGTAAAACATGTCCGACTGCGGTTCTATTAACAAATCAAGAGGTAAATATCTTAAAAGGTAGAAGCGAATGCCGACACTAATGTATTAGCACATTTACATGTTCACTCTACTGGATCGTGCAGATCTTTTGCACGTGACTGCAATGTCTCCAAAAGTACAGTAAATAATATTATTAAGAGGCATAAATACCATGACTACAAATACTTGCCAGTACAAAAACTCCATATAGGAGATTCGGAAAGAAGATTAGCATTTTGTGAGTGGCTTATTACTCAATTAGACAATGATCCACAGTTTGCGAATAAAATTCTGTGGACCGACGAATCTACATTTTCAAATTGTGGAATGTTTAATTGTAGAAATAAGCACTGCTATTCTACAGAAAATCCACATTTGTTGCAGGAAGTAAAGAATCAAGTTCGTTTTTCTGTGAATTAATTAAGACACAAAAACAGTTTTTGTAGAAGATCTAACCTATAAATAATAATGGAAAGTTAACTACCACAACTTGAAGTTACAGTAAATGTTCAAAATGTTCACCATGCTGTTCCAGACACAAGCGAACCTTTTTATACATCTGCGCAATAGCATTTGATATGGCATCTTGATTAACCGATTCTAATGCACTTCTTATTTTTTGCTGCAAGTGTTGGACACTATTAGACGGAGTATCATAAACTTTATTTTTTACATCTCCCCATAGAAAAAATCCAGCAGGTTCATACCAGGCAAACGGGGTGGCCACGAAATACCTCCATTCTTTCCGATCCAACTTTGAGAAAATCGCTCATTTAAATACTGCGTTACTAACCTGAAATTATGAGGTGGTGCGCCATCATGTTGAAACCAGCATAAGTTTGTAATTGCTTCTAACAGTAGTTCGTCTAAAAATTCTTCAAGAGCATTAATTAAAAAATCTAAATATTTTTCTCCGTCTAAATTCCCTTGTATGAAATAAGGGCCTATTATTTGACCATCGAAGATTCCACACCAAAAATTCACAGAAAAACGAACTTGATTCTTTACTTCCTGCAACAAATGTGGATTTTCTGTAGAATAGCAGTGCTTATTTCTACAATTAAACATTCCACAATTTGAAAATGTAGATTCGTCGGTCCACAGAATTTTATTCGCAAACTGTGGATCATCGTCTAATTGAGTAATAAGCCACTCACAAAATGCTAATCTTCTTTCCGAATCTCCTATATGGAGTTTTTGTACTGGCAAGTATTTGTAGTCATGGTATTTATGCCTCTTAATAATATTATTTACTGTACTTTTGGAGACATTGCAGTCACGTGCAAAAGATCTGCACGATCCAGTAGAGTGAACATGTAAATGTGCTAATACATTAGTGTCGGCATTCGCTTCTACCTTTTTAAGATATTTACCTCTTGATTTGTTAATAGAACCGCAGTCGGACATGTTTTTACATATTCTATAAACAATGTACGATTTGGTTGGCTTCGTTCAGGGTACAGATTATGATACTTGCGGGCAGCTTCTGTAGAATTTATGCAGCTTTTGATATACAGTACATGTCTTTTTTTTCGTTTATCGAGTACCGCACTATATTTTAACCAAATTTTAATTTAAAACTATTAACAACAAAACTGATTATTGCAAACAATGGAACAGTTTAGAATTAATTGTATTTGACAGCAACACACTGTATCTTTTTTACAAAAACCGTTTTTGTGTCTTAATAATGTTATTTTAAAAAATTAATAATAAGTGTTTTACATTGTTGAAATTGTAAATTTTTTTTCTATACGTTGATGTAAAAATCCAATATGGCGGCCATAACAAAAAAAAAAGTTGACTATCGCGACAAAAAATGTAATAGATCTAGAACATTTTGTAAATCGTCAATAAATGCAAAAATATGTTTTATGTTACCATGCCAAATTTCATTCTTCTAACTATAATAACAACGAAGTTATTAAAAAAAGTTGAAAATCGCAAAATTTGTATTTTAGCCAATATCTAGCAATCTATGGATAACATTTGTAGTTCAAGATCAGCTATAAAATACCCTCATAAGTAGGTAACTTTTGTCTAATTTAACCACCACTGTATCTCTTATAGTTCAGGATATTCGTACAGTGTGCAATTAAATATATATATATATATATATATATATATATATATATATTTTTAAATTAGTTTTGTAGATGAAAAATTGGGATGCTGTAGTCCAAATCAAAATCAATATATTACACAACATTTAGACCTTACGTTTGACAAAGGTTTTGCTTTCAAGATTGTTAATGCAGTACATATATTGTTACACATGATGGTGAGGTCCCAAATCATAATAACAAAATGGAGCACTCACTAGGGTGTACAAAGTCATTTTAATAAAAGATTGTCATTAATATGTATTATAATGTCAAGTGAGTGCTCCATTTTGTTATTATGATTTGGGACCTCACCATTTCAATTTTGGTGGTGTTTAACAATATATATGTATTTCTGCATTAACAACTTTTAATACCTTTGAAAAAGGCAAAAACCTTTGCCGAAACGTAAGGTCTTAATTAAATGTTGTGCTAAATACAATATTGGATTTTGATTTGGACTACATCATCCCAATTTTTCATCTACAAAACTAATTTAAAAAAAACATAAAATATTAGACCCGTCCATTAAATAAGAGTGAAGCTTATATTTTATATATATATATATATATATATATATATATATATATATGAAGTAGTGAAAACAAGATAAAATAAATTTTTGAAAAATTATTATCCACATACTTTTGGACTAAATGTTAATTTAACAAAAATTGATTTTTTTCTTAAATATTTAAACGCCTGTAACTCGTCAATGTTTCAATAAAAAGCTCTGCGACGTCTCATTTTAAAGATAATTAAAATATCTTCAAGAAAAATACATAACATTACTGCTTTCAACCAATCAGAAAAATTTATTTTCCAAAATGCACTCAAAAAAAACATTTTTTTGTTTTTTGCTCTTAACTTCAAGCTATCTTTACCAAAATGGATTCATGCATACATCAACCTATACTTTCAGAGTTAATACTGTTTTTTACATGCAAAACATCCACTATCAACATAAAAAAAAGTCTTTTAATTAACAACTCGGCGAATTTGGACCGTACAGAAATGAATAAAAAACGGATTTGTTCATAATTAGATTCTCTACAACTTTTATTTAAAACATTTTTGGATTCGAGATCCATTTTCGAGATATTAGTGAAAAATGCGCTACACGCGTATGCAGTTTCGTTGCATCGCAAAACTACCGATGTTTAAAAAATTATATCTCTGCTCCATTTGGTCATTCAGACTTGAATAAAAAACGAAATTGTGCGGAATTTTGTAAGCTACAATTTTGATATGAACATAAATTTCCGCAAAGTTGATATTTTCCAAGTTACTTGCAAAAAACGGATTTTTTGGACCTTTTGGACTCTCTCTTGCCCGCAACGTAGCGTCTAGACAAGGGGACTTTTAATATGTTAAATAGTACCCTAAAACAATCCTGTTTTCAAAGTTTCAGCACAGTCAGTATTATTTCCTCCAAATTTTGTCATTTTACTGGGCTATTATAGATGTGGCTTTTGTGGACATGCTGAATCTGAGAATTCTACAAACAAAGGAAATCATATAGATTTAGTGGCAACATATGATGAAACATTGAAATTTCATTTAGAGAATTCCACTGTATTTAAAGGTATTTCAAATATTATATAAAATGATCTCATTGCGTGCATAGGAGAAATCATATTACCCAAAATAAAGTCTGAAATAGAAGATTCCTCATTTGTTGCAATCATATTCGACGAAACTACCAATGTTGCAAATATTGGCCAGTTATCAAAGATCGTCTGTTACGTAACTAGAAGAGGTGATATAAAAGAGCGCTTTTGGGGTTTTTGGATGTTATAATGCAAAAACTGTGCTTGCTATTTATAACATTGTTCAAACTATACTGACTGATTTAAATCGTGGTGCAAAGTTAGTTGCACAAAGTAACAGTGGAGGGACAGTAATGGTAGGGGAGCTACAAGGACTACAAACCAAAATACAAGAAACTTACCCTTGTACACTTTAAAACATTGTATGGCTCATTGTTTAAATTTAGCATTGCAGCAGTCTATGGGAAGAATAAAGGAATGCGAGGTATTTTTTCAAGTTTAAGTGGTTTGGCATCTTTTTTATTTAAATCTACATTTCGTACACCCACCTTAGATTCTGAAGTGCATAAGAGGTTACCGAAAGCAGCTCCTACTCAATGTAACTACAAGGGACGATTGGTGCAAACTGTATTTGAATATCGACAGCCACTGATTGATTTCTTTCAAAAAGTTACAGAGACATGACATAGTTGCTCCAGAGATCATTTAGATATGCTAAATATGGAAGGTACTTTCCATTTTTTGCTACTTATTTTCCCAGAAATATTTCCAAATTGCGGTAGCTTATTTGCAGTGCTACAGAACAATTTAAGTGATTTAAACTACTATATTAAAAAAATTCAAGCGTTTAAATCTATCGTTTCTTCCAAAAGAGAACAATTTAATATCTTCTTTGGTAAATTGCAGCAATTAGCAACTGATCTTACCACTAAGAAGAAAGTTATGCATTGACAACATGAGGATAAAAAAGCAGTTATCGAGATAATTTTACAGAAAGTTTATAGAGTTAACAAATTTTGATGTACATATTAATATTCCGGATAGTGCTTATGAATTTCTTAAAACCAACTACTCAATACATTTTGATTTAATTGCGTTGAAATCTGAACTGCAGGTGATTTACAACATGCTGGAAGTACATCCACGGAACGCAATTTTTCTGCACTAAAAGAATAAAAAACTGTATTCGAAATTCAGCAGGTCAGGAATTTTGAATTTTATTTTTAAATTTTAAAGACGTGTTGTTAAAATTTATGTTATTGTTTCACCAAAAATTTTTAAATTAAAAACACCACCAATTTAAAACGTCTTCTTAATATTCGCATTTTAGTTAGGATTGACCCGTAGCCAAAAAAGATTAGTTTTGCCTGCACTATTATGTTGTTGTTTAATGAAATTAATATTATTCCATTAAAGAGGTATGGTCAAATTTAAATCAATTTTCAAAATAGTTTAGCACTCTTTTCAAACGAAATTAATTTCTAATTCAGTTCAGCTGGTATAATGTCAATATTTAAAACCTTAAATTCCGTTGATTAGTCATTGCGTTAATACCTGACACAATAGGGCTCGTCAATTTACCAAGTTTATTAATTTCTGGCAGACAATGCAATTTGGACATTTCACGATTCGAAACTGTTTGTGTTAGTGTAAATTTTAGTTTAGTTGAAACAAGTTTAATGTATTCTTTTAAAGCTGATTCTGTTGATTTAATTAAATGATTTCTTTTTTTTTATAATTGTTTAGGGAACATATTCAGATAATTAAGTTTATCTAGGATAACTTTGTTGCTCTTGTCTGCTTTCAAATAGTAACATTCTTTATTTCTAAGTTCCTTAATTGGGAAATGACAGTTCTTATTTATTTGCAATGTTTCACTACCTCATAGATTATTGGAAATTTTAATATTGTGTACTAAATTCAATAAAGGTTTTAGTTTTCTCATCTAATTTCAAAATGGAACTTACAACACCTGCAATTTTTAATCTAATGTTTTAATTTTTATTAACCTTTTTTGTTTTTATCAGGTATTCGATTTTGTTTGCTTAAATCATTGAAAATAAAATGCACGCCATAACCTTGAACTGCCTATCGGATACTTTATTTTTATACTTTTGGAAATAAAATATAGACATTTTGTTAAATGATTTTTATTTGTAATACACAATCCAAAATTAGCTATCTCTTTTTTTAGGTTTAAATCTAAAAGCCAGCTAGTGCATCATTTATCAATACATAATCAGCCCGAAACAAAAAAGAGGTTTAATCTAAAGAAGAAGCGAAAACTACCTCGCACTTGTGATATCTGCAACAAGACATTTCACTTTCATTCGAATTTGAAACGACATAAACTTACTCATACTGGTGAAAAGCCCTACTTATGCAATGTATGTGGAAAAGGTTTCGCACAAATGTCTTATTTAAAAATACATGCATTTATACATACAGGACAAAAGCCATACCAGTGCAATGTATGTGAGCGATGTTTTTCAGCACCGGGAACTTTGATTACTCATAGACGCACACATACTGGTGAACGACCACATGTTTGTCAAATGTGTGGAAAGGATTTTCCACAAGCAGGTTATTTAGCATCACATATACGTACACATACAGGAGAAAAGCCTGCTGAATGCCAGGTTTGCAATCGCCGATTTAATCAAAGTGGCCGATTAAATGTTCATATGCGAATACATAGTGGAGAAAAACCATATAATTGTGTAGAATGTGGAAGGAGTTTTGCAGTTAGAGGTACACTTACAAAACATATTAGAACTCATACTGGAGAAAGGCCATATATTTGTTCTGTTTGTGGCCAGTCTTTTGCGCAAAGTGGTACATTAGCAACACATATGAAAGTTCATAATCGCACATAATGCTAAAATTTTTTGTAAATGTATAAATCCTGTGCATATTATTTTTTAAATAAAAGTTTTTAATAATATGTTTGAGAATAATAACATTGTGTTCTCTAATTAACATGGGTTACTTTAGCATGTTATTCATTGTGGCATTTGGAAAGTCATGCCGGTTTTAAAAGAAAATTGTAAATAAAATTCTGTGTGAACTCAAAAAACATTTATTAAACAAGATTGATGATTCTTCTTCAACATTGAGAAACTTTAGAATTTCTTTCGTAAAAGTCTTCCAAGTGTATCTCGATTATCTTTAATGAATTAAACTTCTTGCTGTTCAATGAATTTTGTGTACCTGAAATAATAGTAACCTGAAGTAGCAATAACAAGAGAGCATGATCAATGAACCAAAAAGATACCAGTATAGTTCATAGTTTTATATGGCACATTCAAGGAAACTTGAGGCTTAGCATGGTCTAGATACAACCAACACCACATTGATTAGTTGATTCTTGTTAGCTGCTTTTAAATTTTCTAATATTTCTCAGATTATCTGATTGAGATGTACTAATTAATTTGTAATAGACTATTATTGTATATATATTACCACCCCATTGAAATCGATATTTTCTGCAGGCAAAGTCTGTTTAGTAGTAGTAAGTTTTGGATTTCCTAGTTGATTCCAGAATCTTTCACATTGTTTTAGTATAATATATTTTTATCTTCAATGTAAACTGGTGAAGAAGAGGCATTGCTTTGTTTCGTTATAGCAGAGAATTGCAAGCCGTCTTACGAGCAATAAGATTCTCATCTGGTAGCGTATGATGCACTCAACTCTTGCTATGACTTATGTATGCATGCTTATTAATGTGATCGTTAACGGTAGGTATTTAAATCTTTGACCTATTTGTTAATTCCTGAACTGTGTAGACTGGATTTTTTAAACAAATATTTGATATGTGCGAGTACGGGTAACAGGTTTGTTGATTGGTCTGCAATTTAAATAATTGGTGTGACTATTGTAGAAATAATTTTTGTAATCCTTGTAGAATGTCAACATCTTAACATAAACAGACAAGGGGGTAGCATATTAAGTTATGCAAGTACTTAGTTTTAAAATCTTCACATAATTCTGAACGAGGTTAATGCACTGCATATGGGATGTAAACTGGTCTAGCATATTTGAATATTGAATTGTGTTTAACGATAACCACAGTGTTAATTTGTTGTACTACATAAACATTGTTAAACAATATCAATTCTAATACTAATGAGATGGATCCAAGTATATCAGTTTGATCATTAGAAGAGGAATTCCTAACCACAATGAAAAACAGTGAATTAAAACTGCAAGAGGTACTAAATCAGAAGGATGATACTTCCATTAAACTGAAGGTTACTTATTACAATGTTTAACTGACGAGTTTGCGTAATTCAAGCAGTATCTTAAACCGTTTGGGTAATATTAAGAAAATGTTTTTAAATTTAGAAGATAAAATTAAAGAATTGGAAGTGTGTTCCCATCGAAATTCTTTGTTGATACATGGGTTAAAGGAATTGCACAATGAAAATATTAATATAACATTGAAAAATTTCTTCACTGATATTCTCCAGATACCTGATTTTGCTGTCGATATTAATACGGTCGATGGAGCATATTGCATTGGTCCATAAACTGTTGATAATCTAAACCACAGACCAGTTATATTAAATATTGTAAATATTAAGATAAACAAATGGCGTGGAACCATAAAAGACCACTAAAAGTCACCCATTATATAATCACAGAATCTTCATCAGAGATACAAACAAGTTAAGTAAATTGCCCCTTAAAATAAAACCTGGACATATGACTGTAGGACTTACGTTATGATGCCAAATCAAAATAAATTAATAATGCATAACTCTCAAGACCTAGAGGTATTATCAAGTCGACTACGCGTCCATGTGAACAAAAGGCAAGAAACAAAAACAAGCTGTCGATCTTAATCTATTGGAAAGCGACAGTGGAGTTCAAAGGCACAGCTGAATGCAGAACCAAGTCCAAAAGCAGTCTCTTAAATAAGTATAACTTGGGAGGCTTTTCTGTAATTATTTATTAACTATTATTAATTATGGTAGTTCAGTCTATACAACACACATAAGTCAACTAAATGTATCTTATGATTACATTGTGATACCACTCGAGCCATGAGTTACCTGTTCAGTGCGTTAGAGAGTATTGATAATATATTTTTTTCTTTTTGTATTCTTTCAGTTTTAAATTCTATTGTTTTTTATTTTAATAGTTTTTATGCGTATTTCTTTTGTATTCACTTATTGATGATTAATTATTCACTATGCGATTGCATATCAGCATATGCTATGGTGTGTCTGAATGTATTGATTGTTTATTCTGGGAGCATCTCTTTACAAAACCCATTGTTTGACTTCCTTTTCCATTGCTATTTTGCAATGACAAAGTTTTTTGGACTTACGCATGATATTTATGTATACTTCAGACGATGATGATGAACCTGATATACTATCGCCATGACCTAGTGTACTATCTCCTTTCGTATGCGTTAAGCATGTATAGCGGCCATTCAAGAGTATTTCATTGCTGCCATGTTAATGCGGAATCCTTGATGAGCAAATTTGATGATATTACCAACATTTTTGGAGATAGAGTGCACATTGTGTTGGGATGTCAGAAACTTGGCTTATTGCTTCACTATCAGATAATTTGGCACATTTACATGGTTACTGCTTGTTCAGAAATGACCACACTAAACAAGAATGTGGTGTTGCTTTGTATGTGAGTGATGATCTTAACGTTTTAACTATTACCAACCGACAGTCAACTTGCCATACTAGACCTGAATATATATTTGTTGAAGTTACACTTAATACTAAGAAAATGCTAGTCGGGATTGTGTATCATTTGACAAATGTTGGTTATTTATTCAAATTCTGGACGAAACCCACATAAGTCGTTAGAACTATAGAAGAACACCAAAAAGTTATCTGGAACTGCCGGCAAACTGATACTTTACTCTTGTGTGCGGTGCAGTGCTGGCGGTAAATTTAAGAAATTTTTTAAAAATGGTTAGAAGTCAGAACTATTCCTAAAATGTATCAGGAACTGTAGAACTCTTCTGGAACTATAAGATTTTCTATTTGAAAAGTTGTGGTGCTATGGGAAGTTAGCACCTCATATTTTCAATTTGCCATATTTCCAACTAATTTGGCGGAACTATTGATACAACCTATCAGGAACTGTAGAACTATTGAGGGTGCAAATGGAACTACTGATAAAATTTGCGGTGCTAAAAATGAAGTGCCAAGTTCACACACATGCCAAGTCACTCAACAGAGTTTGGGTTATGGTACTTCTTAGGCCTGACTTAATTAAAGTTTTGAAAAGCTTCTTGCTGCTGTAGCTGTTGTGACAGATATGGTTAAATAAAGCTACAAAGCTGTAATTAAGTGTGGGAGGCTACTCACAAGGCAGCTGTTTTCTTCAACCAGTAAATTCATTATTTCTTTAATGCTCTTTTTGTTTACAATTTCTTTGGCCATCAGAGATTTGAAGGATATTATTTGGACAGACAGTGCTGTGGAAAAGTTGCCAGGATACACATTCACCAGAGCCTTACTTTTCTCCATTATTGTCTCTTGCGAGAAGTTTACTAAATTCTGAGGCGTCAGGAATGAAAACCTATTATCAATACAACGCAATCCTTCAAATCCCATTTCTAGCTGAGTTATTACAATATCTAGTGTTGTATTGAAAACTTTTACTTCAAACGATTTCACTGGGTTGTCAATTCTATGGTCAATTGATAACTTATCAAAGAAGCGTTTCACAAGTTGCTTACGCGTATTTTTCATATTACAAGTTATGTTCCATGATTGGGCCAACTGTTTAGCATCTGCAAGAAAGCCGGCAAAGTGATTTCTTAAATGTTTTAACTTATCACAAGCGCGGCTTATAAACTGCCATGCTCTACCTAAGGTCAATAGGTGGGCTCTGCAGTGCTTTGGAAGTTATATTTGCATTTTCTAAAATCTTAGTTTCAAGGCAGAGCACAAGAATAAATTTAAAGTTCTCCAGGCGGTTTCTAATTGCTAATCGTTCTTTTATCTCGGTAAATAATTTCTGTCAAACACTTCATCACATTTTTGAAGTCATTTCTTAAAACTAACAGACAGTCGTGTCTAGAAGACCACCCTGTTGGACATAGCTTTTTTAAATTTAGATTTTTGGCAGAGTTGTCTTCTTTAGCGGTAGTGTTTAGTTCTTGCCATCTGTGTAAGCTTTCACTGAAAAACACATAAGTTTTTTGAACTATGTCATAAAATTGTCTTATTTTGGATCGGAAGGGCCTGCTAAACTAGTTTTATTTCGGTGATCACTTACAATTTCAGTTGGTTTTGGTTCAAACTAATTTTCTGGTCCAAATATGTCTTCGGACTGATGAATACATTCGATGCTAGTAGTTGTTCTTCTTGTTCATGTTGCAGTTGTTTATTTGTGTCCGTAGTTGTATCTGACTGACTGTTTAAATCAGGTGTATTGCATCTGTTACAATCAACCTCAAGTCCGATTTTTATTTCTATTTCAATACTTGCAGTTGCCCGGGGTTTGGGTTGTTCAACTTCACATGATGAGTTTTTAAAAACTGGTCGAGTTTTGAAAGTTTACTTTTAGATTCTTCTCATTGTTTTAGCAGTTTCCTTTTGTTAGCAACACTTAAATATTCACGTTTACTTTCCATTTTATTAACTCTGTCTCCATGTAACTCTACACAAAATACAAAAACTAAAATCAAATGTTAGTCTTTAAACTTAAACGGCACTAAATTGTGTGATGAATGCAATAATACAGTTGTACATAGTGTACTTTTATCCTGCAGGAGACGCACTACTGCGAGTACTGAACTGCTTTGGGTTGGGTTCTTGTGTTTGTTTAAGTCTCCTCAGTGCTGAGTGACTCATTGCACTGGACCTATGGGCACCACAAGGTTAGGGCTTGGAAACCCGTCTAGTTAGTACCCGAATATTCTTTAAATGCAGTTCTACCCAGTTATAAATTTATAAATATATCTGATTTTGTTCAGTTGAAAACATTTTAATGTAATGTTAGTGTTATTGTATGTTTATATAAGTTGGATTGGACTAGTTAATGTAACATTTCTTTAGAAACACAACAATAACTTATATGTTATGTTACTGTATGTAAGACTTCCGGTCAAAACAATAACAAAGAGTTTTCTTATTTTGACTCAACATTTTCATCAAAGTTTGTTGCCGTTGTTGCCAGTTTCCGTTATATGTCCCTACCTACATTTTTATTTTATTTTATGCATATTCAAGTTCATTGTTCATTTTATATCAGATAACGAAATATGGATGATATCAAACTTTGACGACCAACTAAAATACAAAATATAAACAACGCTTCGTGTGTAAACTAGCTGTAATTATAAAAAATCTTATTCCCTCATCACTAATAATATTCATCATCATTAGGTCTTCAGTCCTGGAACTGGTTAGACACGTACCCTCATTGTTTCCTATTCTGAACTAATCTACACATTTCCCTGAAATTTGCACAGTCTGAATTCACTATCTGATCTAGGTCTACATCTACCTCATTTTTCCTATCTGTGCTTATAATATATCCCATACTATTCCCCAAAAATGCCTTAGAACGTATTCTGCCCTTCTATTTCTCCTATTTTTTTTCCATAGATATCTTTATTCTCCTACTATTTCTATAACTATGTGTTATTAACTTTGTCTGTCCATGCTATCATCCTCATACATCTGAAGCACAACATTCCAAAAGGCTGCTACAGTTTTTCTGTCTGCTTTTCCTACTGCCCGTATTTCATAGTCATGCTGCTGTGCTCCACACATGCTTTCAACAATTTTTTTTCTTGTTTCTATGTTTGTTGTCTTTGATCATAGGCGCTGTTCTTTCTTGTTAGATGCAGTTCGGTTTTCTTCTATTGTTTTACAATTATATACCATATTTCCCCTCTATTCAGTGGTTGTAAAGGGGGGTAAGCAGCCTGTGGCTGCCAAGTTCCCTCAGCACTTGAGCATTTACCGATTTCATATTTTTCCCATATATCTTTTCGCACAGTCAACATTAGTTGCAGATATTTCACAACCAACACCAGTAGTTGTTTATAATAATCATCAGATTTATCTGCTCTTATTTTTTCGTCATTAGGTTTTCCAACTCAAAACTGGTTGGACACGTACCTCTACTTATTTATATTCTGAGCTTGACTACACGGTTTACTGAAATTCCCACACAGCCTATATACAGATTCAGTGGTATGTGAAGGGGAGTAAGCAGCCTGTGGCTGCCAAGATCTCCCAACACTTAGACATTTGCCGAATTAATAGTTTTCCAGTAAATTCTTTCACACAATTAACATTATTCGAGAATATTGCCCCACCAATACTTGTAGTTGCTTATAATAATCATGTTTAAGTACTTTTTCTTTTCGTCATTCTTTTATCCATCTTGATACTGGTACTGCTTACTTCCATTGATTTCTTTTCTGAGCTAGCCTGCATATTTCTCTGAAATTCCCATATCTTACATCTTTCACTATCTGTGTGCAGTAGTTTAACCTAGGTCTACTTCTACTTCTCTTTTTTCCTATTTCTGCTTCTAATATATTCCGCACTATTCCCTCATGCCGTAGTATGTGGCCTATCATCCTATCTCTCATATTTTTTACTGTTTTCCACATATTACTTTCTTCCCCTACCATTTTTAGTACCTCTTTGTTCTTAACTTTGTCTGTCCATACTATCTTCATCATACCTCTGTAGCACCACATTTCAAAGGCTTCTATCGTTTTCTTGTCCACTTCTCCTACTGTTCAGGCTTCACAGCCGTACAGTGCTGTGCTCCACACATATGTTTTAAGCAATCTTTTCCTTGTTTTTATGTTTGGTGTCTTTGAACACAGTAGTTGCTTTTTCTTGTTAAATGTAGCACGACCTTATGCTAATCTTTGTTTTATATCTTTTGCACTTTTCTTGTCTTGCATTATTTTGCTTCTTAGTTAGCAGAAATCCTTAACCTCTTATAACTTCTTGTTACTTATTTGTATTCTTGTTTTTGATTTATTTTCCCTCCTTTTCATACTAGTACTTTAGTTTTATTTTTGTTAATTTTCATATCGTATCCCTCTGTTACAATCGTTTCCATTTCATTAAGAGCAGCTTCTAACTCTTCCTTGCTAGATGCTAATACCGCTATATCAGCTGCAAATCTAAGAATATCAATTTTCTGTCCCTGCATAGTAATTCCAAATGTCTTCCTGCATTTGACAATATTCATTGCCGCTTCAATGTACAAGTTAAAAATTAATGGGAATAGGGCGCATCCCTGTTTCACCCCTTTCCTAATGTTTACTTCTCTACGTTCCTGCAGGGTTCATGTCTGAACTATGCCGTAATCACGCTTGGTCCACCTAAGTTAACAACCTTGTTCCAACCTTTATAAAAAAAAGATTACACTAATGCCTTTAAGTGTGGAGCTATAAGTTTATTGTTTCAGCATAATTCAATTATCAATTTTTATTTGGTTTAAGAACACTGCATACTAACAATGTTTTTTAAGATGATAGCATCCTCTGGGGTAAACGATTCCGGAGTTAAAATAGTTCCCCATTTGTATTTCCGGTATGGCACTACTTTGAAGAATGTGTTCAGAAAGTTTAAAAGAAGAGCCGGCAACATTTTGGGAATCGGAACGTGGAATGTCAGAAGCATGAAACAAGTAGGTAAGCTAGAGAATTTGAAAATTGAAGTGGATAGGTTAGCATTAGAAATAGTAGAGATTAACCAAATTCGCTGGCCAGAGACGGGGGATTATTGGAATGGAGACTTAGAGTAATTCATATAGGATCAGGGGAAGGAAATTCGGTTGTGGGGATAGTTATGCAGAAAAATATAGAAAGATGTGTAAAAAACTACTTACAAAAGAATGAAAGACTATTCATGGCCAAATTAGAATCTACACTGGTAAATACAGTAATAATGCAAGTATACATGCCCATCTCTAGCCACAGTGAGGAAGAGGTAGAAGCGATCTACTAAGATATCGAAGATTTGTAAACGGACATGAAAATTTAATAATTACTGGAGATTTTAATGCAGTAGTAGGCGAATGTAGGGAAGGAGTGGTAATACGTTTATTTGGTTTGGACACGAGAAACGACAGGGGAAATAGGTTGGTAGAATTTTGTGACAAAAACAATTGAACCATTACAAACATATTATTGCAACGTCATGCTACAGGACGATCATGGAAGATGCCAGGAAACATAGAGAGATATCAAATAGATAACATTCTTGTTCGATAATGGTTTAAGAACCAAATAGAAGACTGAAAAGCTATCCAGAATCATATACAGACACTGACCGCAACATAGTAACTATGAAAGTCGTGCTTAAATTAAAAAATTTCAAAAAGGAATGGAAAAAGGCACTTTGACTTTGAGAAACTACTACATAGAGATATCTACAAAATATTTGGGAAAAAGACGAATTGCTGAAAGATATCGGGAAAATTTCTTGTACTAAGGAAGTAGAAACAGAATGTAACAACGTTAAATCCAGCTTAGACATGGTGACCAGAGATATTCTGGGGTATAAACAAAAAGAAAATAAGAAACCATTGGTAACAAAGTATATCATAAATTTAATAGAAGACAGGCAAAAATAGAAAAAAGACCAGACGAAGCAGGAAAACAGAGATACAAAGCCATAAAATGGGAAATTATTCTCAAATGCAGGAAAGCTAAAGAACAATGGATTGATGAAAAGTGCAAAGAGGTAAAAACCTGGAAATAGGAAAGAAAGACGAAGCATATAAACTAATTAGAATGAATTTCAGGGATATAAAACTGTATAGCAAAAATATAAGATGCACGGGAGGAGACATCATTATAGAAAATCTAGAGAAAGTGGTTAGATGGGAATAATATGTAGGGAATCTATATGCAGGACCGGAACTAGAAGCACTAGAACAAGAGTCAGACATTGAAAATGATGGCTTAGGATATCCTATACTTAAAGATGAGTTTGAATTATATACATTAAATACATGAAAAACTCTAAAACTAATATTACATGACAAGAGTATGGGGAATAATCAAGTACATCATTGCAATACTTTAGTATGTTCTTGCAAATAATCGTCTGTATTATAATATACTTTGGCTACTAGCCACTTCTTCAAATTATTTTTGAACTTTTTTTAACAACTACTTTTTTAAATATATTGTGGTAATTTATTGTAAATTATTATGCTAAACTTTTCTGGGCACTTCATGTAATAAACCGTACAATTTTTGTTCTAAATGTATAACAAGTTAGCTTGCCTAGTTTGCTTTGAGTGAATATCTAAATGCTGTAGTAATGTACTTTTAAATTTATAAATATATAGTGAAGCTACATATATGTAAATTGATGGAAGAGTTAAAAGTTCAAGTTGTATAAATGTGTCCTTACAGGGCTCATAGAATGTTAAATTACCCAGTATTCTGATCGCCTTTTTCTGGAGTTTAAAGATGATATTAAACAAGTTTTTATTAACTACCCCCCAGAATACAATGCTATATGTAATGTGAGACCGAAACCATGCATGGTAGACTAATTTAGCAGTATTTATATTTACTGTTTTTGCAATGACTTTTATCGTAAATAGAAGGTGAGAGTTTCTTAGGCATATCTTTTATGTGCATCGTCCAGTTTAGATTTTTATCAATTGCAACTTCTAGAAGTTTGACGTACTTGGTAGATTTGATTTGATCAGCATCTAAATCATTGTTTGGAAGTTGTCCCAATTGAATTACTCAACTGATTTTTCACAAACTTGCTTTTTTGGGGGAATGATATTATGTAGGTTTGAGTCTTTTAAAACAAAACTTTTTCATTGCTATCTATGGCTACTACACTGATATCGTCTGCAAGGATAGTTAAATTTGAATCTTTTAATGTTTTACCAACATCATTTATATATAAAAGAAACAGAATCGGCCCCAATATAGAATCCTGGGAAATTCCATAAATGATTTGTTGTTTATATGAAGTAACGTAATTACTCTGCATCCCTTGTATCTTTTTGATAAATATGATTGAAATCAATTGAAATCAAAGCTGTATCATCTTTTATAGTCATAAGCTTTTGTAGTATCGTAGAAAACACCAATTACTTGTTCTTTATTGTTTGGGTATTGTGTATGTCATTTATAAAAGTTCCCATGGCATTCTTAGTGCAGCGCTTTTTTTGAAAATCGAACTGCTGTTTAATTATATTGTTTTTTGTCAAAAATGATTGAAATGTATTTTTTACCACCAATTCAAACATTTTTGATGTAGCCAGAACAATGATATTGGTCAATAGTTGTTTATATCCTGCCTAGTTCCTGTTTGTTTATAGACTGGAACAACTGCTGCTACTTTAAGTTTTGAAGGAAATATTTTAGAAGAGAAGGGCTTGTGTATTAGGGCAGCTAGAATCTGATTCATCATATGAAGCAGATTTTTGTATATTTTTATTGGAATGTTATCAATACCACTTGATTGGGTATTTTTCAGATATTTTAATAGATTGTGCAATTTCAGCTGCTTCCGTCGGAAATAAGAAAAATATTTTTGTAAAATTTGAAGAGCGTGGTTGATATTTATTGTCTGGTGCTAAACGTGATGTTATTGTACTACCTACACCACTGAAGTGATTATTGAAGACTTGTGCAACTGTTTGTTGACAATTTATTACAGTATTTTTTGTAGATAATGACAATATTCTTATGAGAACAATGTTTTTCCTGACAACATATGAATTGTTTGTCACATAGTTCTTGTTTTATTTGTAGATGTTTAAAACTTTTGGGAATATGATAATTTTTTTGCCATTTCTAAAACTTTTTTAAATATGTAACAGTATTTTTTATAGTATTGTTTTAACCAGTCATTTTTAAAATGGTGTATTAAATAACATAGGTATTGTTTATCTTGAATGACATTTTTAAGCCTTTCGTGATCCAACTTTTACACTTGCGTTTAGGTCTTACCTTATTTGGAAAACTGAATTCAAATTTTTTATTAAAATACTGTAAAATTGTGAGAATTGTATTTAAAATGTATATCTGATTGTATAAATGACCAATCGTACGTTAAAACGTTTTTTTAAAAATACGGTAGTCACCCACAGGCGATCTATATTCACATACTAAAGTTGCATCAATGTTGTGAATATAAACCATTAAAATTTACTTCATCATTAATCCTATTATCTACGTTTGATCTTTTTACATATAATTGATAATTTGTATTTACATATATTGATGTGTCACCCTCCTTCATGTACATTTCTAATAGTGCTGTCAATTAATTTAAAAGATGGAATAGCATTAATATTTTTTTCAGATTTTGCCACATGCTCCACTGAGAGCACATGACTTGTTCTATTTTGTAGCACAATTTCTAATTCTGATTGGTTTGTCTTTAAACACGTATTGTTTTCCTTACTATGATTAAATTAGTTCCTCATAAAAAATGTATCTCCCCAAGTATGGTATTGGAGTTTGTCCAATTTCAATTTTTCCTGGTGTTGTGGTTATCTACAGATGTAATTGTTTGAGGTATTGCTTGTGTAGGATAATGAGGTTAGTATAATTTACCATATATATGTAGGAGCATGATCATGTATATTATTTGAATTTATACGAATCTATTTGTCGCCTAGTGCTATCGAAATTATTTTTTTGCCTTTATTTTTTAAATGCAACTATGAAATGCATAACACTTGCTGATATCATTTTGTTGACATCTAAAAATTCGATATTCTACAAGGCTTCTTATTTTCATTTTCAACCGCTTTATAGATTTCCCAATTGATTTGGTAAATGCGGTTTGTCTTAGTAGCTGCTCCCTGACCATTGAGTGATGTCATAATACTAACATTCGCGTCTATTTGAATTTCTCTCTCGTCTATTTTCCTATTCCCTAGGGCATTGTTGCACCCGGTCCATATAACAATCACATCATTTTTAGCCATTTTCATAGCTAAGGCGACTATATCACCAATAACATCATTAAAACAAGCATTTGGTTTAACGATACTTTGGATTTTTAATCTTTTTGGGTACATCTCCTAGATGAGTGCTAACACTCCACGACCATGGCTATCTGATAAGAATTACCCCGAGACCAATTTTTGTTAATTGAATGTCATTTTGCTTACATTTACATGTAAGTGCGGCTGTCTTTTTTATCACTTGCTTTATTATTTTTATTTGGCAATGCACTCGAAGAAATACAGCTAATATCTTTGTCTGGTATTGAACATACTGCTCTTGTTTGTACTGCATTGCTTAGATATTTCCTACTTGTGGTATATTGTGGTGGCAGCTCCATGGCGTAGTGGTATGTGTGTGACTAGTAGGCCCAAGGTCCCGCGTTCGAATCCCAACACGGTCCGCTTGAAAAATAGGTGAGCATTTTTCACAAAAATACACCCTCGTTCGGATGGAGGTCCCGTGTGTGAGTGTTGTCACGCATGTTAAAGATCCCTACCTTGCGTGGAACAGCAAGGGTTCGGCAAATTCCAAATTTTCCAGGCAAAAAAAACTCACTTCCTGGCCAATGTAGTACCTTCGGGTGGAGCATTGGAAAATCACATGTAAGGTATATTGTGGTGCATAGCCATACATTTATTGAAACCAATCATCAGTAAATGTTTGCTCACTATTTAACACTTCAGATTATTTAGAGTTTACAGTTCGTGAATAAGGGTTTCTATAATTTTTTTTAAAATTTTTTAATATCCATAATTACATTTTCTAAATCTTTGATTTTTTCATTAACTGTTTTTAATTCAGTTTGTAACTGGTCTTCATTTAAGGTGGCCTTCTAGAATAAGCTTATTTAAATCCTGTTTTAATTTGGTAATCTATTTATCTGCTGTCCACCTGTTCTTTAAGTTCATTACCTGTACTTTCCTTATTTTGTATGTCCTTGTAGTTATCTCTTGATATGAATTCACACTCTAAACAGTTTGCACACAATATTTTATTATCTTGAATAAAGTTATTATTTCGTTAATTTAAATACACAACTTTTGTGAAATATTCCATAGCAGGTACTGGACACAAAGCTTTTACCTTCTTTCTTACAACATAGTAGATAATTCAACACTTGAATCTGCACTGTCGGCCATCTTTCTCCAGCATTAAAGAGTCTGAAAACTAGTAAGGCACTGGATGTAAATAAGGTACGAGCAAGAAACTCTGAAAGTCGCTGGACAAACAGTAGCAGAACGTCTCTTCCAACATCTGACTTACATGCATGAGACAGGTGAGATATCCAAACATTTCAAACGTAACACCATAGTCACTATATCAAAAAGAGAGGTGCGAATAGATGTGAAAATTTTCAAGCAATAAGTTTGACAGCACACGTGTCAAGAATATTAATTATTATTGTACAATGATGGATGGAAAAAATAGGCCGAAGAAATACTAGGCGAAGATCAATATGAGTTTAGGCAAAACAGGGGAACACGGAAGGCTATTTTAGCTTTAAGGGTGATAATGGAAAAAACAATAGTAAAGGGAGAAAGAGTGTATAGGGTTTGTAGATCTTGAAAAAGCGCTCGACAAAATCTAGAGTTAATGTAAAGGTTAGTGTGTATGTAGATTTAGCTTTAGATTGCCAATGAACTTAGTACACACACACACAGAAGTTCAGAAAGTGCTTTTAAAGTTTTTATTTGTACAACTCAATAAAAACTTGTCTATATATTTATTTTTCTGACAACCCCTTCACAATTGTTTTCACACAACTTCCTTCCGTTACTTGATATGTGAAGTTGCAAATCAATAACTCAACACTCCCCCTCAATTTAACATTACCTAGAACATTATATAAGCTAATAGTTAAAAATAGAAATACATTCTGTTAAGCAACAACATTAAGTTTTTTTCTAAAGTATAAAAACTTTTTCTTCTTTAAGGGTTTTGTGAACAAGTCAGCCACTTGTTCTTCAGTTGTGATATATTATATTCACTTCGTACATTCATGTGACACTACCTTTTGATATAGACTTTATGTCAATTGTCAGGTACTAGTAAGTACAATGGCAACTCTATTAATACATATAATTATCTAGTTGTGTATAGTTAAATAAAGTACATTCGCTATCTTAAGAGCATACATTTATTGCTCCCGCACAATAAACAACATCAGTAGACACATACAATAAGTATACCTTTTTGCTGGTCACTAAATCTCTCAAAAAGTGATGTTGTACATCTATATGTTTTGTCCGTTTAGATTCTAATGTTGTAGCCATTTTAATGCAGGCTTGATTATCTTCAAATATCTGTATAGGGTAAACATTTAAATTCAAGATTTCATTTACTATTTGTGAGATAAAAATACGTTCACTGATGCAGGCTGATAATGCATAATACTCGGCTTCTGCACTTGATAAGCTGACAACTGCTTGTTTCTTAATTTTCCAAAACACTAAGTTTTTGTAGAAGTTTATGATAAAACCACTGACACTTTTCCTATCATGTAAGTTACTTGCAAAGTCAGAATCAACATTAACTGACAGAATAGGCTTCTTTTCATTTTGACATTTTGAAAACTTTAACCCATAATTTTCAGTTGTCTTTAGATACCTAAGAATGTCCTTTAAAAATGTCCAATGTTCACTACTATAATTGTTTTGAAACATGCTAAAATATGTTACTGCAAAACTTATATCTGGTCTACTGCCTAGCATGATATACATTAAAGAACCTATTACCTGCTTATACGGTATATTATCGAGTTTGTGTTCTGAAAGTTTTAAATTCAAATTCGGTTGAATAGGAATACTTCTAGGTTTTGAATCTTGCTAATTGAAAGTTTGTATGACTTTTTGAATTAGTTCCTTTTGGTCAATAAAAATACATTCACTGAATCTAGATATGTTTAAACCTAAAAATTTCATGTGATCCTTGTTTGTAAGGTCTCTCATTTCAAAGATATTCATTAGTCTTTGTTTTACTTCTTTTAATTTCGTATCTAACCTTGATACCAAAATCAAATCATCAACATGCACTAGCAAAAATAAATTCTCATTGAAGTATAAACAAGGATCAGCTTTTGATCTTGTAAAACCTATTTCCAACAAATGCATATTTAATTTGTCATACCAACACTTAGGTGCTTGTCGTAATCCATATAAAGATTTTTTTAGTTTACATACACAATCGGTTGATATGTCCAAACCATCTGGAATCTCCATGAATACAGGTTCACTCAGAGTCCCATTAAGAAAAGCACATTTGACATCAAGTTGATGTATTTCCAAATCATTTTGTACACTTAGCGAAAGGAGCAAGCGTATGCTAAGCATTCTAGCCACTGGCGAATATATATCTTCCTGAATGTCACCTTGAAGAAAACCCCTTGCTACTAATCTACCTTTTTGTATTATTTCTCCATCTCTTTCTTTTATATTAAAAACCCATTTAGAATCAATAACTTTCATGCCCTTTTCTCTAGGTACGTATTCCTATGTTTCATTTTTCACGTGAGCTTCAAGTTCTTCTCTGATTGCATCCTTCCAACCGTTACCAATTTCCATAGCTTCAGAGTAATTTTGTGGAATACTTGTGGCTCTTAGTGCTACCATAAGTTCCATGTCATCATTTATCTGTAACTCATAATCTTCAAATATTTTTGGCATTTGTCTCAGCCTACGTGGTTTATCCATGTTCTGTATATGAGGTGATCCTGATGCCTCTTTATCGCTGGTTGTACCCTTACTTAATGGTGTACTACGTGTAGTGTCAGATCGGTGCATATTGTTATTTATATCATGTAGTGCCTCATGTTCATCAAAAACTATTCTAGGTATATCTACTTCTTCTTTCTTTTGTTCATCAAATACAACATTTCTAGCAATAACACTTTTCTGTTTCTCACTATCCCACAAACGATAACCATTGTTAGCATACCCCATCATTAACATTTTCTTAGATCTACTATCTAATTTGCCGTGTCTTTCTTCTTTAGGAATATGTACAAACGCATCACAACCAAATACTCGTATCTTACTTAAATTAGGTTTCTTCTTATACCAAATTTCAGCTGGTGTCGTTCCTCTTGGAAGACATAACGTTTCAGTTCTATTGTATAAATAAACTGATGTGTTAAATGCTTCTTCCCAAAATTGTTTTGGTATAGTAGCATCAAAAATAAGACATCTTGACTTGTCTAAAATGGTGCGATTAAAACGTTCAGCAACTCCATTTTGTTCGGGAGTATGTTTAACCGTATACTGCACTGTATGCCTTTTCTCATACAATATTCTTTAAAATCTTTTGAGATATACTCTCCCCCGCCATCACAACGAAGTCTTTCTACTTTCAGGTTAAATTTTGCATTCACCATTGCCAAGTAATTTTTTAATTTATCAAAAACCTCAGATTTGTCTGAATAGCAAAGCAGACAGCAAAATGTGAGTAGTGATCAATAAAGGAAACAAAGTATTTCTTATTAGTATGACTTTCTGGTGTTATGGGTCCACATACATCTGTCGATATTACCGCTAGAATTCTTTTAGCCTTTGTCTCTGAGCTAATAATTTTAAAAGGAATCTTTATCTGTTTACTCTGTAAGCATGTTTTACATAATTGATCCCCATGAAATTTTGAGGAATGCCCCATACATATATGCCACAAATTCTTTTCATTAACTGTCAAATTGACACTACAGTTTCTTTTCATAAGTTCAAGAAAGTACAAGTTGCCTTTAACTGCCCCTTGTGCAACAGTGTTATTGTTCTTTTTTATATTTACTTGCCCTTTCTCAAAGCTTACTTTTAATCCTTTTTCTTCTAGTTTCTTTACTGACAGCAAGATATGTGATAAGTTCTTGCATAATAACACATTCTTCATCAAAACTAATTTGCCATCGGCTGTTTCTAATCTTAGTGTTCCTGTTTTTGTAGCAACAATGGCCTCATCTACTTTGGCGACACTAATTTTGTAATTTATGTATTCAGTTTCATCTAGAATATGTTCTAGTGAATCCTTAATTAAATGATTATTTGCCCCACTGTCTACAACAAAAATCACCTTTTCAACATTTTCTCTATCCATAACCATTTCTGAATCTATAGAATCATTAGTCTTAAATGCAATTTCGCTTTCTTCTTCCCGAGTCACATGGCATTTTCCAGAGCACTTTGTACTTTTGTTCTTAGGACAGTCTTTCCTTTTATGCCCACGTTGCCCACAACCATAGCACTTATACTTAAATTCTCTCGCATTTAATTGACTTCCATTTCCACTATAATTCCAGTTCCCACCTGAGTTTCCTTGTCTCCAATTCTTACGTGAAACAAATACTTGAGATTCAGGTTCACCTTGCTCTTTACCTTGTCGTGCTTCTTCTGATAAAAGCTTACTTTTTATAAAGTCAAACGTAACTTTTGTTTGATCATGACAATACAAAATGTCTATTGCTGTTGTTACTGACTGGTAGTCATCAGGCATTGCAGACAATAACTGGGTAATCACATCTCCTTCAGACACTATACCCCCGCAGCCTTTTAACTCTGATACTGGTTTCTCGTAATTCACCAAAAAGTTATTCAAAGATGAACCTTTTGTAAATTTCATATTCCTCAACTTCCTTTGTAGCTGAACTTGGTTAGCTATACCACTTTTTGCATATGTACCTTTCAATTCACATAATATTTCTTTAGCTGTATCTTTATCCTTGATCATAATTAAGACATTATCCGAAATGCAGTTTACAATTAAATTTCTGGCCTTAAGATCCTTCTTTTTAAATGCCGGTAACTTTGCCGGGTCATTCGGTGGGTTCTCTATTAACATATCAAGAACCTCATGATGTTCCAACAGGAGTTTTAGCCTGAATTCCCAGTTCTCATAGTTCGTTCCATCAAATGCTTTAATGGTTTGTGTAACTGTTGACATTACTTTGAACTTTTCCAAAACATTGGGATATTGATGTCGCGACGCGAGTAAGACGTGTTATACGAGTGGCTCTAAGTATTAAATTGGTTGCCATTTTCTGTTGTTCTAAAGTCAAGAATTAACGAGTAATTATGAGTGGTAGTGATAAAAGTGATAGAAATTTGCGCTCAAAAAATACGAGTGAGGGCGATGAAGCATTAATACAGCGTGTTGTGGAAAAAGTAATGTACTCTGACACATTTATGGAAAAGCTGTGTTTAAAAATAAAAGAAGCTGTTTCAAAGGATTTCGAAGAATTAATAGCAGATTACAAGAACATTGCATCGAAATTGGAAACAAAATTAAATGAGTCCCAGAAGGAATGCGAGAAGTATATGCAAATGTGTGATAACTTAGAACAATACTCTAGACGTAATAACCTTATATTATATGGGGTCAAAGAAAGTGATAATGAAAAGCAAACAGACGTTATCGTCACTGAACTGGTTCAAAAACATCTAGGTATAAATATCACACCATATGCCATAGATAGAGTCACAGGATACCAACTAGAAATAATGATGGAAAGAGGCCCATCATTATTAAGTTTACAAGCTACAACTTTAAAAGGGAGATCTTCGGCAAGAAATCTAAACTAAAAGGTACGTCTATTGTATTAAGAGATGACATAACTCAAAAACGTCGGAACTCGTTCAATTAACTGTGACAAAGTTTGGCAAAATAATGTTTGGACAAACGATGGAAAGATTTTGTTAAATATCAGAACAAAGTGCACAGAATTACAAACTCCATCCATTTGGACAACCTTGCATAACTAGATTGATGCTCGTACGGTAAAACGTGTATACAAATACTAGTTAAGATACAAAACTTCATATCATTTAATTATAGTAAGAAAAACCTTGAAATATTTTACATCCTTCACATCTTTTACATTCTTTTTAGTTATTAAGCATCACATTATATCAAACCATAATTAACCGTAATTAACAATTAATTTCAATTAGCATTGGGTGTTTATAGAATAAATTTCTTATAAAAATAATTTGGGAGAACCTAACTAACAGATAGAATATTATTAAACAACATTTATTTAAAATACAAACATATTTTTCAATTCATTACCTTACGATACACTATCATATATTTAGTTTAATAAGGAGGCCTATAAAGTATAAATTTTTCGTTTTTTCTCTTTTCTTTAAGTACCTCGTAGTCATTCTCTGAAAAATTTTATTTATAATTCTAATTCTAAATTATTGTTGGGTTTATATAAACTGTGACACTTCCAAATATCTAAGTTGTGGTGCATATAAGCAAATTCACCTACACAAAACAAATTGCAAATTAGCAGATCGTTATTGTTCAACATCTTACGTTAGGCTTAGTCTATTAATAAGAAATTTATACGTTTGCGTTTGTATACACTTTTTAATTACATTAGTATTAAATAATTGCAAAAAATGGACCCATACATTCGCGAAGTGAACTATAACCAGATTAACACTGCCGAATATACTAATATCTTGGATCACAACAATTACTGGAATAGTAAAAACCATAATAAATACTTTAAAATATTTCACCAAAATATTCATAGCCTAGGACGAAACATTAACGAATTAAAAATCACGTTGCGTCAACTGCCATTTGAATACGATTGTATTGTTCTTACGGAAACATACCAAATTTTAGATAACACACCGTTTTTACTACATGGTTATTCAATGCTGTATAGCGGTGGAGCACTTAATAAAAACGATGGTGTAGTCATTTATCTAAAAAATAAAATTGATTTTAGACAGAGTATAGTCACTATTGGGTCTAGTACAGTCATACAGATTTTATTAAAAAAGACAAAGCACGATACATATCTCATAACCGCAATTTATAGATCTCCATCCGAACCTGATGAAGATTTTATATTTAATTTACAATTATACTTACAACAAACAGATACGCTACATTGTCATACCCACATAATAGTCGGAGACATCAATATAAACATAAATAGTGAAAAAGAAACTACAAATAACTATCTGGATAATATGCGAACACGGTTTCCTTTCTTTGATTAACAAAAACACTCGTATATCTGGTAACACTGAAAGCTGCATAGACCATATATTTATGAAAACAAGAAATAAAGATCACTACCTAAATTGTATTCCGACAGTTATAGATACTTACATTACAGATCATAGGGCCACAGCTTTATATATACCGTAGGAACAGTGTAGTCAAACCAAAAACAAATTAAAGGAAATTATTTACATAAATTACTCAAAAATAAAAGATGCCATACAAACTCATGATTGGACTACTTACTATGATGAATCTGATGTTAATAAGTTAACAGATAACCTGATCGCTACAATAAATACATACGTTACACATTATAGAACTATAAAAAAAGTAAAAAGGAATAATTTATCACGTAAAGAGTGGATAACGCCAGGATTAATAAATTCCATAAACAAGAAAAATTTATTATACAGGGAATACAAAAGCGACCCAAGTAACAATCTAAAAAAGGCATCTTACACACAATACAGAAATTTTGTGAACAAGGTAATAAAAAAAACAAAATACAATTATTATGTCAATCAAATTTATGCTAATAAAGACTCTGCGAGAAAGTTATGGACCATCGTAAGTAATACAAATCGTACTGTACAAAATAAGGGGGTCAAGGAGATTTTTGTAAACAACAACATGATATCAGATCCAACACAGATAGCAAACGCGTTTAATGATTTATTTTGTAAGGTAGGGGAAGCACTTGCTAGTAAAATTAAAAGACCAACTACTCCAGTACCATATACAAAAAATGTGATAAAACCTTCTTCTTGAGACCGGTTCAAGAAAATGAAATTTTAGAAATAATAAAATTACTAAAAGGTAAAAAAGCTGTTGGAAGCGATGGTATAAAATCAGAGTTATTAAAAGAAATAAGCCATTCAATTGTTTCACCAGTTACATTTCTAATAAATAAAATATATGAGACAAACATTGTTCCGGATTCGTTTAAAAATGCGGTTGTAATACCGATTCATAAAAAGGGAGATACCGTAAATCCGGCAAACTACCGACCTATATCTATTATTACATCCATTGCGAAAATATTTGAATTAACTTTGAAAACCCGCATCATACATTTTTTTAATCAAAATAATACTATAGCATATAACCAGTTTGGTTTTAGGAAAGGATATTCTAGTGATGCTATAAATTCCTTAGTTGAAAATATTACAAATAGTCTTGAAGAAAGTAAGCCAACTCTTGCTGTTTTCCTAGATCTAGCCAAAGCATTTGATACTGTTAGTCATACGCAACTATTGGAAGTTTTGGATTATTCAGGAATAAGAGGAGTTTCCAATAAGCTTTTTCAGAGTTATCTGGAACAAAGGACACAAGTTGTCAAAATAGGAAATACGTACAGTAGTGCTCTAAATATAAAATATGGGGTACCTCAAGGGACTGTTCTAGGGTCAATTCTATTTTCAATATATATAAATAATATACTTACCACTCCTTTAAATGGTAAAATAATTAGTTTTGCTGATGATCGGCAATTACATACACGGGAAATACTTGGATAGAGATGGAAAAATGGTTGAGGATGATTTAAAATACTATTTAACATATATAGTCATAAATTATTAACAGTGAATTATGAAAATCATGCTTTATTCCATTCTCTAATAACATAGTCGGATTACCAAAATTTAATACTCTTAAAATTCAACTATCCCATGAAAGTGTGGAAATTAAATCGCAAGAAAGTACAAAATACTTAGGTGTGTATTTAGACTCTCATTTACGATGGAATATTCATTTAAATAACGTTGCTAAAGTTTTAAGAACCTTATTATACAAATTCAAATGCTTAAAAGAAATACTCGATATTACCCACCTAAGAATTATTTATTATGCATTAGTTGAATCTAGACTTAACTATAATATCTTAAGTTGGGGAGGAGCATCCTCTTGTTATCTTCATCAAGTTGACGTCTTACAAAAGAGAATTTTAAAAATAATATACAATAAGCCCTTAATTTATCCTTCACACCTGCTATTCCTTGAAACGGTCATAATGGATATCAAGCAATTGTTTATGTACAATATTATTTTATATTTATATAAAAATAAAAACAACAGGAAACATATCCACCATATCCACTATAAATACGACACCCGGTATAAACTAAATGATAACATTGAAAGACCTCCTTATATTCAAAGCATCGCTATACGTAGCTTTATGAACCTGATGAGCAAGATTTATAACCAGTTACCTAACATGTATAAAAACTACATTACAATTTGCAATTCATTACCATTAGTAAAGAAAATGTTTAAATATTACATTATAGCGTTGGGACGTGCACAAGTACATAGTATCGTGTAGTTTATTAGCTGAAACCTAAAACTTTATATTTGGAAGTGGGTCAAACCCTTAATACACATTTTGTTTTCACTATAATTAGAAACTATCAATACATATTATGTATGCAAAGTACAAAGATTTAAAACAGTTTATTAATAAAACGCACTTACTTAATGTCAGTTTAGATAGATGATAGTCCATGCACAGTCGAATAGACTCAGTGGACTTTTTTTTACATTGTTTATTTATATTGTTTATTTATATAATTTTGTTCTTATATTATTACTTTGAATAAACTTATTATTATTATTATATATTATTACTACTTTCACAACTTTTCAGTGATATTCCGTGCTTTCTATATTCTTTATCTTTTCAAGCCTTCCTATCTACATACATGCACTAACATCTGGGCCCATAACCTCTAGAGTTAATGTAAAGGTTAGTGTATATGTAGATTTAGCTTTAGATTGCCAATGAACTTAGTACAGACACACACACAGAAGTTCAGAAAGTGATTTTAAAGTTTTTATTTGTACAACTCAATAAAAACTTGTCTATATATTTATTTTTCTGACAACCCTTCACAATTGTTCTCACACAACTTCCTTCCGTTACTTGATATGTGAAATTGCAAATCAATAACTCAACACAAAAGGATTGGAATGAAATAGGAATAGTACACAGCTTATACAAAGAGCAAGCAGCTGTAATAGAATTAAAGCAGGAATGTAGAGAAAGAAATATTAGGAAAAGGGTGAGACAGGGATGTGCCTTATTCCCATTAATTTTTAACTTTGTGGAAGAGTCACTGAATATTGTCAAATACAGAAAGATATTTGAATTATTGTGCAGGAACAAAGAATTGATAGCCTGCAGATGATATAGCGGTATTAGCAGGAAGCAGCTGTTAATGAAATGGAAACAGTACTAACAGTGAGATGCAGTATGAAAATTAACAAAAATAAGACTAAAGTACTGGCCTGGGAGGTTTGAAATAAGTAAAAACCTGAATACAAATGGGAAACGAGAACTTACAAGAGTTTAGGGATTTCTAATAGTAGAAAGCAAGGAAAAGGTTTCTGAAAGCATATGCATGATCAAGTACTGTATGTCCGAAACCTGGACCGTAGGAGAAGCAGACAAGGAACAGATTCAAGGCATTGGAATGTAGTGCTATAGTTGTATGATGAAGATATATGAACAGATAAACTTAAAAACATAGAGATATCAGAAATGGTAGGGGAAGAAAGAAATGTATAGAAGATAGTAAAAAATGGGAGAGATAGGATTATAGGGAACATACTATCATGAGGGAATAGTGCGAAATATATTAGAAGCAGTGAAAGTAAAAAAGATAAGTAGAGATGGACCTAGATTAGACTATTGCACACAGATAGTGAAAGATGTAGAATGTGAGAATTTCAGGGAAATGTGTAGGTTAGCTTCAGAATGAAATAAATGGATGTATGCGGTCAACCAGTTCCAGGACGGAACACTTAATGATGAAAAAAGTAATGGTATTTATACCTGATGATTATGGGAAACAATTCACTTGTTTGTTGTTGAGAACACCAGCCTGCGGGTGAGGAGAATATCCTTGATAGTGTTTAAAGCAACAATATAGTAAATTATACAGCTAATTTTTTTTTTTTTTGTTGACTGTGCAAAGGAGTAATTAGAAAACTATTGATTTGACAAATGTCTAAGTGGTGGGGGGATTTTGGTAGCCATCAGGTTGCTTAACCCTATTGACGTACCATTGAATATTGGTGAAATAGGGTATATTCTTAGAAAACAAGAGAAGGTGAAAAATGCAAAAGATGTAAAAAAAGATTAGCACTAAGTCGTGCTGTACAGGGTTTCCACAAAAGAACTCTGGAGTTTTGAGGTTAAATATTTTTATTAATTCAAAATCTTAGTGTAATGTGTTATACATGAATTTAAAGGTAATATTCTGAAGATTGTACTGTAATTTAGTAAATTTCAACATGGGCCCCATTAATGGCACAACACACATCCAAACGAAATTCTACCTCTGGCCAGCGTGTCTGGGGTGATTGTTGCCACGCAAGCAAGTATCTGTTGGCTGAAATGGGTTAGACCTCGAATTGTCTCTGAATACACAAGTTTCTTCACATGTCCCCAGAAGAAAAAGTCCGAGCGCGTCAAATCTGTGCTTTTTGGAGTCCAAGGAGTAGGCCCTTGCCTTCCAAATCACCTGTTGCCAAATCGGGTATTGAGTGTTTCTCGCACATGCAAACTAAAGTGAGATGGTGTGCCATCTTGCTTGGACAAAACCTTTCTCCGCCTCAATATCATCCAACTGAGGAAACCCATACTCTTCTAACATGTCACAATAGACATCACCAGATATTGTCTTTTCAATAAAAATGAAGGGGCCTATAACTCTGCCATGTATAAGCCGCACCAAATGTTTACTTTGGGTGAATGACGACGATACTCGATGTATTCGTGAGGTGGATTTGAACCCTAAATTCTGCAATTGTGTCGATTCACGGCACCATTTACATGAAAAGTTTTCTTATCAGAAAAAATTACATTTTTAAAAAATCGTTATTTTCGTCAATGTTGTCTAGCATATTAATAGAAAATTGTAATCTCTTGTCCTATCTGTTGATTTAATTTCATGCAAGTTGTAACTTGTAAGCAGTTAAACAAATCCTTTCGTGAATTACCTTATGAACAGTTGATCTCAGTATTTCCAACTCGAGACTGCATCGTGTCAAGGATTTTTTAGGGCTTCCTAGGGATGAAGTTCAGATTCTGTCAACATTCTCTTCTGGCACACGTGACCTACCAGGCGACTTTTGTTTGCACACACTTCCAATTTCTTTAAATGCACTTAGCCGTTGCCGAATGGTTTTATCCGTAGGTGCACCACCACCATAATTGCGTCAAAAGTTCCTCTGTACCATGACAACCAAACAAGTTTCTATGAGCCAAATTACACGATCTTTTTGTTGCACTAACTAAGAACGAACTGTACTTACTGAGAACTAAACGATAACTCTAGCGACAGGCAAGCTGAGTTAATGTCTGCTACGGTATTGCAACGCTCGTATTAGAATTTATTTAAAATTAGGATCACTTATTGGAATTTACTAAATTGTAATAAAATCTTGATAATATTACCTTTAAATTCATGTATAGCACATTACACTAAGGTTTTGATTTAGTAAAAACCCCGGAGTTCTTTGTGGAAATCTTGTATTTAACAAGCAAAAGCTGTGCTACTATGTTCAAAGACAACAAACATAGAAACAAGGAAAAGAGTGCTGAAAGCATATATTTGGAGCACAGCACTATACGACTGTGAAACATGGACAGCAGGAGAAGCGGATGGGAAAAAGATAAAAGCCTTTGAAATATGGTGCTACAGATGTATGATGAAGATATCACGGACAGACAAATTTAAGAGGTGCCAGAAATGGTGGGGGAAGAAAGAAATATGTCGAAAACAATAAAAGATAAGAGAGTCTGATAGAACAAATACTAAGGCATGAGGGAATAGTGTGAAATATATTAGAAGCAGAGAATGGAAAAATAGGGGTTGACCTAGATTAGACTATTACACACAGATTGTAAAAGATGTAGGGTATGGGAATTTCAGAAAAATGTGTAGGTTAGCTCAAAATAAAAAACAATGTAAGTACGCATTCAACTAGTTCTAGGAGATGAGAACCTATTTGTTGAGTTTACTTTTTCATTTTTTCAGGGTACAGGCTTAAATTTTTAGGCTTTTGTAAAAGATTACAATTTTATACAGAAAGTATTTAAATAATAGCTAAACATATATATCAAAAAAATTTCCATTCGAGCAATAGCTAGAAACCATGTACTAGTTATTAAGTGGACAAAAGAGAGAATGATGTAATCTTGAAGGACGTTTGCTAACGATTTTCATGTCTGCCAGTATCTTAATGAAAAACAATATATTTATTTATTTGTTTCCAACAGGTGGAACCCATTTACAGAATACAAAATAACTAATTTATGATCTAATTTTAACGTATACATCTATACATTTATATATTTTTTTATACATTTTGGGAATATCTAGAATTTTACGTAGAGTATCATTGTTAATTTCGCAGTGATTGCTAATGTGATTGTACTTTTTACTCATCATGTACATAGGTGATTTTAATAATATGTTTGTATGAGCTGTTGGCAGGTAAAACAAATGTGATTGCCTACTTTCTGTTCTGGGAACTGAAAATCTAAGAAAAGAAAGCAATTCACTGGAGTCAACCTTGTTATGAAGCAACTGAAATATAAAGGTTAGAATGGCAGTAGCCCTTCGAAATTCCGACGGTATATTAAACTTTTCCAACAATAACTGGTGGTCATATCCTTGTTCAGGATAGAAACCTTCAGTTTTCCAAAACAGGTATTTAAGAAATTTACGCTGAACCTTTTCAAGCAATGCTTTATGGCATTTATAATGTCACCCAGTGTCTTTCGTGTTAAAATGGACATGCATTCTCCTTCAAAAAACTATTTATCTTTAAAAAATTAATTATTTTAGGCCCAGATAATATGCACCTTGTTAATTTAGATTGCACTCAACATCATCATTCTGTTTTCGACCTTACTTAAGGTCGGTTTGATGCAGCTCTAACTTCTTTTCTATTCTGTGCTAATCTAAAAAGTTCTACCCACCCTTCACAATCTAAATTACTAATAATTTGACTAATATAGCTTGGTCTAGGTCTTCCTATACTCTTCTTTCTTTTTCTTATCTACCTGGCTCTACTTAGATATTAGCAACCTGATGGTTGTTAAGAAACTCCATGTTTACATGATTCCCCTTTATAAGGAAATGAAATAATACCTGGTTATCCCCTCCAAAAAGGAAACGTGTTAAATTATATGTTATGGTAAGACTTAAGCAGTGAATCGCTACCAACATGCCAGACTGCTACCTAATTGTGAGTTATGTCATGGAGACGTTTATTAAGTTATATGTTATGGTAAGGCTTAAGCAGCGAATTGCAGCCAACATGCCAGACCGCTAACTAATTGTGAGTTATGTCATGGTGACATTTAGTTACTTGATTTTTATTTATTTATCTTTTTGTTTTGTTTTCGAACTTACTTAAGGTCGGTTTGATGCAGCTCTAAATTCTTTTCTATTTTGAGCTAGTCTAAAAAGGTCTACATTCCCTTCACAACCTAAATCTCTAATAATTTGACTAATATAGCTTTGTCTAGGTCTTCCTATTCTATTTTTATTTGGTAGTCTATCATCTAAGACCGTACTAAATAGTCCCTCATGTCTTAACTGGTGCCCTATCATTCTACCTCTCCAAGTTTCAAAAGCTTCTATCTTTTGCTTATCTATCTCTTTAATTGTCCGAGTCTCACTACCGTATAACAGAACGCTCCATAGGTAGGACTTTAAGAAACTTTTTCTATTATCTAAACTAATACTACTAGCTATTAGTAAATCTTTCTTTTTTAAAAGCATTTTTCTAGCTTGAGCTATTCTAGCTACTATATCCCTTCTGCTACGTCCGTCCTTTGTAATTATACTACCTAAATAGCAAAATTCATCTACTTCCTCTAACTTGGTATTACCTATTTTTAATTTTGGTTTATAACTAGGCCTTAACTCACTTGTCTCTGTCTTTGTCTTTCCTGAGTTAATTCTCATACTATAGTTACTTTTTAGTATCTCATCTAAAATATTTAAAAACTCTCCTAACTCTTTTCTAGACGCTGTTATAATGGCTATATCATCTGCAAAACATAGTAGGTCCATTTTTGTCCCTGTACACTAATAGCTATCATTTTTCTCTCTCTAGCTAAGTTTAAAGCTTCCTCAATATAAACATTAAAAATCAAGGGAGATAGTATACAGCCTTGTCTAACACCATTTCTAATCTTAGCTTCCTTTTCTATTTCGTCAAATGTAATTACTACGCTTTGATTTTTATATAGACAGTAAATAATTTTTCTATCTCGATGAGAGATTCCTATTTTTCGCAAAACTCTGAACATAACAATCCAATTAACACACAATTAAATCTACAAACGCGAAATGAGTCTTTTTATTTTTTTGTAACCTTTTTTCGATAATTACCCTAATTATTAGTATCGGTTCTCTAGTCCCTCTGTCTTTACGAAAACCATATTGATTTTCGCCTAGATAGTTCTCGGTCAAAGCTTCTACTCTACTTTTAATTAGTTTTGTTAGTATTTTGGTATGGACATCTCTACATAGTACATTAATCTCGGCCAGAAACCTGTGCATATTTTAGCGCTGTATTCGTAGTTCGCGACTTGTCACTAGGGAAATGGAGGGCGATTTTTACATGCAGTTTATGGAGCATTCGTTATTTTTCTCATAAATAATTATAAATTCGGATTTTATTCAAAATTCCAGTCATTGGATGTGGAAATATACACAAATTCTTAACAATTATCAATTTAATACTCTCGTATTCTTATAAGAATTTCAAATTATTAAAGAATCAAAATAGCATGCTGGGCAATGTAACCATACATAATATTTATTCAAAGCATTTTTAAAGCATTTTATGATACAAATACAAGTGGCTATAAAACAATAGGGGATGTCGTTCATACAGAGAAAGAATGTTTTATCTCTGGTAACACTACTTTTCAGGAGATCAATTTAAAGTTATTGTTAATTTAAGTCTTATACTATAAAAATTAGAATTTTTAAGACTTTTAGAATCTTTGATGGTCCAGAAGGATAAAGTACATATATCATTAAGCACATGAAAATCTGAACACCCTTTTGAGGATAAAATAGTGATTTTATGAAGCAAAAAGTACTATATTAAACAAAATAAAGCAACAGTATATTTAACTTTTTTAGACACAATTAGAAATAAAAATGTATTATTATAACAGGAATCTTATTAGAAACAAATATGCTCAGGTAGATACTTATATTAAAATTCTTACCATCCAATGCACATAAAAATAAATTTCATTATACATTCATATATACACAAATAAGAACAATTTTATATAAAAATTCAGAATAAAAGAATATCAAATCCTTCACTTTACAATAAAATTTAAAAATACTTAGTAAACTTTTAAGAAACTACAATTAACTTAATAAATTATATAAACAATTTATTACTCCATCAAGGAAATGGGCCAAATACAACAAATAGAGAATCAAATACAGGGACCAACACAAAAATATTAGCCAAGAGCAGTCAAGCTCGCACAGTGTTCCGTACCAATACTACAGGAAACAGTCAATAGACCAATTTCTCAAAACAAACTTCAAATAAATACCATTGAAAATGGTAAATTAATCCGTTTCAAATCAATTATTATACTTTTGCAAAAAGTCATTTACGATGCCTTTTGGAAGTGGGACATTTTGCGTTCAGTTTTGCTGAAAATGACAACAAACCTCTTGGCCATTTTCATATTCTCCAATAATATTTCGGCACGAATAATATTAAATAGATACTCATAATCTTTTAAGTTAACAAGAGGCTTAGACGTCTGAAATATCTCATAATTTTTTACAAATTTAGACAACTGAAACAATAAACCAAATGTGTACTGTTAGGTTTGAACATTTTTATACTTGACACTTTACAGGCATTTGGCATAGACAAGGTAACTTGATTTGTATGAATCATTCTACAGCGAGCAGAAATTTTAGATAACTATGCTGGTTTCGAGTTAAATGTGATACCCAAAAAAATTTTTCTTTTGCAGTTGCAATGTATCTTTATTATTTAATGTATTTATGATATATTTATTAAAACTTTTTTTTTGACCAAATTAACCCTCGCCATTTTAATCTAAAAATAATTTTTTTCTATTTGTTGACTGTCGATATATGTGCACGTCATAAAGACCTAGCATTGTGCCAAATTTCAAATTCCTACGTTATAGTTTTCACGAAAAACCTCTGTGACAGACAAACGGACGGACGGACACGAAAGTGATCTAATAAAAGTTCTGTTTTACCTTATTAGATACGGAACCCTAAAATGCATAAAGTACTTCAGAATTTTAAAAATTAACATTGCTAAAAGAACACTTATATGACAGTTACAAATATTTGTACCTTCTAAACTTTAAACAAAAATTTTTATCATTCGAGTACTAAAATAAATAAATTTGAAACTGTGTTAATTTCAAAATTTTGATTGCTTGCGATACATTTTTGTTTTTTCTTTTTTATCTTTATTTATAGCGTTTGCCTGTTCACATACAAAGTGCATTCTTGTTACTAAATAAAATCGTTCTATACTTTCTGTCAATATCTTTTGTGCTCCTCACAACCAACAAGCAGAACTGTTGCCTTATCTAGTTGGAAGTAATCGTTAAAAGAGTGTCGCTGTTCATTTCATTTAAGTCTAATTCTGCTAGAATTACTTCCTCTAATATTTGTATTAAAGAAACTAATACAGTTGATGGATACATAAAGTAGCCTCTAGACAGTAGGTTAACGAATTCATTTCTAGAATGAGTGCGCCTCTACATTCTGGACATTTAGTAAATCTCAACGATTTACGTACAACATATCCTGCCATATAAGCCATAAGAACAGCGCTACTGCTACCACAATAATCATGCTCATTATATATATTCATGATCACATTTTCAGATATTGTTCGGTTTTCGATAAAATTATCGATATTGCTATGGAACTGTTCTATCCTTACTTCTGCATCCAGTTTGCTTATATCATTCAGGTTCAAAAGAACAGAAAGCATTTCTCCACCATCAATTTGAATGAATAATCTTGAATCTGGATGGTCATTGCAGCCACAAGCATTGCGCATCATACCAAAAAATCTCTGAAAAAACATTAATTTTGATTTCATTTTTGAAAATATGCATTCCCAGTTAGTGTCTAAAAAGCAAAATCTAATGATAAAAAGCATAAGGGAAGTAGGAATTGATGCAGACTAAAGAAGAAAAGAGTACAGACAGCACATGCAAATATTGTCAAAAATATTTTAATTGATAAGTACATACTTCTAAAGCATCTTCATTTAATCTTGCTGTCTGTCATTAAATATTTGAAGGAACAGTCTTTGGAGAGAAATGCCAAAATTTCTAATGTAGCTTTTAATGAAACAATAAGGCCATGGTAGGTATTATTAGTAAAAAAACATAATTATTAGTTTCAGCTTTAATTTTCCATCGCTTCAAGTAGGTGATGAAATCAACGATTTCCTAAAAAATAGTTTGTGAAGGTTTCTGTATATTGCACACTTTCTACCTGTTCTTCACTAGAACCCCATCTTAAAGGTCGATCAATAGGCGTTCGAGTGCTCATAATTGTAATAATGCTACACATTCTTTTTATAAATGCTATTGTTGAATCAGTCTTTCAACTCTTCACAATTTCCCTTGTAAATCTGCATTGCAGCTGCAGTTTTCTCTCCAAAAAACTACAAAAATTAATATATGCTAACTTACATTTTAAACAAGCAATTTCTAACTTACCCTATATGCCCTCCCAACATTCATCTTTTGATAAAGTTTAGGATGAACATCATCGTGACATAACTTTGGAGCAAGTTTCAAATTACATAACATTGGTTGTTCCAACTCCACGACGCTGTCCCAATGACAAATTTTTACAACACCACGAGGTGTCTACAAATAATGCACATAATATGTTGCAATTATATTTGCATAAAAGAGGTTATTAAACATACCCATGTGTCTGGTATGCTAACAATAAAATTCCTGACATTTTTGACTAAGTGTGGAAAATCAGAACAAAACCACAAGCGTCTTGAGCAATTCACAATGTGTTTGCAACTAACATTTTCTTCGGTAATATTAAACTTTTTCCACATAGCTCTGTTCCAGGAAGCACCATCAGTTGTCACTACATCCACATAAAATCGAGGTCTTTTCAAAAGTATTATGCATTCAATTACAAGATGGTGTAGAACCGTTGCAATTGCACAACATTTACTTAGAAATGCTGCTAAAGCCTGTACCCACGAGCCTCTGAAAGGTTGAAACATCATCACCAAGGCATGATCACCTTGCAAATTTTTTTGATGTAAAGGAGTATAATCCCCGAAATCAGTGAACCCATTAATTTTCAATATCACGTTATCAAATGTCAGCGTTTCTGTAATTTTCATTTCATCAATGAGTAATACACCTACAAAAAGAAAATATGTAAATATTTATTATCCTATTGTGTCTGTTGCAATCACTCACCTCTCCTATATTCTGGAGTCATTAATTTAGACTTTTCCTTGAGAAGCTCAAAAATGCTTTTTTGGAAGCCATAGCAGCCTTGCACTCGTTTAATGTATTTTTGGAGAGTCTGAGCACTCGCCAAAGGTAAAGACTTCCTCAAATGTCCATATGATATGCGGCTCTTAATCCTTAACAAAAGACATTCAAAAATCCTTACCATTCTGTTGCGTCTGCCTTTGGGATTTCTTACTTTGGCTGCAGCAAAACATGTTCTCACAATTTCCTGATGACTAGATAGCATATTAGCAATAGCATTTTCCAGAACTTGTTTTGTAATATTTGTACATTTCAATCTGCTTGATCTCATTTTTTGACCCAATTTATTTACCTAAACAAAAAAAAACCAAATTATAGAATACATTTCCCAAACTATCATACCTTCACTTTAAGTCTATTATGTTTCTGTTTCATCACTCTGAATGTAGTCCTTAATTTTACATTTTTGTTTGAGGATAATACCGACACTTTTTTGGAACGTGAGCCACAGGATTTGCATTTTTTATTTTCACAACCACTTTTACCAAGTTCTCATGGTAAAACATATCCCATACATGTGCGAGATCTAGAAAATATTTTTTTTTTCATATACGCACAGGAATAATGCACACTTTATTAAGGATAGCTTGAACAACGATGCAGTTAAACCTCGTGTATACGCGTCGAAATCGACCTTTAGTAATGGCAACGTAACTAATGCAACATCTGTTAAAAAACAGCTTTTGCATTGGTAACAATGCCTTTATATTCCTTGTATATCTACATGTGATAGATTAACGTTGTACGATTTTAGTTTCATACGAACTGCATTATTTAAAGTAGTTCTTAACTAGGATGCCTTTAGATTTTGTTAGTATACGTAGTAGAAATAAGATAAACCTTACCTGGCTTGTAATAAACTATCGCATATTCTCAGTCTGTTAACATTGTCCAGTAATTTCATAACAGCCCCGACACTATCTGCTGTGGTTTCTAAATCTACCTTTACATTTCCAAACAAGATCTGAACAATAGTGTTATTAAAGAATACTTTTCAGACATAGAAAAAGATTAGCTACCTGAATTGTACAATCACTCTGCATTATCACTTTCTTATTAATCATATAATTGTTGTTCCATTCCACAAATGCAAGTATATTTAAACCAGCAACATACACAAGAGTCCAATTGGGGTTAGGTAATATTAACGTAACCATTTCCCTTTTCAATTTCTCAAACACTGTAACTTCTATGGTACATTCAGTCACATCGTCTGCTCCCACCACAGCGTTTGTGGAAGGAACATTTAATAAAGATGACTTCATCTTTTTTGTTTGAAGAAATTTAGAGTTCGGGGACTTTCTTCTTTTCTTGTTAGAAGACAAATATGAGGGGTGATTAGGAAATATCTGCGGTATCGCTCCATCTCTCAATTTCGAGTACAATCGTTTATTTCTGAGCACACCACCATCAGGCAGTACTATCTTATTGTAAGAAATAATATCTTCAGGGTGAAAATGTAATTCACAGACGAAATCTTTTTTAGAAAGAATCTTGTCACTTCGAGGAATAGCTTGTCTCCACATTTCTAATGTTTCCTCATCCTACAAAGACATGTTTTTAGAAACTCAATAGTACCACCAAACATCAAAAATACCGTGGGAGCAGAATAAATACTTCTCATGCGTTTGAATGATTTATATCCGGATTTGCACCCAGGGACAAAACAACACATCATGTTTTATATGTATAGGTAAGTTATAGGCCGCAAGTTTTACACACTATTGACTATCACAGCTATAATGTACCAAATAATAATAAACGTTATTTCCAACAGGAATACACCCAATTACAGGAAATAATTTAAAAATTATTTAACACACATTCACAAGGTATAATAATCGTGTACAAAAATAAACCTAATAGAAAAACAAAAGATTGACATATCAAAAACTAATTAATGCGTTTTATAAGGTCTTCAAATCTATCGTTAAAAATATCCGAATCATTGAAGTATTTGTTGTAAGTTAGACATACTACTGTGGCTGGTGAGAGCAACAATAAATTTGTTCTACTTGTTTGAAGATAAAAAGTATTGCCAAAACACGCATGTTGACGAGGCACTACCAATGAAATCTTCCCTAGTAGATAAGGGCAATCTATTTCATTGTTTAATAATTTATATAAGAATCTTATGTTTATACTTTTTCGTCTGCATTGGAGTGACCGACAATTAAATCTTTTAAGTAAAGCCTCATGGTCAGACCCAATAGGTGGATAGAATCCGTCACAGGTGAAAGATAGATATTTTAAAAATTTCCTTTGAACTGCTTCTAAGCTATCGCTATGAACTTTATAAATTGGTTGCCATATCAGGGATCCGAATTCAAGTTTAGATCTAACAAGAGTGTTAAATAGTAGTAGTAATGTATTAACAGAGAAGTTGCTGCAGTTTCTGTATACTAGACCATAAGATTTAGATGCACTTGAAATAAATTTATTACTATGTTCAACGAAGTGGAATATTTCATGAAATAGGATACCTAAATCTTCGAAGCTAGATAATCTTTGAACAAGCATTTCTTGTATGAAGTACGAGAAGTTTATCATGTCATGCTTCCAACCATACGAAATTACACAGCATTTTTGTATATTTAGATGCAACCGATTACTTAGGCACCAAGTAGTCAAACTTTCAATATCGTTTTGTAAAAGTATGCAGTCTTCAATAGAAGTAATAGTTTTGAAAATTTTTAAATCGTCTGCGAACAGTAATTTTTCTGCTTTGATAGAATCCACAATATCATTAATAAATATTAGAAAAAACAAAGGGCCAAGATTTGACCCTTGCAGGACACCCGATGTTGGAGTAAATGTTTGAGAGTAATAGCTCGAATAAGCTACGTGCATTTGTCTATTTAAGAGGTAAGACTGAGTATGTTCCAAAAGTGCTTGCGAGAATCCAATAGCATTTAGTTTACTCAACAGAATGTAATGATCGATTTGGTCAAAGGTTTTCTGAAAATCAGTGTAGATAACATCAACTTGTTTGTTGCTCTCGAGTGATTCACAAACAAATTGGCTGAATGTAGCTAAGTTGGTAATTGTTGATTTCCTTTCCATAAAGCTATGTTGCGCAGGTGTAATATAAAGTTTTATTTGAGCATATATGTGCTTGTATAATAACGACTCAAAAACTTTGGCAATATTCGATATAATGGAAATAGGACGATAGTTAGTAACATCGGAGGTGGAGCCCTTCTTAAGTACTGGTGTAATCATTGACATCTTCCATATATTCGGAAAAGACCACTGTCTAAGAAAAAGATTGTAGAGGTAGCATAAATGTTTGGCCAATACATTTGCGCAGTCTTTAACAAAGAAAGACAGCATAGCGTCGACACCAGCAGTATTTATGTTTTTAGTTTTCTTATAGCTTCCAACACTTCCACCTTAGTAAAACTAGTTACCGAAATAAAGCGAGTGTTAAGAAATACTGGAATGGTGCTCGATGAATTTGACTTAATGTAAACACTTCTGAAGTGTAAAGCAAATGCATCTACAATTTCTTGTTGAGTAGTGATAGTTTTATCATTGTATTTCATTGTACCAGGTATTCTAGTAGAGCATTTCTTGTTATTTACAAATTTCCAAAAATACTTCGGTTCCGAAGAAATGTTCACCTGAATCTTGAGAATAAACATTTTGTACGCTTTATCAATTAATTAATGTTTTACATAAGGATCTTATGGATTTAAATTTAACGTAATCATTAATACTGTGACTTTGTTTATAGTTCTTCCAAAGTTTATGTTTTAGTTGCAATTGGTTAATTATAATTGAATCAAACCACGATGGATATGTACGGGAATACTTAATACGATAGCGTGGCACTGTCGAATTAAATAACTTATATAAAGTATTGTAGAATTCCGAAATTGCAGAGTTAATGTCTTTGGTTTGATATTCAGCAGCCCAGTCTACTGAACAAAGGGAATCGTACAGTAGCGGAAAATTAGATTTTTTGAAATTCCACCTTACATCTTCATTATTTATTGAGAAATTGATGTCTAATTTAAACTCGATATAAATTGAGATATCTAAAGTTGGATGATAGCCGTCTTCAGGAACTATTGGAAAAAAGTACATTTAGACTTTTGTGGCGGTGTTACAGAGAACTAAGTCAAATAAACGATCAGATACATTCAGTATTTCATTATATTGTGTTAGGTTATTGAAAGCACAAAAGTTGTCGACTACAGTGGCAGCTGCATTACTAGTATTGAAACAGTAATTAGAGATGTTGAAGTCACCTAATAATGTAATTTTTTCATTGGTACAAAGAACCAGACTATTTAATAAACGGAAAAATGTTTCATAATCGGAGGTTTTCGTAGAAGGAGGTATATATATTACAAAAATGGAAGGAAAGAATTGAAGCTGGTTTTATTATTGTGCCACAAATATCAATTGCGGGAAGCGTTGACGCCAACGATGATAAATCAATTTCCATACACGAAAATCCTTTATCGATTGCTAATAATACTTCACCTCCACGAGATGTATTAGTTAAATCAGAACGACGATCTTTTCTAAATATTGTGAAATTATCGTTAAATAATTCTCCAGTGTAAACATCAGTGTTCAACCAAGATTCAGTTATAGCAACAATGCAATCTTGCAGAATAGATACATTATTAAAAAATTCTGTAACCTTTGACCTCAACCCTCGTACATTTTGATATAAAATATTTACAGATGGATTGAAATTGGGTGAAGCATTTAGTTTTTTTGAGTAATCCTAGGTACATTATTAACATATTTATTCCGAATGTTGGTTTCGCCCTTTGATACACATTCATGTAGTTCTTGCTTCAATCGTCTATATTCTTCTTGCTGGTATTTAGTCTTGTCGGATGCAATAATCAAATTTTTAAACTTTTCACGTGTTTTCAATGATGGTACGAATTTAATCACACCATAGAAATCAATTTCACAATGGAATTTGACTCTTAGCGGACGTGGACGTTTAAGATCGCCTTTAGCCCCAAACGATGAACGTATAAGTTTGAATAATCAGTACTGGTTTAATAGTTTGAACTAGTTCATTCACAGTGTTTTGCTCACTGCCATCATTAGCAGATTCTGGCAAATTAAAAACTATAATTCTATTTTTCCTTTGATTGCGATCATTAATTTCTTGGATGGCGGTTTCAAGAGTGAAATTATTCGCTGAAGGTTCAAATGTTTGTTGACTTCTAATCAGCTGCTTGATGTTATTCAATTCAGTTTTTAATTTGTTAATTGATGAAGTAAATTCATCTCGCAATGAAGCCAAGTTTTTTAGATCACTATTTTGTGATAAGTTATTATTGCATGAATTGCACACCAACTTGATTACTATTGATTTAGAACGAGTCAATCTAATATCGCTATCAGAAAGACCTAAACATGTGGTATGAACATGCATTTTACATACATCACATTCAATTGAATTAGTGTTAGGATTACATTACCAAATATGATGATCTTAGTCTAATTAGACCTCATGATTTTACAAAAATGCGATTTTAATACTAATAGGCCGTGATACAATAGAAAATTGACACTCCTTTTCCCTATCGGCAACATTATTAACTAGAGATTATTTGTCACAGTTTTATGGTATTGCAAGGATAGGAAGATTAACGTCTTAAGTAGAGAGGTCCATATATTTTGGAAGCACAGGAAGTTAAACTAACCGTTCTAAAATTCTCAAACCTATCAGCTCCCGACTTTTTTGGGATTGGAATAATATTTTTTTCGAAATCTATTGGGACCTCACCTGGATTGGACTCTATATGAAATTATTTGGTTAATCTGGTTTTTATAAAGCCGTGTTGGAAAACTGTGAAAAACTTTTACAAATAATGAGCGGGCTTCTCACTTCCATAGGAACTGTAATAGCTACTAACAAATTCAATAGAATAACCATAATATTGCTTATAGAGATATTTCAACAAATAGAATAAAGAAAAAATAATATAACGACATTTATTAAATTTTGCTAAAACATTATTTTCACAAATAACGAGTCAAATGCTTTTGGTAACAATAACAAGCGATCTTCTAAAACAATAAACACTACTTCTGTTACCACTCGAAAAGAATAAATATTACTTACACTCTAGGAAACACATGTAGTAAATCAGTATAAGGAATTAATCATGCAGAAAATATATATTGTTCGCTTTTAGAGAGAAACAACAGTTTCGGCGTTTTTAAATAATGAAACTAAAAAATAGTTTTGCAGGTTGCTGGTAAATTTTAACAATACATAAAATGAACATTAAAATTAACTAATAAAATAAAGTTTGAGTATAAAAAAAAAGTAACAGATTCTATATTATCTTTTTAGGTACAAGTTTCAAAGACATTATTGATTTAGCACATCAATAACGGATTTAAACTGTTCTAAGTTATGAACTTCACTTTCAAGAAGAATACGTTTTTCTTGAAGATCTTTGTGATACTGTAGAACTGATTTCGCTTCATTGACTAAGTCTTTGACAGTTTCTTTAATATTCAACTCTCGCATGTGACATTTTATTAACTCTACACTGGTCTGTTTTACTACATCAATTTGTTTTTCGACTTGTGTAACCCGAAGAAGTAAGGTCTTTTTATACTCCCGTTGTTGCTCAATTTGTAAAATAATTGAATTCCGATATGTAGCTTTCTTCATTTGTTTAAGCATAGACATATACTGATCTTTGAAGTTGCGCATTAGATTTTTTAATGCCTTCGGAGTACGCTCACGTCTTGCCTTGCTATTTTTAGCCTTTGTAATTGTTGTAACTGGCATTTCGCGACGTCTTAATATTTCCTCGGAGTAATTTGACCATGTATCAGACCAGCCTGAATCTGTAGATGTTTCTTGTTTGATCGATATATTATCACTATTTATGGATGCATTATCTTGATTAAATTCAGAATTTTTAAACCTTTGTTCAAAATATTTTTCTAATTTCCTACGATCCATAAGATGTACATAATATGACACAGGATTTCCCGTCCATGAAACTGCACTAGGCAGTGGTGGCATTTCCGTTACATTACAGATTGTAGCAAGGTCACTTAAATTTCTATCGGTTATTCTAAAATTTAATGGACAAAAACTTCTCGACGACACTATATAAACACCATCTTTATAATTTGCAAAAATTTCTTTCAACTGATGATCAACCTTAGGTCCAAACGCTAAGTTATTGACAAAAACAATGGTTGCCGAGTTTACTCTTTCTTTATGTTCTGCCGCAAAAAAATCACCTTTAATTAATTGATACTCTGCAAATTGTTTACCATACCACTGCATCCACTTTTGAAATTGCCTACTCATTACAGTGGCATATTCACATGGCACTTCAGCTTTTTCAATTCCCAAACACAATCGACACGGTGTTGATGCAGCCATTTGTAAAACTACTTGACCCACGCCAGACCCCAAATCCAAAAAAACATCACTAGGTCTAATATCTAAATAATCAATCATTTGATTAATTAGATCATACGATGTTTCACCATAAACCTCTGGAGAAAATGGTTTATACTGATTTAATTTTTCAGGATCTATAACAGCCTCACTATAAACCTGTTGTAAAATATGGCGTAAAAGTCCACGGGAAGGTGAATTTTTAAATCGTTGTGCCGGCAGTGATGTACCTTTTGCTAAATTGACGATGCTATAGACTGCACGATTAAAACGATCACAAAGTTTCTTCATGCTTCTATAATCGTGCAAATCATAATCACATAGAATGTTTTTCTCTAATGGTAATTTAAGTTCTGGTAAGTCTTCGCAAACCCAACGCATTGTTTCAATGATATCATTTTCCCTTGATGGTAATAATGGCCAAGAATACCTTATAGAATCCGCACCAGCAGGAGAATTTAATTTCAATTCCATTATTGGCGCTACAACACTGCCCCTAATACTGAACGCATCAACAGCTTCTAATTTAAATGGAAGCTACATGATGAAAAACATAACCAAACATATACGGGCGGTAGATCCCTAACATCCTTTTCATAATACTGAAATACTTCTTTCTATATTCACTTTAATTAGAAATCAAGCAACATGATTATCAAATTGTTACAACACATATCTGCACGTGAAAAAACTAAAATTAAATAAAAACGGTTTGATTACAAATTTATACATTGCATCTATTCGCCCTACCACTGACAAATGACATGTTAACATGGTTCATTATTAGGTCAATTGCCGTAAGTAGGTTATGTGAAAAAGCAAATTTGAAGGAAAAAATTTAACAATGAAAATTACGTAAACTAGGAATGTTTATTCTTATCAAGAATGTTATGCTTGGACTTGAATTATTTTTTAAAATCGGTAGACTACATAGTAGTAATTTACCAAAATACATTCAGCCGCAAAGATACTTTAACATGTAGAATGCTGACAACTTTTTTCCTGAAGCGGTTCACCGACGACTATTGATTTTAACCAAAACGGGGTTTGCTTTAAAATATTTTGTGATTCGTACTTAAAGCGTCGATATTATTTATGACATCTCATTTGCATACTGTTTTTACATTTTATTTAATCTTGTAAATTGTTGAACATGACTTGAACTCATAAATTAGGTACATTGTTAATGACTGAAAAAACACGAGCGCCTCGCGGCAGTAATGCCGTGGCTGCAATGACAGGTTAGTTTACTATTACAAATAAATATTATTATTAAAAAAACACATATTAGATATTATTATTAAAAAACACAAATCACTTAACACGCATATCAGAACAGTCTGCAATAGTTTTAGCAACAACTGTTCTGATATGCGTGTTAAGTGATTTGTGTTTTTAATAATTATATCTATTTCTAACAGTAACCTAACCTATCATTGCAGCCAAGGCATTACTGCCACGAGACGCTCGTGAAAAAACAATATGTAAATTGTAAGTGAAAATACATTAAGATCTACAGTGTTATTGTTTAATATTGTTACGATCTACTATTAGGCAACCCGTCAAACACACAAGCGCGTTAAGCAACGTATATACCACAGACGCCTAGATTTTTCTAGCATTATACTGGAGAATGTGTCATCCTTTTAATTCAGGATATATATAAGACCACTAATAAATGCAAGAGTTGTTGCCCAGACGCCGATGGGGTAACAACTCGCGTATTCAGACCATCGCCTTAGGGCGTTCAAAGGTGAGCAGCGGAACGGTGACGTCCTGAGGAAGTTCTCCAGCTATGCGAGGTGCCGAGGAATGGGTACACAAGTGAAGTCGTCGGGGATGCACATCCGTCGGTCCTGTTTAGACGAGCTACTTGACGATGGAGCGGCCTGTGGCGAGTAGCCAGTCCTGTTAGGCGAAAACCACAGGCCAGTGGACCCAGGATCCGGAATACTGTGTAGTAGGAGGACAACTAAGGGGAAGATCCGGGAAACTGCACCAAATCAAGAAAATTCCAGGAGCAGGTTTTTTGGAATCCAGATCTACATATATAAATATATATATATTTAAGAACATCAACTACAAACCACAACTTACCAGAAGAAATTTCAACATGCCGAAAAACTCGTGGAGTTACAAGGCACTATAGCGACGCTGAGAGCGTCGCGTCCAGCAAATGTACGGATGCAAGAGTTTAGTCTATATCAGAATGTCGAATATAAATTATATCGTGTAAAGTTAAATAGTTGAGCTTTTGGAAGTCCAAGAGTAAACATAAATGTTATATTATGTGAACGTGTTTAATGTACATACAGCTTGTAGAATACATAAATAGACAAAAGTGTAATAAATAAATTATAGTAGTTGTGTTAGTGTTGTTAATGGACCTATGGTTAAGAATTTAGTTTAAGAAGATATTAGTGCTTGTATATTCATTAGTGTAATAGTGCTTCATTGTTAATTGGACTGAAAACATCTATAAATAAGGCATATACTGTTAATTAGATTTGCGAACAGTGAGTAATAAAGACCTTTGTTATTACTTGTTTTAAATTAGTGAAACGCGTTAGTAGTAGTTCGCTACACTGGTGTCAGGCCTGTGTGGGGTATATAGTGATTAATTTAAAAGGAAAAACACAAGTCTAAAGACATTTAAGTAGTTTGTATATGCCAGTTACAAGAAGTCAAAGTAAAATGGACGCAGAAACTTTAATGAATTTCTTTAAGGATTTTTAATCCAGTATGGAAGAAAGGTTTAGTGAAAATGCTGAGAAGATGGAGGAGAGGTCGACTAAACTGGAAGTGACACTAAATGAAAATGTAGTGAGGTCAGTTGAACTGGAATCAAACCTTACCGAAAGGTTAAGTGAAATTGCTAAGAAAATGGAAGAAAAGGTTAGTGAAAATGCTGAGAAAATAGTAGAAAAGTTTAGTGAAAATACTGCGAAATTGGAAGAAAAGTTGAATGAAAAGACAGCCATGTTACAACAAAGATTAATGGAAAGCTCCAGTGCATTGAAAGAAGATTTCACTGAACAGGTAAAAACAGTTGAGCAAAAGTTGGACAGTAAATTGGTAAAAATGGAAGAAGATGTGATGAGGCTGCAAGAACACATGATTTCACTAACAACGCGGCCACTTGAATTAGCAAACCAAGTTGTAAATCGGAACATTCCAGAAATAAGAAACATGGAAGGAGGCGAGTCATTACCGTCAAAATTTAAAGTGAAACCACCCACAATTGATGGCAAAACAACTTGGCCCACATATTTGAAACGATTTGAAGCTGCTGCAATAGCCAACGGTTGGTGCAACAAAGAGAAGGCTATCTCTCTAATAGTGACCCTATGAGGGGAAGCTCTTAACATCTTACAAACGTTTTCCGATCACCAGCAGAATGATTACGGCCTCTTAACATTGAAACTTGAGATGAGATATGGAGACGCTCATCTTAAATAGGTTTACCATGCACAAGTTAAGAACCGCTTGCAAAATACAAATGAAAGCCTGCAAGAATTCGAAGCTGACATTGCCACCTAGTTAGACTGGCATATCCAACGGCACCAGATAGTTTCCTCGAACAACTGGCTGTTTAAACATTTGTGGATGGCAGTAAAGACGGCGAAATACAGCAAGCGCTAAGATTAGCACGGCCAAAAATGTTAGATGACGCACTGGCTCATGCGCTTAACTTTGAAGTAGCTAAGCAGACATCACACAGGATGAGTCACAAAGTTCGGTCTGCCCTAGAGGAACCTGGTCAAGCGCAGAACAGCATAGATGAAATAATCAACAGTGTGTTTGAAAAGCTAAAGGCGGAAAGGCTGGAAAGACAACGACCGCAGAGATAGGGTCTGCGATGCTGGAGATGCGGTGAGATTGGTCATATACAGAGACACTGTACTCAACCAAAAAAACAACCGGTTGAGCAGCAGCAATATGACTTTGACACAGAACATCGTGTAGGAACTAGCCATCGGAATGCAGACGCTTTGTCAAGAAGACCTTGTCCGATAGACTGCAATTATTGCTCCAAGATGCAAGAGAAAATAAGTGTCATTCATAGAATGATGGTATCGATAATACTTGGCAACCGGAAAGAATACGAGAAGACCAGGAGAATGACGCCAAATTGGGACGTATTATTGAGTGGAAAAGTAGAGGTCAACGACCAGCTTGGGAAGAAATTAGTTATATCAAGTAGGAGCCTGAAGGCATACTGGGCACAGTGGGACTCCTTGGTGATTGAAAATAGAATATTGAGACGACGCCTGGAATGTGAAGATGGCACTGCGAAACTCCAAGTGATAGTGCCAAGAAGCAGAGTGCCGGAAATGTTGCAGCACTTGCACGATGGTATTTCCGGAGGACACTTTGGCGTGAAAAGAATTCTCGAAAGAGTGAGAGAAAGATTCTATTGGGTGAACTGCAAAGAAGATGTGAAGGAGTGGTGCCGGAAATGTGAGTTGTGTGCCTCTGCAAATGACCCGGTCACAAAACGGAAAGCCTCAATGAGACAGTATAACGTGGGGAAATCTTTTGAGAGGGTAGCCATTGATATAGCGAGAAAGGAAATAAATACATCTTGGTTGCAATGGATTATTTTACCAAATGGCCGGAGGCATATGCTATACCTAACCAAGAAGCCAAGACGGTTGCAAATGTACTAGTGAGGGAGTTGTTTTGTCGCTTTGCAGTTCCGTTGGAATTACACTCCGATCAAGGTCGGAACTTCGAATCGGCGTTGTTTTAAAACGTCTGCAAGCATCTTGGAATCAGGAAGACTAGAACCACGCCACTTCATCTTCAATCGGATGGAATGGTTGAAAGAATAAACAGGACGTTAGGAAAGTACCTAGCCAAAGTTGTCTCTGAACATCAACGAGACTGGGATCACTATTTACATTTGTTCCTACTGGCGTACCGATCTTCGGTACATGATAGCACAGGAAACTCTCTCGCTTGCGTGATGTTAGGACGTGAATTGCGGCTACCATGAGATCTTCAGTTTGGATTTAAACCTGGAGAAGAGATCGCAGGTGAAGACTACGTTAGTAAGCTTCGTGAAAGATCAAATAGCATTTACGAAAACGTCCGAAAAAATATCCAGGCAGCAAGCGATCGAATGAAATCACAATATGACACGAGAGCTCAAGAAGGTGGTTATCAACCTGTAGATTTAGTGTGGTTGTATAATCCACAAAGAAAACGTGGGTTGTCGCTAAAATTACAAAGACAATGGGAAGGCCCGTACGAAGTGTTAACAAGAATTAATGATGTAGTGTACCGGATCAGAAGATCTCCCCGTGGTAAACCGAAAGTGTTACACTTTGACCGATTAACATCTTATGCTGGCCACAACCAGGGGGACTTAAGTAATGAGAATGGTGTTCGAAGAGTTATTAATCGTGAGCCAAATGTAGATTTTGAGAATTTTATGACGGCATATGGTGATTCGGCTAAGGCGGGATTTGGCATTGTTGTTGAAAAACAGCAAGATCTGTTTAGAGCACCAGAAGAGTATTCCCTTGCACATTGCGTAGCTCAGGACCTGCAAATGTCAAGAGGAATAGCTATTGTTTTCAAGAAAAGATTTGGATGTGTGGATGAATTAGTACAACAGCAGCCAACTGTAGGAAAAGCTTTGATTCTTCAGTATAAAAATCGTTAGTTTACTATCTGTTCACCAAGAATTCTTCATGGCAGAGACCTAGTTATGGACATCTATAAGATGCTTTGCTATATCTTAAGGTTCAGATGATGGAAAATTGAGTAACGAGACTAGCGGTGCCCAAGCTAGGCTGTGGACTTGGTCGTTTAGATTGGAGGATAGTCCGAAATATGCTAGAAGTAGTTTTCCAGGAACCAACGTCCAGGTCCTTGTTTGTTGTTATCAACCGGTTGCCTTCTAAGACCAAGAAAAGAGTGTTGACTGTTATTTCCAACGACGTGGTGGATGCACCAGAGGAGATAGCTGCCGATACCGTCATCAGTAATCGAATTGGCGTCAAAATGTATTTACAGTTACGAGACGAATTAAGGTTCGTGGCTTCGAGCGGTCCTTTTTAAAAAGACTTCTTTGAACTTTAACAAATTTATTTTTGATTATACAGAAATTAATTGGGATTTTGACATACTTGAATAATTAGTCTAAGTCGAAATACATTAATTAATTGTACAATATGAGCTATCTACGAACTGCAATGCAAAAGCTGAACGTTTGATGAACTGCCTGCGAGTGGAGCTCCCTGGTCTTATATAATCTCCCTACCCCCTCACAGTTCTGTGGGAACTTGCAGACTTAATGTATGCTTACACTTGACTCTATTCATGATACATAGTTGCTATCTTAAAAGCTATTCATAATTACTTTGTTGCAGGCTTACTTCTGCGTAATCTCGGTACGTGACTTCCTACGACCGTCTGTGACCTGACATCTGCAGTGTCACTTATCCTTGTGCTACTTTGTAGCGCTTCCGTTCTCATGAACGTTTATAAACTGAAATAAATTGTAACAATTTGTTTTTTATGACATTGTTGCACATTTCCTAATATTTCCTAATAACTTTCTTAAGTATTAGTTTTATAGGTATAACAAATGGGGGATCACATAACTGACGCAACGGTTTTAAAGAGGAGGCAGTGTTACGAGCTACTATTAGGCAACCCGTCAAACGCACAAGCGCCGTAAGCAACGTATATACCACAGAAGCCTAGAATTTTCTAGCATTGTACTGGAGAATGAGTCATCCTTTTAATTCAGGGTATATATAAGACCGCTTATTAATGTAAGAGTTAGTCTATATCAGAATGTCAAATATAAATTATATCCTGTAAAATTAAATAATTGAGCTTTTGGAAGTCCAAGAGTATAAATAAATGTTATATTATGTGTCTAATGTACATGCAGCTTGTAGAATACATAAATAGACAAAAGTGTAATAAATAAATAGTTGTGTTAGTGTTGTTAATAGACCTATGGTTTAGAATTTAGTTTAAGAAGATATTACTGCTTGTAAATTCATTAGTGTGATAGTGCTTCATTGTTAATTGGACCGAAAACGTCTATAAACAAGGCATATACTGTTAATTAGACTTGTGAACAGTGAGTAATAAAGACCTTTGTTATTACTTGTTTTAAATTAGTGAAACGCGGTAGTAGTAGCCCGCTACAATATGCCTTCTGTAAGAATTAATAATCATAATAAAAATACAAGGTTTAATAACATTAAAAACCACATACTCATTTGTTTATGACTAAAGATACAAGTTTTTATATAAAATTTTGTGTTTTTTAATAATAATATCCATTTCTAACAGTAACCTAACCTATCATTGCAGTCATGTCATTACTGCCGCGAGACGCTCGTGTGCTAACGGGCTCTCGGCGCAAACATTCCGAGTGAGTAATGGCTATCATAACTCGCTCCTAGAATAATACGCTATTAGGTGGGCGCTTTCCTTTCACTACCTTACTAAGGTATTCTTACCTAAGTTGAACTTAGTTATTTTGTATGTTCCTTTCACGTGCCTAGTGTTCAAATAACTCAGATTTTTTCTTCCCCCCCCCCTTTCCGATCGTAAGTGTACTCACAAACTCACTTACATCTAAGTAAAATAGATTGTTTATGAGGTGATCTTTCGTTATAGCGTTGATTGAAGTATAGTAGAATAATTATATTAATTTTGAATTTCAATTATTTACCGAAAGCGACATGTCTTATGCAATTTGCATACGCCCTGATAATAACAAAATGCACCCAGTTGTTTACAGCTGCAAATGTGAGGGTAATTTGATGAGTTCAGTATTTTGCCGGAAGTACGTTCCATTCAAACAAGTTAGGTTAGCTAAGCTACTTCACTTTCATGTAAGATAATCCTTTTTACTAAGTAGTGAAAAAGGAAAGCGCCTATTATAACCGGGCCATTTTTTGCGAGACATTTAAACTACGTTTGGCCGGAACTGATTTTTAAGGTGGGGGTTGTTAGCTCCGCGGTTATAATCATTTATCAACTGTATGGAGATTTGGATATTCGGAGAATGATCCTATTGGTAAAAGTGATCACGTGACACCCCCGAAAAACGTCAAAAACACCGAATCTCCAATCTCCCAAAAGTTGGTTCAAGTTCAACTTTTCTGGCTATTTTAAAATCGGAGCATGCGCGTTTGTTCAGAAAAGCACGTGATTTGTTTGTTTTGTTACAACCTTAACCTTACCTTTTCGTTCGACGTTATATAGTTTGCGTTTTGCCTATTAAACATATTGGAAATGAATAGGAAATCTGTTATTTCTTTAGATACTCGTAGTTTAGCAACAAGCATTGAAAACTTAACATCCGGCAACCCAAAACAATAACAAATTTCATATGTCAAACTTCTCCAAATACCCGAAGCAGAAAATACCCTAGATGATTAAAAGTGAAAATATCTAATTCCCCAAATTTCCAAATCGCTAAATCCCCATAGCACTAAAGGTATCCTAAGGGTACCTACTTTATAATGGCAACTGCCATGTTAAAATCTAGCATTAAGTTTTATGCAACCAACAATACACTGAAGTTCGGAGTTTAAACACTGCAAGTGAGTGGCGTGTGTGTATTTACAGTTACCTAATTTAAATTAAATTGACAGATAAAAGAAACTAAATAGTGGAAATTAGTAAAAATATACACCACTGCTTCTAGTTCTGAAATTCTTTTAAGAAATGTTCATTACATACAACATAACTACTGCAGATCTGGCTAAATGTTTTATTAACAAGGGGTTGTTTACGTTTCTAATCCATAACCTAAACAGTTCTTCGTCATTTTTAGGGAAATAATGTCTTTTACTTTCGGTGTCATTGCACCCTAACACAACACATTTTTTTTATTTCGCACTCTATAAGTTTTTATTTCTGAAAATAAACGACTAATCTAACGATAACGGCACAAAATTGAAAAATAATACTATAGTAGTTAAATTTAATTTAAAAAAATCTTTAAGTATCTTGTCGTGACCTATTACAATTACAATACGAATTGCCAACGGAACGAGACGATCGTTTACGAAGATTGCAGCGCTACTTTTCTGCAGTGTTTAAACTCCATACTTCAGTTGTATAGCTGGTTGCCTAAAACTTAATGCTCAAGTTATGTATATTAGTTTCCATTGTAAAGTAAGTGTTATGTGATTTGAACTAGCAAAAATTACACTAACCTTAAGTAATTTACAAAAAAACACCGAACAATAAATACTTCAACTTTAATTATTATTGAAATAATCAAGTTATTGAACATCGTACAGGTTGGTATATAATAGAAAATAGCAAGAAAATTGATGAAAAATTAGAACTTGCTCTGAGGGCGTTTCATATTCATAATGTTAATTAAAAGGTAACTTAAAAACCACTATAGTTAAAGATCCATTTTTCCCACTTTAGTGAATTAAAGGAGTCTTATTTAATCTATGGGCTTTTTACAATCATAACCTCACTTTGAGCAGTGTTTATATCGGAAGATTTTATCATCTACAATGTGTCGCCGTACTTCGTCATAGAAAAACTAACTTGCAGTTCCAGCTCATCATCTGATGAGCGGCCAAAAATCTTCTTGAGACGCCGAAAACTTTACTGACAAAGAAGACGTAGATTTGTTGAGTATGATTACCACTTTTTGACCGATTTCGTCTCACAAAATCCTCAACATTAAGCATGCTAAACGAAATTGAGGATAAAATAAAGTTGTCTAGCAACAAGTACTAAAATATTCAGAAAGTTTAAAACCATTAATATTCTATTTCAGAGATGGATGTATACAATCTGTGGTGCAATTGCATCTCACATTGAGATTTTATGCAACTGGAAGTATAATTACAGCTATGGAATTTTAATGGCATTTCTAAATCATAAGCATGCTGGATTGTAAAACGAGTAACTAATGCTATTGCTTCGTTATGCCTGACAGTATTCAAAAAATGGAAAAACTTGAAGATATTTATGCAATAGCCAGTTTTGTCAGGGTAATTGGTGTCATTGGTGGGTCACATACCTATTCATTCACTTGGTGAACAGGACGCCGAAATTGTTTGCATATTTTCTGTGGTAAGTTTCAAATATTTATTCCGGCGATAATCTTGAACTTCTTATTTCTCTATGGTTTGAGGTTAGATTAGTACTATATTAAAACAGTTATTCAAAAAATAGTGTAAGATGTTCCTTTTTTGTTTGTTAATAATTAGTTTTTAGACACTCCAGCCCAGTTTAAAACGTCTTGTAATGATTTCCCAGCAGTATGTAATTTGTGTATCATATCCAAGTGGAAGCTAGATTCACAGTGGTTAGAAATTGAAGGCTTATAATGCATATTTAACGTATCATCACCTGAATATTGGTTTGTTCAATATACCAAAAGTATAATTGTTCAGAAAACACAAAAACTGTTTGCACGCTTATTACGAAGTTCTTAATCTTTATTCGACTTCTCATTTAAAGAGAAGCCTGTGGCAGATTGAAAACCGACTTAATATTTTAATATACGAGTGAGTGATATTTTGCTTTGAGATGAGAGCATAATTTGAGATACGAGGAATCGCACACGACCCCATCATGCGGGCGCATGCTGGTGTCGTGTGCAGCATCTAATAGAAGCAGATCTTAGGAATGTGGGAGAAGGTTGAAGAGTTCGTGGATAAAAATTACTCCTAATTCATTTCCACAATATCCTGAAAGGGACGAAGAAACAAACCTCTTTGACAGTTTTTTAAACGATCTGCAGGTGAAAATTAGCAAAGCCTGACGAAAAAAGCGAAAGTCAGTGACGAAAATTAAGCGCTTCTGTAAGCACTTCACTTTGTTATTTATAAATAAATGTTTCCTCTTGTAAATACATTTTTCTTATTAAAAAAAAAATTGAGGTGTTTTTTTGGGAGCTGGAACGAATTAATGGTATTTCAATTAATTTCAATGGGGAAAATTGCTTTGACATACGAGTAAGGTTACGGAACATTAAACTCGTATGTGGAGGTACCACTGTACTTTTTAAGCTTTTATTATACAAAATACAGTAGATGTTGAACATTTTTTTAATGACTACATATATAGACAAAGATGTTGAACAAATTATGGATATTGAATTTACATATTCCTTTTAAATATTGCTCAATATCTTAAAAAAAATTAATTAAAATTTGTGAAATGCGATTTTTTAACAAAAACGTTATTTTGTAGTTTTTAGGGTTCTGTACCTTGTAAGGTATAACGGAACCTTTATAAGATCACTCTTGTGTCCGTCTGTCACAGAGGTGTTCTCGAAAACTATGTAACGTAGGAATTTGAAATTTGGCACAATGCTAGGTCTTTATGGCGGGCACATATATCGACAGTCAGAAAATAGAAAAAAATATTTTTAGATAAAAAAAGGCGGTGGTGGTTAATTTGGTCAAAAGAAAAAAAAGTTTTAATAAAAAAATCGTGTGAGATCATTTGAAGAAGGATTCTGAGAGGCTTCTAAAAAATTTTTTTTACAATTTTCGGTTCAGTAGTCTTCATGATATAGCTCAAAATATGCCAAAAATGACCCCCCCCCTTTTCCTACATTAAAAATTTTGATTTAAATAGGGATGGTAACTATTGAGTCGTAGAATATCGGAAAACTGCAGGTTTTTTGATAGTGCAATAGTTGCTGGGAAAAAAATTTAAACAGTAATAGACAACGTATTTACTAATAATGTACCAGTACAATGTGGAAATATATATTCATTTTTCAGTTATCACAATCAAATTTGCATAAGATTTAAATATACATAAAAAGTAAAAGCAGTTTAATTTGACTTATTGATTGCTCACTGTAGTATTGGTACAGAACTCTAATAGTGCGAGCTCGATTCTCTCTTGGCTCATTTTTTTATTCTTCTTTTTATCCACTTTTACATTATTTAAGAGAGCATTATAAAATTCTGTTTACATGGTCATCTAGATATTTTGTCATCTCATGTACATGTTTAATTTTTAACGCTTAGAGAAAATGAACTTGCTTCGATACTGTCAATTTTGGCATTACTGCTTGCGCATCCAGTTTTTTTTCTTTTGTGCTTTGAATTTTATTCGGTTTTTTTCTGTAAAGGTTTTTTCCGTGAATCGTAGTCGGTAAAATATGTTCACCATGTTACCTTTTTTGTAGATATGTTTGATTTTGTGGAATTTCTTTGAAAACAAAATTTGATGCTAGGCAGGCATAATCATTAAAGTCTTGTGGCATCATTTGGATTACTCTGAACTTATACTTGTTTTGTGGAAGTTTCAGCAGTAACCTAATCAATGTAACGGGTAGCAATTTCCACATTTCTAAGAAACTTCTCGATTATGCTGTGTGTGGCATCAATAACTTGCACATTGCCATGGCCTGGTTTGCCGTATTTGTATTCAATATTTTTGAAAGAAGAATATTCCAAAAAGTAATACAGAGCCATAATCATGTTCGAGTTTTAGTTTTGTGACACACAGCTGTCTGACCAAATAATGATATGTGTTAGGTGTGGGTTGTCTTTAGTAATTAAGGCTAATAGTTTAACTAATGCACTGACCAAGTCATTGCTTGATCGTTCGCTAGCACCTTCATGCTGAATGCAATTATAGACTACATTATTTATATTGCAGTAGGCAGTTAAGTTGTATACATTTAGTTTACACTTGTAATAAAAGCTTTTGACGCCCATTTTTGGCAACGTGAATACATTTTGTAGGCAAAATGTAACTAGTGCTGTTTGTTCATCTCCTACTGATTTATTAAATTCTCAATCCTTTTTCCTCTCTTCATACCCTTCTTCTTTTCTTCTCAAATGTTCTTCCTACTCAAATGTTTCTTCTTCTGAAGCGTTGTTACGGTATTCTGCGCAAGCACGAAAGAAAACAGTAAGAGTAAGTAAAGAAATCGTTTATGCAGAATACCGCAACAGAACGGGAACAGAATGGTAGAATTTGGGCTAACTCAAAAACGTCGGAGAGGGGCGTGGGTGAAATAGAAAGAACACATTGGTAACCTCTGTAAAACTATATTGTTGACATCGAATCTTGAAAGACTATTTACAAAACAATAAGTTGCGTAATCGTGATTGTAAACAAAGCGTCATAACATATAAAAATTGGCAAGCAAAATAAGTATAACATCTTATAATCTAAATACTTACTTAATGGTTCACCTTAAATACATACAAAAGAAAATAAGACATAAACTATACAATACTTCAGGAAAAGAAATGTACCTAAATTATATATATACATGCTGCTTTGTGAAGTGCACCTCCTCAGAAATAGTATAACATTAAAATTAGACACCCTAGCTTAAATTAATCAAATATTAAGTACTTTTACATTGAGGCATAAGTTCTTTTAGTTAATGTTTATACAGAAAGACAAAATAAACAGTAAAACGGACTCTAACACAAACTTTGAACAATTAATTTTTAATTTAAAGCATGATTATTACATTGTCGCTCGTACACTGTGAATTTGTGTTTAGTAATGTGGTGTTGGTAATTTATTGGATATTTATGAGTAGCAGCAAATAAAATGTCTATACTCTACAGCAACATAAAAGAATTGCAAAAATAGAAAAACTGTACCTTGAACTAGTTGGCTTCGTATCATGTTGTGGATGGAAAAATGTGACTGCATTTCTTTATTGACTACATGCTGGAACCACCAACTTCACTTATACCTAGAAAGCATTTCTAGTAGCGCGACTTTACAACATGTATCTTCGGTAAGAGGATGTTTTATTCAATCTTTAATGATCTCTTTCAAAGCACGGTCTCTATTTTGTAAGGCCAGAATCATGTATGGGGCTGAGGTATTTGACTTTCAAAAGTATCGCCGAAAAACCAAGTGTGCAGAATTCCCAGACAACAGCTGCCGAAATACAAACTGTAACAGCTTGCCAACAAGCAGATAACGCAATTATCAAAAGATTTTTAGACAAAGAAAAACAATCTTGTTACATTGTAACAGCTGCAGAATACCAGATAACAAGTCCATTGTAAGCAGATGTAGGCAGGTGGTGAGTGGTTTTATCTTTTAGAAGAAAGGTGTGCATTTACATGTAGCTTTTAATTAAAATGTAATCACTACAGGTGCTAGGAAATATTGCAACTACTTTGTAACGTAATGTTTCCCAAGCAGCTGTTTGATTTTATAAGGCAAACTTTTGTGTAGAGTAATTACTTGAGAAATTTTATAAAATAACACTAATTCAAATGGCGGGAAATCGAGCTTGTTGAGACATTTTAGGGCGTTATAAAAATGAAAGCAGAAAAAATTACTTGAAGGGTTTTGAATGTAACCGCGTGCTTGTTTGAATTATATTCTTCACATCTGTCCTTTCTAGGTTAAACTCCTGGTTAAAAACTTTTCGGTAAGTATGAATAGGTAGTGGGCTGGTATATTTCGCTCTGTATAGATCGTACATGGGGGACAAATTCAATGTGAACTCTAAATATTGCTTGCTAGAGTTATGAGCGACAATAGTGACTGTCTATAGTGTGGAAAGAACTTATATGCTCCTGAATTTCCTGAACTTTTGTGGGAATTGTGCATTTCTTAACTGTTTTACTTTTAAGGGCTATTCCAGTTTTTGTGTTCTGAACGCATTTAAAAAAGAAAAATATTTGTTGCTGGCTAATATCGAGAGTGTTTAGAAAAAACTTTTACAAACATGCTGCTTAGAGGAATCAATTTCAAGGTAGTATTCATAAACATTACTTTTTCTACTTATTTCCTTTTTGTGATTTTTCTCATAGGTGCATGCTGACGGACAAATTTACTAAAATAATGAGACTTCTTACTATCAGACAGCTGCCAAATTTGATGATGTATCCATTCTCTATCTTGGACTGTTAATTTATCTTCACACTTAAAACTGCATTTTGTCGTACAACCTCCATTAACAACACGTACTCGCATAGTGAATATTAATGTTGTTTTCCCTGATTTCCCTGTTTCTTTCTTATATTGTTTCAAACTATTTAGATCAACCTTACGTTTTCGTTCTCTTTTTTTGGCGTCTGATGTTGGAATTTCTTTGCATTGTGTCTTTTTCTTGTAGATTAGTGCAATCTACTAAAATATTTGCACCACTCAATATAATACGCTCCTCTGGTGTCATAATCTGCTGTACAACTTCTACAGGGACAAATTCCCGGATGAAATTATTCTTGCTGTGGCATTGTCAGATAATGTATCAGTTTCTATGTGTGAATCAAACACTATAATTTTTGCTGGTGATATTGAGTTTAGACCAATTTTATATACTTCAGTTTCTTCAATGAGTGCTGCACCACTACTTTGAATAGGTTCCTCTGTGACATTACCGATCTTTTCATTTGATACCACCGAACTTGATGTTGTAGCTCCATCATCATCTTGACTTGAAAACAACTTTTTCTGACGTTATTAATTTGTAGCTCACGCCACACATGTTGTGAACTTGTTTGTGGTGGATATCTTAAAGATTGCAGACAGGCTGGTCTTTTACTAAAAATGCATTAAATTTGTATTGAACTTTATCATTAACATACAAATAATCATATCTTGGCCATGCAGAATGCATTTTGAATTTATTCTTGCAATTATTAAGTAATGTCAACTTAAATTGATAGAGAACACACAACTAAACAAAGCATTCAAGAAAGGCAACCAATTTACTACTCAATTATTTTAGGTTTGGTTAATTTGGATAAGCTGCTGAGATCACGTAAAATGCAGATTGAACCATTGGCCGATTTGGATGTTGAACAAATACATTTTAACTGTTTGGATGTATGTTGAACAATATATCCCTTTTTACTATTGCTTTGTTCAATATCCGGATATTGAATAAACCACCAACACAAATAGTTCAATCTGTGGGATTTTGTACAATATAATTTAAAATATCACCATTTTAAGGTATCTAAATATATTATCTTATGTGGATATAGAACAATCCAAAAATAAATATGAATCTTGTATAAATAACTCGTACTCCTAAAAAAGTGAATATGGAACAAACCAATTTTCAGGTGACGATATATCACAAGCAACTTTAGTAAAACTACTGCTGTAAAACACACTGCGATGGACACAGATATTGAACAAAACGCAGCGTGGAATTTAATTAAAGAAATTGAAAGTTTGGTATTGCACGTTCACCAAAGAAAAACAGAAGATGCGTAAGTCTTTGATGCGCTTGACGATTTTAAGAAAATGGGAATTTAAAGATATGTGCTTAGGTTCTATTTTTGCAATGAATTGCCAACTGCATCGAAGGAGTAGCTGCCTTTAATAGTGATGATTCACTTCCAAACTTCAGTCATATATCCTTGCACAGGAGCATAGAAGAAATTAGGCTTTAAATATGAAAGAACAAGGAACTCTATTTTAATTTAAAAACCTCAAATAGTAGTTTGATGAAGGAAATATTTAACCACAATAAAAAATATCACGACAAAGTGAGGAAAATCTGTTACACTGATGAAACATGTTTGAGTGTAGATCATGTGAAAACTAAATTTTGGCATGATACGATAAACAAAACTACAAGACCAGTTTTAATGAAACGGGTTTCAGCTTGTGTGCAGGATCCATCTTTGCAAGATGTTTTTAAGTACTTTGTGTATAAGCCATGGACCAGTAGATAAAGCCTTTGCTGTTTTAAATGACGCAGGAATATTTGTGACATATGTGATAAAACAGCAGTTGATTTAGAAGAAAATTGCGTCTCATATTCGAAGAAGAGACGAAGTAAATGCAGTAAAAAGTCAGATAAGGAACCTGCACTGATGATTAATGATGGTTACATAACTGTCACATTTGATTTACAAAGCTTTTTGCAAATACTGTCTTCAGATGCCTCACTAATGTATTATAGTACGAAACTGCTTGCATACAATCTCACAATATACGAAGCAGCTTCTCAGAAAACACTTGCTACACGAGGACCGACATTAATGGTCGGAGGGGCAGTTCAGAAATCGCCATATATCTGTTTCAATGAACTCAAAATTTACCACAAAATATAACCAAAGTAAGTTTGTTCTTAGGAACCTGTAGCGGTCAGAATAGAAATCAATTATTACCGCTTTATTTGTGTGCATTGTACAAAACAGCAATTTAAATATTATACAGCACAATTTTTTAGAGTCTAGCCATTCTTACATGGCACTCAATTCCATGCATAGTGCAACAGGACACGCAAAAAGGAATGTTTAAGTATACACTATGCATCACTGGTAGAACATTTTTCGGCCCAAAATAAAAGAAGTGATCTGCACAACGTCCTTGATAAAAGACGCTAGCTGCTAAGACACTTAAAAACAGAACTATAGATGAACAACTGTGTTAATTGGTTGAAAATTAAAACTATGCGATATGAAAGAGATAAACCTGGGTACGTGGTGTTTTAGTACAATTACAGTGATCCAGAATTTCTTATGCTCTATGTAGCTAGATGCAGTCGCAGAACTCCAAACAATATGCCAAAGAAAATGCCACGGATGTACTCTGAAGAAATTCCTATTTCTAACTAGAAAAAGCAAGACCTTTTGAAGCTATGTAGGACGGGAACAATTCTTTCTGAATTCCGTGCATGGTATCGGTCAATACCAACAGACAGTGCCAAGAAGATGTAGCTCCAGAGCAATCACTATGGTCTGATTCACATTCAGATTAGTTCTCATACACAATTTCAGAATTTTAGTTATTATTTTTCTAATAAAACTATAATTACTTTTGTTTATTTTCTTTTATGACATTATATTGTAAACAAATAAAAATGAAGCTTATTTTCTTGGTGCGTTTTTATTGAACAAAATATTCTGGTTGACCATAACTGTAATATACAGGTAAAATTCAAAAAATTTAGAAAGGTTCAAAGAGAAGGATGGGATCTAGGTAAGCTTCATGATAGACGTGTGTGAAGTTGGAATGGACACTATACAATTTTTGAAACAAGTATATACAGTTCGTTTGTGCTTCGTTTGTGCTGCGCAGTGCCAAAAATTCAGTGTTTGTGCTCAAAAGTTGTGCAAGTTATTCGTGATTTAAAGTGGCCAATCCAACTTCGCAGGAAGTTGGAATGGCCACCATGGAATATTGATATTTTTTCAACTTTCTTTATTGCGTTCGTTTGTGCTGCGCAGTGCCAAAAATTCAGTGTTTGTGCTCAAAAGATGCGTAAGTTATTCGTGATTTAAAGTGGCCAATCCAACTTCAAGGAAGTTGGAATGTCTACCATGAAATATTGATATTTTCAACGTTCTTTATGACGTTCGTGTGTGCTCCGTTTGTGCTGCGCAGTGCCAAAAACTCAGTGCTTGTGCTCAAAAGATGCATAAGTTATTCGTGATTTAAAATGGCCAATCCAACCTTGCAGGAAGTTGGAATGTCCACCATGAAATATTGATATTTTTTGAACTTTCTTTATTGCGTTCGTTTGTGCTCCGTGTGTGCCACGCAGTGCCAAAAAATCAGCGTTTGTGCTGAAAAACTGTGCAAGTTATTCGTGATTTAAAGTGGTCAATCCAACTTTGCAATGTTTGGTTTACAGTCATTGCAAGAAGCAATTATTAATTTCCGAATCACTGAAGCATGCCCCAATATTGATCATAAAACATCAGTAAATATGAATATTCAGTATAACATTCACAATATAATTTTTTGAAATCTTCAACCTAGATGAAACAAATACTGGTGGAACTTTTAAGTCAAATTATGCGAAATTCCACGTACTGTTCAATTATTAGACAAAAATTATCGCTTAGTTTTGATTATCGATTTCATATCACCTGTTAATGCTGATTATTGTGGGCATTATCTGTCTCATATTCAACGATCATGTAATGAGAAGGAGATTTTTGATGATTTATCACCTAAGATAAAAACACAGACCGATTTTGTGCAATCCCATCTATTGATTTATGTATCTTATTAAATTATATATGTTTTCAAATTGTATTACCTTATATAAATTAAAGAGTTTTTAAAATTGTGAATTATTGACACACCACGGCACAAACGAAAGCACAAATAAATGAACTAAAAAAATTTTCAATTTTTCATGATGGTCATTTCAGCTTCACTTGAAATTGCATTGGCCACTTTAAATCGCGAATAACTTGAGCAATTTTTGATCACAAACGCTGAATTTTTTAGTACTACGCAACACAAATGGAGTATCAAACGAACGCAGCTCAACAAGCTCGATTTCCTACCATTTGAAATTAGTGTTAACTTATAAAATTTCTCAAGTAATTATTCTATATAAAATTTTGCCTTATAAAATCAAACAGCTGCTTAGAAAACTCCACATTACAAAGTTGCTACAAATAAATTCTACCACCAGCTGTGACTACATTTTAATTACAGTTGCACATTAATGCACAGGTTTCTTCTAAAAGATAAGGCCATTTAACTATCTGCCTAGAAAATGAACACTTGTAATGGGCTTGTTATATGTTATCCTGCAGCTGTTAAAATGTTTCAAAGTAATAAGATTACTTTCCTTTGTTTAAAAATCGTTTGTAAAATCCGTTATCTCTTTGTTGGCAAGCTGTTACAGTTTGTATTTCTACAGCTGTCGTCTGAGAATTCTGCACACTGGATCCTTCTGCGGCATTTTTGAAAACCAAATATCTACCCCCATACATGGTTCTGTCCTTATAAAATAGAGACACAATTGAATACAATATCTTCCGATCGAAGAAACATGTTGTAAAGTCGCGCTTTTACAATGCTTTCTGTGCTAGTATGAGTTAAGTTGGTGGTTTCAGCATCCAGCCCATAGAGAAATGCAGTCGCATTTTCCCATCTACAAGATGAGACCAGCACGAAGCCGATAGCTCAAGGTACAGTTTTCTGTTTCCGTAATTTTTTGATGCTGCTGTGAAGAATAGACATTTCATTTCTATTCATAATGTTATTACTCATGATTATCTAGTAAATTGCCAACACCACGTTACAAAATTCGTGCTCACATTGCACGAGCGATTATGTAATCCTTCTTAAAATTAAAATTTAGTTAATTAAAGTTTGTGTTAGAGCCCATTTTACTGGTTCTTTTGTTTTTTTGCATAGATATTGATGTAAAGAACTTGTGCATCAATTTAAAAGTAGTTAACACTTGATTAATTTAAGTTAGGGTGTATAAGATTAATGTTACACTATTTCTTGAGGAGCTGCACTTCACAATGTAGAATGTATAATCTACGTAAATTTCTTTTCCTATAATTACTGTAAAGTTTATGTTTAATTTTCTTTTGTATATATCTAAGGTGAACCATTAAGTAAGTATCTAGATTCTAAGATGTTATAGTTGCTTACCAATTTTATATTTTTATGTTATGAGACGCTTTGTTTACCATCACGTAACAAACGATTATGCAAATTATTGCTTTTTTTGTTGTTTTGTAAATAGCCTTTCGAGATTGTATGTTGTCAATATAGTTTACTGAGGTTTCCAATGTGTTCTTTGTTCCACCCGTCACTCTATACGACGTTTTTGACCTAGTCCGAATTCTACCTTTCTGTTCCTGTTTTGTTGCGGTATTCGCCGTAAACGATTTCTTTACTGACTTACTGTTTTATTACGAATTTGCATGGAATATCACAACAAGATGGTCATAAAAACATGTCATTTCGCTATAATGTTTATTACCTGTTTCACTTTCGATCATTTATAAACTGGTATGCTACAAACCGTAGTTGCATTTTTGTTTAGTTAAGTTTACACTTACTGGATTTGTTTACATTCAAACTTCAGATAAATTTGAAATAATTATCGTTATAGGATTACCTCATTGCAGTTTTCCTAAAATTCAAATTAAACATTTCTCTAATCTTGAGCTTAGCTTTTAGAAATTTAATATAAAGATTTAAATTCATTTAGTAATAAATGCAGTGTTTGCATTAGTGTCCATACAAATTGGATCTTCAATATAGAAAGTGTTTAATAAGAAACTTTTGTTTGCTCTTTATTTTTTAGGTGTACAGTAAAGTTTATCTCACTTCTTTGCAAATTTAAATACAAGCTGAGTGGTTATAATGAACCCATAATCCACCTAATAAGATCTGCTCAGAATGGAAATGATATTTCAATGCATTGTATTTACAAAGTTTTACTAAGTTCAAATATCTAAAAGGTGTAAATAATAAACTTATGTTTAGAGAGTTGGTTTTTGCTTTAAAAAGACAATTTTGATTTCGTTATATAAATATCATGGTTAATAACAAGTATGCCTGCGCCTCAAGGACCTTTTTTTAGGCACCTCTAACACATGGGAGTCACTAACATGATACCACTTTTCCAAAGGAATTTCAATGTTGGCTTCGTTAGTTTTACATGGCAAGGACGAAGTATGTGTTTTATTTGTATGTAGAAATTGGCAATTGTCACTGTTGTTTTCTAAAGGATATCTTATTTTTACATATGCGTCATAATGACCACTGTGAATTGAGCCGCTATGTTGGACAACACCATATAGTGAATACAACACATTAGATTGACTAGAATTAAACGTTGCAATGTTTTGACGTTGTTTTGAGCAAAATGGCGCTAAATCTAGTAACATTGGAAAGGCAACATAGTTATTCATTTTGGCTGAATGAAGTTTTAAGACCTTAAATCTCTTTAAATGTAAAACTAAAACTGTAGGTGGATTGAAAACTAGAACTTGCTTAATAACATTTGTATAAACAGTTTCATTATTAGATCTGCTATGTGTCTTTGTGCACACATCGCAGCTTACTTGGTTATTTTCGGTAAGTAACTCACTTGCCGTGAATTCATTTAAACAAGATCGCAAAGAGCCTTCGCCTTCTTCACATTGGTATCTTAGAATACTGGGGCTTCCATCAGTCTCATTTATATTATAGTCTTTATTCATTTTCTTTTCTTGCTGAATATCAAAATCTCTAGAAGAACCATCCATGTCCTTATCGCCATTACAAAGGCACGAATTTTGTAACGTGGTGTTGGCAATTTACTAGATAATCATGAGTAATAACATTATGAATAGAAATGAAATGTCTATTCTTCACAGCAGCATCAAAAAATTACGGAAACAGAAAACTGTACCTTGAGCTATCGGCTTCGTGCTGGTCTCATCTTGTAGATGGGAAAATACGACTGCATTTCTCTATGGGCTGGATGCTGAAACCACCAACTTAACTCATACTAGCACAGAAAGCATTGTAAAAGCGCGACTTTACAACATGTTTCTCGATCAGAAGATATTGTATTCAATTGTGTCTCTATTTTATAAGGACAGAACCATGTATGGGGGTAGATATTTGGTTTTCAAAAATGCCGCAGAAGGATCCAGTGTGCAGAATTCTCAGACGACAGCTGTAGAAATACAAACTGTAACAGCTTGCCAACAAACAGATAACGGATTTTACAAAAGATTTTTAAACAAAGGAAAGCAATCTTATTACTTTGAAACATTTTAACAGCTGCAGGATAACATATAACAAGCCCATTACAAGTGTTCATTTACTAGGCAGATAGTTAAATGGCCTTATCTTTTAGAAGAAACCTGTGTATTAATGTGCAACTGTAATTAAAATGTAGTCACAGCTGGTGGTAGAATTTATTTGTAGCAACTTTGTAATGTGGAGTTTTCTAAGCAGCTGTTTGATTTTATAAGGCAAAATTTTATATAGAATAATTACTTGAGAAATTTTATAAATTAACACTAATTTCAAATGGTAGGAAATCGAGCTTGTTGAAAAATTTTAGCATGTTTTAAATGAATGCAGAAAAATTACTTACGTTTTGAACGTAACAATTTGTTTAACAAAGACTAACGTTATTTTGTGGACATGCAAAAATTTAAACAAATTAAATAACAAACTAAAGGGCATCTGATTTCCGTTGGGACATTCCATTAGAAATTTCATCAGCTGCAAACAACACCATTAACCATTCCAAACTTAAGCAATTGCAACAAATTCTCTGGACAACAGCAAATACGACCACATGTTCGTAATTTCCAAATCTTGTAGCATAACATGGTTTATCAAGTAAAATTACTCCTGCATTATTTCTTGCTTTATGTTCGTGCTCGTTTTTCTGTTCTTTACGTCGCACGTTAATGGAAGTCATTGTAAATTTCTCAAGTACACCATGACTTGAAAAGTTCAAATACTAATCGCAGGTCGTAGGCTAATTTCGAAAACATCTTGATGGCATGATAGCATGGCTGCGACTTACTAAGCAAATGATGGCGACCTCCACGGACTCACCGTTAGCGAATGGAAAGTACATGCGCTACAAAATTCCTAGAGATGCTAAACGAAAGAGATTTATATTACACAGATATTCTACAATAGAAGAACTATCACCGCATCGCAGCCTCCTATGAGCAACCTTCCTGCATGTCGAGTCACTCAAGTCAAGCCCTTTTTGCATTCGGGCGCCGACTTTACTGGTCCCCTTTTTTATTACAATGTCTCGAGTAAGGGGTGTCAAAGTGTTAAAAGCGTATTTGGATGATTTTACAATTCATACAAGTCATATTAATGTCTCTGTGTTATTATAATGGTATACGAGTATTTTTTTAAAACCACTTTATTCTTATATTATTGTACATATTTTCAGTAATAGTGTCTATGTTTTAAACATTTCTTAAACTTCGCCTTTTGTAATTAAAAATGAAAATTTAATCAAATTGTCATTAGCGTGGCTGTCCCTCGTGTGAACCTAAATTACGAAATTGTTCACTATATATATTTATAATTAAAATTGCTGTTACTGTATGGTTTATATAAGTGAACTAATATAAAGCATAATAAGGGAAACCATTTTTGTGTTTATTTTACTCCATCTAGTGCCACAAATAGGGCACCAAGGTTGTCTTTCAAGGTTTCTGTCATTAGCATGGACCTTTTTTTAAATATCAACCAAAGCCATGGAATTTATATTTTAAGCTATACATCACTGCATATGTCAGTCTTGTTCAGCAACCATTTGAGAGTGAAGTTGACCTGCTTGTTTGTTGTTCATTGTGGTCCTAGTTATAAATAAATGTGTCAACTAGTTTGATAGTTCATAAATTAGGTATCATTAGCATGGTCAAGTTTTAACAAAGTTGGAAAATAATTACAATCTACTACTGTGGCTAGGTAAGTACCAAATGATACGTAAATAATCAACATGAATTTATAGTTTCTTAAACATAACACCTGGGATTAAAAATGCCTATCTTCTTGATTTTTGTCATTAGCATGGGCAGATGCTTAGTCATTAGCATGGACGAACTATATCCATGCTAATGACTTGTGTCCATTCTAATGACATGGTTTCAAGATTTTTGTTATTTGAAGTCCTTTGTTTAATGAAATATATATATATATATAGATATATATCATACAATAAACCTAGGCAGTGTTTAACAAAATTAATACTTAAGAACAATTTTTTTGCCGTATTAGAAAAATGGCCAAGTGTAAAGTATTGAGTAATGAAGAAAGGCTAAAAAGAATGAGAGAATGCAAGAAGAAAAGAAGAGAGCGCATAAAAGCAGATGTTAAAAAGTTGCAGAACCTAAAAGAACAAAAACATGAAATATACCTGAAAGCAAAAAAGGCAGGACAGTTAAAATCAATTAATGATATGAACAACAGAGACCAACGAGCTCAACATAAAAAGTGGAGGGACAACACTAAGAATAGATGAGAACGAATTAAAAATATGAATAAAGAGTTACCACATGTTCAAAATAATACTCCAAGTTCAGGTGATAATGAACCTGGATGTAATTTACCGAAACGACAATCAACTCTATCGGAGGTTGACCAGTTATGTGAACAATCAACTGTACGAGATAGTAATCAGAAAAAAGGGGGACGTAAAGCAGATAGACGTGATAGAGCTAAGGCTTATAGAAAATTAACAATCATGCAAAAGGAAAATGAAAAAATAAGAAAAATAGCAGCAAAGTATAAAAAACGTTGGCAAAGACTAGAAAAAAAGTCCAAAGAAATTAAGGATTCGCTTTCACTGACATCTAACTCTAAGGTAAATGTGGAGAAGTTTTACAGACTGAGTTAAGTAATTCTTTCAAAACACGAAAAGAAAAACAAATCTTCACCAAGGCGATTAATGGAAGGATGTTAAAAAAGTATAGGCTGTTGAAAGAATGCCAATCTTTTCTTCCACATAAACTATTTATTGCTAACAAAAAACGAAGCAAATCTTTAACATTTGACAGAATGTTAACACTAAGAAAACAATACGTGAAAGGCAAGGTGGTTTCTTTTTGGAATAGTATGATGAAAATGCAATACTTTGTCCAGGAAAAAAAGATGTCAAAGAAACGAAGACTTATGCAGCAAAAACGTTTCATGACAGACACCATGCGAAATCTGCATACTAAATTTATTCAATGTGAGAACTTGAAAATTAGCTTTTCATTATTTTGTAGACTGCGTCCCTTCTGGGTAGTTAAACCAAAATTAAGGGCTCGAGACACTTGTTTATGCATTAAACACGAAAATATCAGACTCCTACTAAAAAGGCTTTACACTTTAAATGTTATTCGTGTAAAAGATGCTGAAGACATCGTTAAAAGCCTAGCATGTTCTACTCAAAATGAAGTTTGCCTTCAAAGATTCTGTGATAGATGTAAAAATAATACAGTTTTATACTTGGAGTTTAACTATAATCACAGTACAACTTATCAGAAGTGGGTTCATAAGAAGGAAATAATATTTAGCACTAAAAACAAAACAATAACAAAAAGACTAAAGATAACATTTTGTGCAATATTGGCCAACTGGCACGAGAACTAGAAAAATATATCCCTAGTTTTCTTAATCATACCTTAAATATAAAACACCAATATAAAGAGATTAAGAATTTGAAAAATAATCTGAAAACGAATGAGCTACTTATTCACGTAGACTTTTCAGAAAATTATCAATGCAAGTATGCATCAGAAACCCAAGCTGTGCATTGTGGAGGTTCTAGGCAGCAAATTACTTTACATACTGGGATAATCTAATCACATAAATCCAAGGATGCATTCTGTAGTTTGTCTGCTTCTCTTCGTCATGATCCCTATGCTATAGCTGCACACTTACAGCCAATAATTTTGAACGAGTTACTTAAATCACCGTGTATAGATCAATACACTTTCTTTCTGATAGTCCCAGTGCACAATACAGGAATAAAACAATGTGTGCGATAATTTACAAGCATTTCCCTAGTCTTTTTCCAACCATTAGATTCATAACATGGAACTACTCTGAGTCAGGGCAAGGTGCTCCTGACGGAGTTGGAGGCACATTAAAGAGAGTATCTGACAGACTAGTCTCTGAAGGAAAAGACATTTCTGATTTTGAAAGTTTTTAGTGTTTTGAAAATAAACACTAATAAAATATCTTTAATAAAAATTGATGAAAATCTTATTAAAGAAGAAAAGTCAACATAAAATCAACCACCCAGAACCTTAACCCAGTGAAAGGATCGATGCAAGTACACCAAGTTGAATGGCAAAAGGATAGCAATAAAGTTGTTTTCAGAAAACTAAGCTGATTTTCTTGTGAAAATTCATGTACAACCATTATCAACTTATATCAATAAATTTGGAATCAGAATGTAGAGCAACTGCTGCAAATATTGATCAGTCTCTCGACCCTCAAGTCTTTGTAGGTAAGATTTTTACCCTCACTTATATAACTTAAACTGAAATGTTAAATATTAAAAAATATTAATAACACTAAATAGGCCTAGTGTTTTGTTCTAAGCATTAAGCTGTCAGCAGTCTAATAAATTTTTGTGATTGTTTTAGATTCTTTTAAACTGCAAGTTGGCGACTGGATTGTTGTAACCTACGATAATATTTTATATCCAGGAGGTAAAATCCATAAAATTCAATTCTGTTGAAGTTGATGTTATGCACCCAACAAAAGATAAGAAAAAATATAAATGGCCAATTCACAAGGACATCCATCACTATCAGTTAAAAGAGGTCGTAGAAAAAAATTAATTCTCCTATGCTATGTAGTTCCCGAGCTGCCTTTTTAATTTCAGTGAATCTTTCTAGATAGAATCAATTAACTAAAAATATGGTTTATCTGTAAGTTTATATCCTGGATTACCAAAATTGTTTTAGAAATAACATTAATATTTAAAGTTTAGTTTACCACATTTGATTCTGGTAATTAAAAAAAAACTATTTCACACATTCATTCCTATTTGTGTTAAGTTAAAAATAATAATATCACTATTAATAAAATTTTTTAAATTATTTTATTTATTCCGCTTATTATAGACACAGACATAGATAAATATGAGTATGTGTCATTAGAATAGACAACATGTCATTAGTATGGCTGATTGAATTTTTAAAATCCTCTAAATTTTGGAAAAATTTAAATTCAGCTCTGCTGATCAAAAAATATAATCAGGATCAAATATTTGTGCTGTATACCAAGATTCAGGTCTTTCTGGAAATGTTTGACTATTTCCACATGCAATTGTCTAAATAGTTCGTATTTGTAGAATCATCCATTTATGTCTTTTTATTTGCATGGCTACCAAGATGCTGCATCTTGAATTAGTTTCTGATCTGTTAACTGACTCATTTCTCGCAGCTTTCCGCCGATTTATTGCCAGGCATGGCCGTTGTGACCATCTCTACAGTGACTGCAGCACGAATTTTGGTGATGCCCCACCGACAGTTAATTTCCCTCGCAAAGTCTGCTATCTCTAAAGAACATATTTCTTGGCATTTTATACCGCCCGCTGCGCCTCATTTCGGTGGTTTGTGGGAGGCGGGTGTAAGTCTGGTAAAACCTTGCTTCTTTGTACCATAGGTGAACAAGTATTTACCTACGAGGAACTGGCCACTGTCTTTGTTCAAATTGAGTCCATCTTAAACTCGGGTCCTCTCACACCCATGAGTAATGACCCCAATGACTTGAGTTGCCTTACACCAGATCACTTTCTAACTTTGGCACGTTTAACCACTATTCCGGAACCTGCCCTTTCTGACCTTCCACTCAACCGTCTTTCTCGTTGGCAATTGCTCCAACGAATTCATCAAGATTTTTGATCCCGTTGGTCTAAGAAGTATTTGCATACGCTCTCTGCAATGGTCCAAGTGGTACGAAACGTCTCCTCCAGTTCTTTTGAATACCTTAGTGCTAATTAAAGCCGAGAACGTTCCACCCCTTCGTTGGTTCATTGAGCGTGTCGTGGCGGTATACCCAGGAACCGATGGTGTCGTTCGCGTTGTCACTATCAAGACCACTCAAGGCGAGCTAAAGCGCCCTGTCGCTAAGCTCTGTCCTTTACTTTGGTTGTAATTTTGTGTTCTGTTCGCAGTAATTGTTTCTTTGTTTTTCTTTGCATTAATTTACTTTTTCTTTGCCTTTTCTACATTTCCGTCACACCCTTGGTAATTATAAAGCTACTACCGTTTATTCCCTACCCTCACCTACCACTGCATTAAAATCCCCCCCCCCCAATTATTAAATTTTCATGTCCTTTTACGTATCTTGGTATGTCTTCGATATCTTTGTAGACCACGTTTAGTTCTTCCTCTCTGTAGCTAGAGGTAGGCATGCGTACGTCTATTATTACTGTATTTTCTGGTTAAAATTTTAATCTAACCATCGATGCTCTTTCGGTCTTTTGTAAGTAGTTTTCTACACTGTGTCCTATCTTTTTCCATATAACTATCCCCCCTCCACCCGAATTTCCTTCTTATGATCCTCAAAGTACCCTAAGGTCTCCGTTCCAAAAATCCTCCATCTCTGGTCACCTAACTTCGCTAATATCCCTGCTATTTCAATTTTCTAACTTACCTACTTGCTTCATGCTTCTAACATTCCACGTCGCAACTCGCAAGATGTTCTCAGTTCTTCTGATTGAGCTTGCAGATTGTGCCCTTCAAAGTAGTTTCCACCCAGAGATTCGAATGGAGGACTATTTGAACTAAGGAATCTTTTACCCCAAAGCATGCCATCATTTTTAATGTTTTTGGTACATTTCATACTTGGAAGGTTACGTGGTGGTCTCCCATTGTTATCCACGCAATGTAGTGTGTCTTAGTATGCCTTACTGATCAATATGGTATTTACCACTCTTAAGTACCAAAAGAGCTGCCGCTTTCTTTTGAGGACCTGTCTTAGTTTGAAGGCCCCACTAATTTAGTTACACCTATAGTTAAGCTCTATAATTCATTGAAATACACGAGCAATTCTACACGTTTTAGTATTTTAGAACTTCTTCAGGGTGCCGGGGTCCGTTCAGAATAGGGAGTATCCCTTAATGGTATAATACCCTGCAATAAGTTATTATTTAAAAGTTCAAATTTTTGTTGTGCATAAATATCAGTTTCTGAAACCACTACAAATCCTGTTTAGTACATGGAGATCAAGGAAGCATACAACTACACAGCTATGGAATTTCAAACTCCAATAATGCTATCTGCTGCAAGAAATGATAATAATTTCTTAGACTTTCTTAAACTCTAGTTTAAGATTAAAAACATGAAATATATTAAACAAAACAAAACAAAACACTTTTATTGATTGTAGGTACACAAATATGAAATAATATATCTCTTACAAAAAATACTTACAAATAATAACATAACAACATGTATAGGAAAAATTATAAATAAAATAAGTACCCTTTGGGTTTTAAAAAAATTGTAATGTTTATATTAGAAGGCACTATAATTATTCATTGGGGGTAATTGTATTGTTCTAACAGCTTTGTTTTAAATACATTTTACAAACTCATTATTTTTATTAATGATATATTTACCTTGAAATTATTATGTATACATTCCTAACCTATTTGCTGTCATGGTCCGGAAATGGGGACCAATGGTTTTTTTTATTTAATTTCTAATCAAATAAAAAAAATTAATATATGAGACCATATAGAAATCTTAATTGTTATTATATATGTTAGTTTCTTAAAGTTGGCAATATTGTTTTCATGAATATACTTTGAAACTTACCAAATGTAATTTAAAAATTGAACATTACAGACAAATTTTATGCTAAAGGAATTACCACCAGAAAGATAGTATCGGAGTGAAAGAAAATGAATAATATATTATCGAATACCGTGCTACAAGTAGTTTGTGGAGAAGTTTAATTACGTGTCACTGCACCAGAACCAATTACAAAGAAAAAGAAATTTACGTATCTTCAGTTTGCAAAAAAGTAGTTAGAGAGAATTTTTTAAATGTAACTTTATGGGCATAATGTTAAGCAAAATTTGAAAGAGAAAACTATTGATGAAATCTTCAAAGAAGTTTTTAATAAAGCTTTATTAGAATATATGAAGATAGTTTGGGAGAGGGGTGACCCTTCAATGTTGCAATGTTATAAGCACTGCCATTACTGTGTTTATTTTTCTGATGCTCACTGTTTTTAAAGTCTTCTGTCAAATGCATATGAGAGTTACAATTTCAAATGACTATTTGACTATATTCCAATGTAATGTAAGATTCTTTCGTCAATTTGTCATTGTAAATGAAACTTGGCTATAACACTACATTTCCGAAAAAAAGCAAAATTAAAATAATGGATGTCTTCGTATTAGCGTGCTCCCGAAAAGGCAATAAACCGTTGTTCGGTCAATAAGGTCATAACCACAATTTTGTAGGATTCCTAAGAAAGGAATGATGACTGACCAATGCAATGCTGATTTGCTGACATGTTTTAGTGCTGAACTGAAGAAAAAACAACCCCATTTGTCCAAGAAAAGAACTATCGTTTCATCACGATAATATGCACTTTCAAGAATCCACTGTTGCAATCACCAAATTAGTTGAATTGTGTTACAAACTACTGCCTCATTCACCATATTCTTCTATCACATGTTGTTACTTTTTTTTTATTGTCAAAATTAAAAAAATAGCTTGGTGGAAAGATTCATGTTAAATGAAAAAGTGATAGCTGAAGCAAATGAAAGCTTCCGAAAGATTACTTTTGAAACGGTTTAAAAAATCGGACACCCAAAACTAAGTGTGTGAAATGTTGAAAAATAAAATATAATAACTTTACATTTATGAGTATAGGATTGTTTTTTAAAACACGTTTTCTGTGGGAAAGCTACAAATTTAGGATTTAAACAATGGATTCTGTTACCAATTTTGCAGGTTTCAAACTAGTAAAATCAAAGGAAAATGGTATTAAGATTACCCATACAGTACAGTATTACAATATGAACAAATGTCTCGTAAACATAAAATTTTTACTGTGATATGGAATGTTAACAATGCTGTGAAAATAATATTGAACCATTTCGGATTAAAAGCTTTAGACGAGGTAAAAAGGTGGCGTGAATCTGAAAATATAAAGAAAATAAGCGCCGTTCTGCTATTGAACAGTTTGTGCTTCATGGGAGTTGTTGATCGATTAGATTGGTGTATAAAAATACTACATTAAATTATGCAATTGCAATTGATCTTGCTGTTCACGATGTATATGTACTTTATATAACAGCAAATGAAAACCTACCTGTTCTAAGTTTTAGAATAAAAAGCATATAAAATAACCCAAAAAAAGATTCAATTTGTAATCCTCAAAATCGAAGAAATCCAAACACAACTATAAGCAGTTATATACAACATGAATATCAAAGGGAGGAACAACATAAATGTTTTTATGCAAAGGTCATGTTAGAATCAATACCTTAAATGCAACACGGCCTTATATTTAGAAATTTTTTCTCATGTAGCATACTTGCAATCGATTGTATTATTTTTATTGAAATGTGATATTTTGAATTCTGAACTGTAAGAGTTAAAATAATTGCTTTGTAATACATTTGACATTCTTTGTAACTGCTGTGGGCCCTTGAATGACTACCAAAAATATAATGCAATTTTTAATAAAATTTGCATAACATCGTTTAAACATTTTTTAGTACTTACTTGATACTATGTCTAAATAATTATAAAAAAATTTCTAACACAAAAATTTGGCAGTTAAATTGGGTTAATTTGGCACATTCATATTTTTTTTTTATCACAAACAATAATAATATTACTATTTGCAATAAAACTAATTACATTTAGTTTTAAATAAAAGCTAAAACTTTATCAGTTGTTTACATGTGATTTTTGCTTATAAGCTAATAACAATAGTGATGTTGATAATAACTAATATAAAAATTAATTTAAATGATTTATGTATTGCATTGTATATAAGAACCAGAGTGACCATTCATATACATGTTCCAACGGCATAAAGGTAACTTATAATTGTTTTAAACACATCAACTCAACTTCGATGATTAACTGCATGGACAATGTTGATTGACTTGAGCTTTTAAAATGTACTTATTTACACATTTAAATATATCGTACATTTTACAAAAATTAACTTTAGGTATAATGTGTATTAGGATCAGATGTTTTCGTTTCTATGTAGAAGTATTCACTTTACAGAAATACATTTAACTTGGCAACAATTTTTCCTTAAACCAAATAGCTTTGCTAAAGTGTACACACATGACTGTAACGATAATGATTAAAAACATTTTTGGGTTTCCTTTAATATAAGCATATTACAAGTGTATAGCAATAACTATGAAACAATGTATTAAAGCGAACATGAACGGGTGATCAGGAATGGAACTTTATATGTTTCAGCATATTATCAGATAGTAAACTGATTTATTACCTTAAGTAAGCCAATAGGTGTCTTGTGTCAAATTCACTCGACCTCGTAACCCTTTTTTAGCCTGATTGTGCAGAGTTTGTTAATCCAGAAAACTTCTTTGTAGTCATTATAATGCTGCAAAACACCTTGCAGTTGTGTGTGTCTGTACGTTCGAAAGTGTGCCACAGCAAACGAAATAACTTTGTAAGTTTCGAATATTACACAGTCCAAACCCCAAACATGTATTATTAATAATCAAAATAGAGAAACTTTTGCAAATGCACTTTTTGTGTATTGTATGGCTCATCACTTAAATTCAGTTGTGCATCAGAATAAAAGAGTAAGGTATTTTTTCAATCTTAAGCAGTTCAACATTACTTTTTTCAAATCGGTGTGGCAAATATGTGGTTTAAATTTTGAAGTACACACAAGATTGATGTATACTATATTTAAATATAGTCTACCACTGATAGATTTCTTCTGCACATATAATTGGGATCATAATAATTTGAATATGTTGGAAACATTTCTTTATAAGATATCTACAAGATCAAAAGGCAGATAACTTCCAATATCTATGATTAACATTTTTTGTATACTTGTTTGCAGCCCTATTTTACTCACATAGTGCAGAATTTGCTAAATTATAAATACCCAACTTGTACACTTTAATATTATTGACAATAGATGTATTATTTATTAATTTATTTTAATTCTAGGTATATTTTTGTTCCTTTGTTCGTTCATATTGTTTGTATATTGCGAAAAATTCACTTTGATTATTCTTGGTGAATAAAATACTTATTTCTACATGTGATTTTCAAAATTTATAAACAACATTCCTCAAAACACTCGTTCCCTTCATTTTTAACTGTATTTTGTGGATTACATTCCTAACAAGATGCAATATTAAATTAATTTAAAAGTGTCAAAAGATTTTAGTCTCTTAGTGCAAGTTCACAAATTCGTTCTTCTTTAGTATTAAAGTTCAAACATAGTATGTTTTTCTTAATGTAAATTCCAAGTGATAAATTCAGTATTTAGGATCTTTATCGATGTACACAAAAATATAGTCAGGACACCAAATAAATTCAAGTATGACTACTATATAAAGAAATATAACTTGATCCACGTGTATATCGGCAGTTGTTGCTAAAATTTTGTGATGTGACACTAGTGATCAAATGCATAACATAAAAATTTATAAATTTTAATATTCGCGTGGTCAAACAAAAGTCTTTTGGTGATATCAAGGATTTGAATTTGGTCATAGCAACCACCAAAATGTGCAAAAGACCACAACAAAAGTTTACGGATTATTGATGCACAAATGAAACGACTGCTTTAAAAGTACAAATTATTTACATACATATTCAGAAAAAATTAAGATATGCTAACCTATGCGTAGAGTTGGCTGCATTTATGTGTGGTTGCCTCGAAAAAGTTATTGATAGTGAAGGAGAATGCTTCAGGTATTAAGAAGTGTAGTAGAAATACCGAAAGAATATTTTTACATCATCAACCACATTCGCATACATCAAAATTAGTCAATTGATAAACTAAGGTTAGGCTATGTTCTATTAAAAATGACACATATTCCGAAATATGGTATTCAATTTAGACTTCCATTAACATAACTGTTGTTACGGTAGGATATGCAACAGCTTAGTGTTCTCCTTCTTTACTTATTAGAAATTCTACAGTGTATGTCGTTATTAAGCTATTTTACTTGAAACATGTGCTACGTATAGTCTTTCTATTTAATTTTAATTACACCAATTGTATACACTAAAGTATAGCCTGTTACGTGCCGAAATCGGCACTAAACATTCTTATAAGTTTTAATGTAAGGATTTCGCGCCATAAATTTAAAAGGACTTGTGCGTGTGTTTCCGTAACTTCAGATGGCACGTTGCGCGAGATTCGCGCCGACGCGTAGGTCAAGGAGGGGAGTGGTGGATTTCCGGGACGCATAAGGAACTAGCCTCCGAAACGTGAACAAGAGTAGTTGTGGGGTATCTTACCGTGTCTTTGTTCTGATATGTAGGTTTCCTGTGATCCCAATTATCGCGCCTCTACCTGCCTTCCCTACCTTATTTGTCTACATATAGGAAGAAGACAACTGAATTTGGATTCGACCAGGGCCCAGCAAAGTCCCACGCCCGAGAAAGATTAGTGAAGCAGTCGGAGTCCCGCTGTACCCATCATGGAGTAATTCTGCAAGAAGCCCTGCAAATTATGTGAGTAGCCTTTCCGTTTCTTTTTTATGTGATGAAGTAATTTTATATAATTGAGTGACGACATCTTTAATTTGCGCGTCAATTTTTACATTATTTAACATTGCTACCAACTGACTGTAGTGGCTCGCGTACCTCGTTTACGGGGGTGTAATAAGTCTGATTTGAATTCATTCTTTGTGATTTTTGTTATATTTACAGATTTTCCTTAATTTAAATAAACCATAAAACTAAAGTTTATAATAGCAAAGGTTACTTTTAAGAAATATTATCTGGTCTTTCTTCATTAACTTACTAATTTCATAATAAATGGTAATCTTGCTGATTTATTATTTTTGAGAGCTGCTTCTTATTCATTATGCACTTTCGCTTCTTACCTCTGTAATTTATTAACCAAAAGTTTTAACTATTAAGTCAGGAGTTTATTTTTTTGTAAAATTGCTAACATTTTTTTATTAGGTGCTATAATATTATCTTTTAACCAAAATGTATTCAATGTAAGTAATTGACTGTGTAATAGTTTAAAAATAGTAACAATATTCTTTTAATTAGTTACCAGTAATTTAAAAAGTATTTTCAATTCTCGTAGAGCAGTGACATAAGTTTCTTATAATCAAAGCAACTAATATTTCAAGTATTGCTGAACATATTTTAACTGTAGTGCTATGGTTACTAAATTGCAGTCTACGACTGATATTGACACAATAGCCAGAACGGTGACTAATATATCTGTATATACTATAATACAAACAGTTTTGAACATGGAGATGGTAATAAACTTTGTTTTGCACTTACTACACGTTTTACTAACGAGAAGGAAATACGGAAATTTATAACGGTATTACAATAACACCAACCATAGAACATTGTAAAAAATATGTTAAAAGTGCTGAACTTTAATTCAGTTATATACATCTACAAATTCCACACTTGCATGGCTGATTATTTAATTATGCTAAAAAATCACAAAAATTCAAATTTCAAAATAAACAACCCTGATAATATGAAATCTTTCTAAGCCTTAAAATGTAGGCCCTGACGGTAAAGAAATACAAGGTTACTACAAATAGATCGTTGGGTTTAAAAAATATATATATTTTGAAAAGTATTACAAATATAATTGTAGATGACATGTCACTAGAAAGGGAAAATATTCAAATTTAAAACATGTGCTTGTGAACGTTGCTATACATATCCAGATGGTGTCACGATCACAGTATGCAAAATAGAGAATATGTAACAGAAAGTGTTTTGTGTGTTAGAGTAAGCACAATGTTTAGCGATTATTACAGTGCAACATGTATTGCAACAGTAATACGAATCTGATTCTTAGTCATTAAAGCATTCTATGATGATGTTAACAATTCAAGAATGCAGGCTCCATTACTAAACATAAAAGCACGGGAAGGTCACAAATTCTTGACGAAATGGGGATGCAGTTAGACAAAGTTTAATGCGTTTGCCACAAAAGTAAAATGGTAGAGCAGGTCGTAAACTTGGTATTCTGCAGAAAACCATATGAAAATTTTGAAGAAGCAATTGTGATTTAAACGTATCGTCTACAGATGGTACACAGGAAGCAATAGAGGACAACGAAGTTGGTAACCGTCTACCCTGCTATTTCTATAACCATTTTGTTATTAAGTTTGTCTGTCCATGCTTCATCATCATCCATCTGAAGCACAACATTCCAAAAAGCTTATTCCTTTTCCTGTCTGCTTCTCCTAATGTCCCTACTTCATAGAGGTACAGTACTGTACTCCATACATATGCTTCAAACAATTTTTTTCCTTGCTTCTGTTTGTTGTCTTCGAATATGGCCACTGCTCTTTCTTTGTTAGATACAGCTCGTTTCCCTTCTATTCTTTTGTAAATATATACCATATTTCACCGATATTCAGTGGTATGTAAAGGGAGTTAAGCAGCTTGTGGCTACCAAGATCCCCCCAACACACATTTGCCGAAATAATAGTTTTCCAATAAATCCTTTCTCACACTCCAGATTCGTCGAAAATATTGCAAAACCAAGACCCGTATTTGTTTATAATAATCATCAGGTTTAAGTGCAATTATTTTTTCGTCTTGGAACTGATTGCACACATACCTCCACTGATTTCTATTCTGAGCTTGCATACATAGTTCCCTGGCATTCCTACAGCCTAGATACAGCTCATTTCCCCTTCTATTGTTTTATAAATATATACCCTATTTCACCGATATTCATTGGTATGTGAAGAGAGTTTCTTAACCCTTGTGGCTACCAAAATTTTAGGTGTTATTGCATTATTTTTTAACACTTTTCTTTCATTGTTTTTGCTTTAGTACTTTATCTTTTATAAACAGTATTTTTCAATACTATAATTGTGTCAGGCATTTTTGTCAATGATATCTGACATAAGTCAAAAACTTGACAATGTCAGATATGATTGACAAAAATGCCAAACGCAATTGAAAGTTCGGTTTATGTATAGTTGTGTACACGATTTAAATTAGTAAATTTTTCAATTATCATAAACGGTTTCAGTGGCATAATTGTTAAACGCATGGTCCTAGAAAGACTAAGATACAGGTTCAAGTTCTGTCCAAAACCTTATATTTTCCATTTTTCAATTACTAGCTCAATTTAAAATGATCATTTGGGCTTTGCATATATATATATATATATATATATATATATATATATATATATATATATACCGTGTGATCCAAGAGTCAGTTTACCGAGTAAGTATATCGAGTAAGACATGCGTATTACATTCACTAAATATACTAATGCAAGTATTCCGCTGAATTGTATATTCAGTATTCCTTGGTAAATTGACTTTTGGATCACACGGTATATATATATAATATATATATATATATATATATATTGCACATGCTGTTTCTGAAATAATTGGAGCGTTCCACACATTAGCCTCATTCTATATAATTAAACATTGCAGTTTTTAGGTATCAGAGGTATTGAGCTTTGAGATCAATTATAACATTATTTATACTATATGTCACTGGAACTAATAAAAACACATCTTTGTATGTGAGAGTATTTATAAAATGCACACCTCACCATCAACCATAATAACTCAACTTCACCATTGATATGACATTTCTGTGTAATCTCTCAAATGATGTTGGGTTCTTCTTAAAGTGAAATGCTTCTACCGAAATATTTATACACAATAAGCATGTCAAAATGAGCAAGTAATCATTCACAATGTATATATAAAATAGTCACTCTGTAGTGGCACACCTGATATATGCTTTAACAATTTAATTCAAAATTAACTGCAACAATTATTTCTAAAACCGCAACCTATGATATTTTGTAACTACGTTACAATTATGTGTATATACATATTAACATTGCATTTGATAAAAAAATATAATTGACTTTGCACTTATATATATCACAAACACTTGACGAACACAAACATACAAATAAAATATTGAGCATTAAATTACACTATAGCTGATTCTTATTGGTCGATTCAGCAATCCGCCTTGCCTCTTCAGGTAACTTTTCTGGCTCGCTTAAAATATCTGTTTTTGTTGATAAATATCGCAATGAATTTAGGACAACTAAAATAAAAATCTATAAAGGTTTAATTACACAAAACAATTACCTGGTCGTAGATCAACAAGAGTACAATGTTGTTCAATCCAATGTAAGGTTGATCTATACAAATCATCTAAGCTAGTTGTAGATACAAAGTTGTTGAATGAAGATAATAATGACCGAAATAATAAACTAAACTAAAAAGATTTGTTAAGAAGAACATCATCATGTAATTATAATAAATAAATGTAAACATTTTTAAAAGATTTCTTGCACAATTTTATGTTGATTTAGTAAATAATAACTTATACGTTTATACAAAGCCCAAATGATCATTTGAAATCGAGTTAGTAATTGAAAGATGAAAAATATAAGGTCCCGGACAGAATTCGTGGCTTACGCATTTTCCAATTATACCACAGAGCCAGATGATTATAATTGGAAAATTACACAAATCTAAATCATGTACACAACCATATATCAACCTAACTTTTAATTACGTTTGACATTTATGTTAATCATATCTGACAGTGTCGAGTTTTTGACTTATATCATATATACACAGGAAGCAATGCTTGAAATTACGGCTAGTGCCTTGTGCAATAATCATCCAAAATGTATACTTAATAGTTGGCACTGGCTGTAATTTCGAGCATTGCTTCCTGTCTAATGTGATATGTCAAAAAACTTAACACAGTCAGATATGATTGACAAAAATGTCAAACGTAATTGAAACTTAGGTTGATATATGGTTATGTACAAGCTTAAGATACAGGTTCAAATCCTGTTCAGGACCTTATATTTTTCATCTTTCAATTACTAGTTTGATTTGAAATGATCATTTGGACTTTGTATAAAAGTCTAAGTTATTATTTCATTTTATTCACTAATCCTTTACTATTAATTAACTTGACTTGTGCAATAATTATCCAATATATTGTACAGTGATATTTGGGGCTGAAAGGGCGTTATTTTTCATTTTGAAACTGATTTGGCATTCAGCTTGTGAAAATACATCAAATAACTCTTTTAAAGTAAATAGTTTAGAATATAATAAGTTTTCAGTAAATTTCAGGAAGTTAAAATTTAATTTGTATAATATTTCAGATAATTATTCAGAAAATATAGCACATGATATACAAGAAACATCCAGTGTATAATACGGTATTTAAATTTCAGATTTTTAAACACAAATTTAAGCTTCTTATTAAAGTACAGACAAGTTGGTAGGATTATTTCTAAAAGCGTTTACCTCGATTTTAAACCATTTTATTTCCTTGTATTATTAAATAGGAAAGATAAGATTTGAACAAATAACAGCGATTCAGGTAGTTTAGTTACCAACGTCAATTAGTGGAGCGAAAAATAAATTTATGTCCTAAAAAGGATGTAAAACTTGAGTATAAGCAGAATAGGATGGGGTAACAGTCATCCATTATACAACCAATATTGTATACTAGGTAACACAGAAAGGTGATTTGAATGAACCTACAGCCCGACAGCAAAGTGTAGAAATACAAAACAAAATACAAACCAGACAATAACTAACAATAAAAAAAAAAGTATTACTATCCACTTACATATACAAGTTGGGACACTACATATAAACATGTATATAATTTTTTTTATTACGTTGTCAAACAAATTTTCAAGGTTATGAAAATGTTCCATTTGTAGTTGAATAAAATATGACATTTAGTAGACCAATTCAAAAGCTATACAACAATTATTTAATATACGACAATGCTTAACGACATTACCAAATGTATCATACAAACAACTGAAATGAAAATTTGAATTACTTAGCTTAAAAATATCTAAAAACAGTCCAACAAAATCATTATTAGAATAAAATATGAACTCTCAAGTGAACATCAAAACCCTAAAAATGCACAAGGTTGTAGACACAAACTAAATAACAAATAACCTAAAAGTAAACTGTAACATTTAATAATCCATTTATAAATTGTTGGTAATGTTGCACATTGTTACTATTCAAACCAAAACTGTAACACGATATTGTATTGTATTGGCGAATGTTTGCAAAATGCAGTTAGTTTGAATCCGTTAAATTAACAATTAGAACAGTTTACGTATATTGCATCTGTACATTTTTAACTTCTCTTTTGAAGAAACCTAACGTGGATTGATAACAGTTCAACTTTTTTGAAACCGACTGAGTTTTATGTTTCATAAGAGTACTCGTTGCAAGGTTAGAAACCAGTGTAATGTATTCTTGCATGTACACACTTTGGGCTGAATGGAGCTAATGCAGTTGCTTTTCTAACTTCTTACTTGAGCAAATACTGTGTGATTTCAAAACTGACATGTTTTAAATGAGTGCACTATCTCTTGTCTTGAAACTCGTATAATGCATTTTTGTACGTCATGTCACCGCCTTTATAATCCAAAGAACTCTTCCAGTGTTTCAATCGTACAGAATAACATTTAAAATGAATCAAATTAGACCCTAGACTTTAGGATTTTCAAATCGATTGTCTCAGAACGTGCTACATAGAAGCGGTTGTGGTGAATAAGTGCAGGAAGCGCACCAGAATATTCATTTACCTGATTCATTTATACTATCTTTACCTTCGTGTTGCTCCTGTGAATGTTGCAGTTAACATCGACTCCACTGTAAATTTGGAATAGAACATATGCCGATCAAATCCACGCTTAAGATAACCCTGAGGCGATTAAGGACCGCTATCAGATAGCCATTTCGTTAAAGAGCAATATCGCAAAGGATTCATTAACCGAGTTTACCTTAGAATTTAAACATCCAGATAATCAAAAGGTAAGCAGAGTTATAATAAATTTGCATGTTCATGTTGTAAAATGAACTGAATATTTTGTTGTAATTTCTGCAAAGCCTATTATGTCCTCTGGGCAAGCCGCAATTAACTAACGTACCTTGGTATTATAATACTATATACTGTAATATCCTAAGAAACAATTTTTCTGCCACACTTTTTTATCTGCATTTTACTTGTAGAAGAGTCGATACCAACAAAACTGAAAACGTTCTGAACCACATACTGTGTTTAATATAAGACAATAAGTAATATGCACAATCAAACTTCCTTTACAAAGGAAATTTTAAACTGGAGTACGGTTTCCAAAAATTAATTGAGTGAAACTACAGTGGTTTTGTTTGAAAGCAGCAGGACGTATTTTTGCCAGTCATCTGTGTTATGGTATTCCGTGTGAACAAGAAATAAAAGTGAAATAGGCAAAAAAAATAGCCCGCATCGAGACCACAACAAAAAAAAAAGAATCCAAAGAATGCCGTGCTAGCTAGAAAGTCGCAGAGCGGGATGAGTCTCAAGAAAAAAGAAAATCTCAAGAAAGAAAATTTATTTACATCTCTAATTAATAAAAAAAATAAATTACAAAAAAACGGAAAACTAACCCATGGAAAAACAGTATTCACACAGTACAAGAATCGACACAAATGTAATTTATACGTTCCTGACTTACCTCTCACTAATTTTTAACCTCAAACCTCATATTTACGTAAAACAAAATTAATAAAAAATATATAGTGGATTGTTTTCAGTCACTTGTTTGACCCAATTTTTAAATACTTTATATTCACATAAAACAACAATTAAAAAATATAACTATATAGTTAGTACAAACACTCCTTAAAAGTAATAGCAGTAGATAACAGCAATACAGAAAAACCATCTACTCGACGAAATGTATTTCGCAGCAGCAGTGTAGAATCTGGTAATAACGGCACACATGAGCACTAACTCTAAATTTTATACAGAAAATCTTATGGACAGTCGATTCTAAACTTATTTTAGCATTAATTCCCAAACAATCGAAGCTGTCGCTATTCGTATATTTACAACATTAAACCAAAGCAATTAAGATTTATCAGATGGTTTCTACATTAACTATGTTTATCTCGGTATGACTTGAAAACAACCACGTAACTACATTCTGCAAATCTCAAAACTACATTTAATAATTAATATAAACCTGAACTTGTAAACTGTATGACCAAATGTAAACAACTTATTTGCTTTTGTTTATTAAAAGCACTGAAATTATTTGTATCACAATAAAGTACGTTTAAAAATTAAATGTTTATACCAAACAAATTAAGTAGCTTTATCCTGTAACTTATAAACAAAACAGAAATAAAGCTCACCATCAAGCTGACTTGGAAAACCAAAATATTAATATGCAGAAGAAAAAAATTTAATACACATACACAATTGGGATTGGTAAAAGACGATCCACCAGGTGCATCATCTGGGGCTTCGTACTTCATGAAGTCAGGAGCTTGAAAATTCTATGACACTAGATTCATCTCCAAAAGACATTCAGCAAAACAAATAGTGCCACTTCTCCCATATGGCCGTTCAAATTCTACCATCTGCATCGAATAAATGGTCGATGATGTGTACCAGGATAATTTAAAATTTAGCTGCAGGAATAGAAAAATTCTCGTGTCTGTAAGCCATTAATAAAAAACAAACAGTCTGTGATGATTATATTATTGGGTAATTTGTATATAGCGAAATTCACGTTCATGTACAATCGCGTTAAATATATTTAAACCGGTATTAGAATACGTCAAAAGAATTGCTTGTAAGAATTGTAGAAGTTCAAAATGTCCTTTTTTAAAACTTTTGTCATCTAACACTTAAATCAAACATGATGTGTTGTGCAACTGTATTTGTATGTATAAAAACCGATACGAAGTGCATTTAAAATATCAGGTTATCATAAAGTAAGGGATATATTTTAAATTATAATAACTTTTTAACAAATTAAGTTAATAACAAGAAATAAATGAAATCTAATTGCTTATGAAATGGGATTTAGAATGCCCAAAACAGGTTACGGCAATTGCTCAATATGACCTCCATTTTGTTGTTGTAAGATCACCATCCTTACCTCCAAATTGTACACAGCATTTCGTAACATTTCTGGTTGAATTGTACCAATTTGCTCCGTAATACTGTCTTTTAATTCTTGTAGCGTAGTTGGTCGCCTTCTAAACACTAAACTTTTAAATAACCCCACAGCCAGTAATCCGCTGGGTTTAGATCAGGTGATCTTGGTGGCCATGAATTTACGAAATGTCTGCTTAACACGCGATCTTGAAAACGTTGGTTAACAATTCTTTGACTGGTCGAAAATGTGCGGGGTGCTCCATCCTGCATAAAATGATGTTTTCAATTCCGTAGTGCTGCTTTTGCAGCTGTGGAATAACATAATTTTGTAACATTTGCAAGTATCGTTCACCATTTACAGTTACAGATACGGCTTGTCCATTCTGCATTTCCTCGTAGAAATACGGACCAATAATAAAATCAGCTGTAAAACCGCACCAAACGGTGACTTTCTTGTCATGAAGACCTTTTTGAACGATTTGTTGTGGATTTTCTGCAGACCAGATTCTACAGTTTTGAGTATTGACTCCACCATTCAGAGAATGTGCCTCATCTGTCCATAAAATACGGGATAACCATTCGGGTTCAATTTCCATCTGAGCCATTACTGCAAAGAAAAATCGTACCTAGTAGCCAAATCTGCCCTTTAATTCAAACAGCATTTTCAGTTTATATGGATACATGTTTAGAATTTTGCGTAAAATTTTCCAAATCGTGGTATACGGCATTTGCAATCGCTGATATCGCATTTGCACTGCTGATTGCGAGTGAATTGCTTCTGGCTATGTCTTGATTTTCATGAAGAACCTCTGCAACTTGGACATCGGTAATTATTGGTCTTCCTGATCTTGGTAAGTCAGTTACAGACCCTGTTCTTTCAAATTTTTGTATCAAATTGCGCACGCTTTTATTTGACAGGGTCCCGCTCTCAAACCCATTCTCGATGAAATTTTCGTAATCCAGCGGTGTAATTTCTGCCGGATTCATAATAGCACTGAACTAAATCAATTCTTGTTTGTAAATCCATGTTATTACAGTTGAGTCGTTTGAACTCAACGTTTACTTGAGTTTTAATTTCAAAATAAAACTTCTAATTGAATAATTTCGTTTTGACACTAGTGTCAACAATTGTTATGACAACGCTTTTGTTTCTCATAGATACGGTAAAATCCCATTCATTAAGCAACTGGATTTCGTTTATTTTATGTTACTAACTTAATTTATTAAAAAGTTGTAATGATTTAAAATATATCCCTTACTTTATGATAACCTAGTATATATGTGAATTTCATTTTTACCGTGACGTCATAGGATTGAACTTCGAAAAGCATAACAATGTTTTTTAATATCTGGAATACCATGAGGCGAATTACTTGTATCACCGAAAATAATAGTCACACAACAATAAATCGAATCACAACATTAGTAAACTTCGAGCAAACTACCACACTATATCATTTAACAGGACTCACTTTTTAACCGAAAGCAATTCTGTTCTGTTCAGGCAAGAAAAAGCTGCACAATAATAATGAAGCATTCAAATCATAACTCCCTCGAAAACATCTATTTTTAGATAAACAAATCACATTAATATTATTTTTCCTCAAAACATCCATCTTTTAAATCAGAGAACGAAAAAAACCTAACTGCATTGCACTTGTCTTGGAAAGTTCTTCTGTAAACTCATACATTAACACGTATTATATCATTTTAACAAGCAACACTACGACCAAAACTGCAATCAGTTCTAAAGTACCACATGTCTAAATGCGTAACAAGAAACACATACAACCGACATCGCAGAAATCATTTAGGACGCGTGGGATGATTCGCCTAACTGCCTGCATTAAAAATATAGAAGTGTACGTAAACTAATTAATAATAATATTTAAAATAAGGCGAAGAAATAAGCAAACCAGACATTTAGGATTCGTGATCAAAAATAACCTGGATGAAACACGTACATAAGCTCGATGTAATATAAGAAAACAAACACTGTTTGATAACAGAAACCCCACATTTTTAATGCCGAAACAAAATAGGATACATTTAAGTGCTTTAAACTGTGATTTGAAGTAATTAAATAACAACCGTTTAAAATTGAGAAGGATATCAAAATTGTTAATAAATATTCAAATGCAGGAACTGCACGTAACATGTGTTTGGCCTCAAGGCAGCATAATGTATTTTTGCATATAATCAATTTGGTCTGAAAAGGACACAATGCATTTTTTTGCATGTCATTAGTTTGGCCTGAAAGCAACACAATGTAATTTTGCATGTAATTTTGACATGAAAGCAGCCCTACCCCACTACTAGTATGCAAAAAGGAACTATACGGTTATTTAACACTTGAATAATAAAAATACAATTCATACCTATAATGCTCCTAATAGGCTGACTACAGTATATGGTGGAAGATTTATATGCGTTACTAGTTTGTATAAATAAAATAACATTAAAAAAAAGAGCTTTCCATTATCAAAAACGTGACAAACGTGTCCAAGATATTAATAACAGCAATTGTTTGTATTGGGAACTTCTTTTTTCAAAATTTTTATAGCATTTCAGTTTATCATTTTAATTTCCATTTACACATTAAAGAAACACAATATGCTAAGACGCACACTTAAATAGAACCCACAATTATCATTTCCAAAGCTAAATAGCTTATCTAAAAATGTGACCTCATATTTAAACAGAATTTCAACCAAATTAAAATAATGGGAAAATTGCTCTAATTAAAGACACACCTAAAGGATACAATCCAAAATTTCCAATCCTCCATTGTGCGCTTTCTTACATAATCATCAAACATTTCCTGCATTTTACTATCTTGTCTTCTTGAAACAGGAGCTCCCGTGGCTGGTAGTAGTGACTGACAATTACTGAAAATTATTAAATTCAAGTTATAAAGGTATCATAACAATGTCATACTTAACAATTAATTACTGTAACAAAACATCCTTTTGGATTCGGTACCTGTATCTAATCTTTGCAGCTCTCTATTTCATTGATATTGATATATGTATGTTAAAGGTGAATATCGAATCATATATAAAAATTTTTCAATTGCAATGTAGTAAGCAATCACATTTCATTTTATAATATTTTATGTGAACATTTATATATTTTTAAAAATTGCTGAAGTATTAAGAGTAAAAATTATATGCTAAACGTTTGAAATACTCAAAAGATTGGATTGAGTTATAGGGATAGTACATAGCTTATACAAAGAGTAAACAGTTGTAATAGAATTAGAGCAGGAACGTAGAGAAGAAAATATTAGGAAATGTACGAGATTTTTAACTTATATATCGAAGAGGCAATGAATACTGTCAAATGCAAAAAGACATTTGGAATTATTACTCAGGAACAAAAGAATGACATTCTTAGATTTGCAGATGATATAGCTGTATTAGCATCTAGCAAAGAGAAGCAGCTCTTAATGAAATCAAAACAATACTAACAGGGAGATACAACATGAAAATTAACACAAAAAATTAAAGTATTAGTATTAACGGGAAAATAAGTCAACAATCAGAATACAATTAGGAAACGAGAACTTACAAAAAGCTAAGGATTTCCCTTATCTAGGAAGTCAAATAACAAGTTGGGAAAAGTGCAAAAGATATAAAACAAAGATTAGCACAAGACTGTGCTGTATTTTATTTTAAAGCTTTTAGGAAATGGATTCATTTAATTTAGAAGTTAGGTTTTTAGAATTTGTAAAAATCACCGTTAATTAGTGCAATTTTGTTGGTGTTGTGAAACCCTGGGTTTAGTAATGTTCACACGGACCTCAATGTCAGTTGCTTATTTTTGCAATTGTAAGCGCTGACATAGGGTTCTAGCATGAGAAGAAATTCATCTTCCCATGAATGCAGGAGGAAGTGCATCAAACTCGGTTGCAAAGGGAAGTCATTTAAGCATAGGACCACCATTAGTTCATCAGATTTTATCGTACTGACACAGCTATCTACAGATAGACACCGTACGGTTACCGGGAAGTGCTGGCATGCGTGCGTTCTGTTCCCTACCCTTTTTTAACCCATCCTACCATCTCGTCAGTGCAGCCCTAGACCAGCTAGAGCTGACGCAACAACTCCAAAACTCGCAACAGGACAAAGCAGAAAGGGCAAGGAGAAGAAAGAAATATGTGGAAAACAGTAAAAAAGAGGAGAGATAGGATGATTGGTCACATACTATGGCATGAGGAAATAGTGCAGAATATATTTGAAGCAAGGAAAGGAAAAAGAGAGATAGAGGTAGTCCTAGATTAGACTATTACACACAGATAGTGAAATATGTAGGTTGTGGGAATTTCGGGAAAATGTATAGGTTAGCTAAGAATAGAAATCAATGGAGGTACCCAACCAGTTCCAGGATGGAAAACATAAAGATGAAAAAGTAATTTATTTAAACCTGATGATTAACATAAACCACTACAGGTGTTGGTTTTGTAATATTCTCCATAAATGTTGATTGTGCAAAAGGAGTAATTGGAAAACTATTGATTTGGTAAGTGTCCAAGTGGTTGGGGATCTTGGTAGCGGTCAGGTTGCCTAACCTCCTTTGCATATCACTGAACATTGGCAAAATAGGATATATTTTTAGAAAACAATAGAGGGGACAAAAGTGCAAAAGTAAAAAAAAAAGATTCGCACAAGGCCGTGCCGTACTTAACAAGAAAAGCATCTGCTATGTTCGAAGACAACAAATATAGAAACAAGGAAAATATTGCTGAAGGCATATGTGTGGATCACATCACCGCACGCCTGTGAAATGTGAACAGTAGGAGAAGTGGATAGCAAAATATAGAAGCCTTTGAAATGTGGTGCTACGGACGTATGATGAAGATTTCACGGACAGAAAAGGTAAAAACAAAGAGGTACTAGAAGGTAGGGAAAGAAGAAATATGTGGAAAACGGTAAAAAAATAGGAGAAATATGATGGTAGAACACATTTTAAGGCATGAGGGAATAGCACAGCATATATTAGTAGTAGAGAAAAGAAAAAGAGATGTAAAGGTAGATCTAGATTTAGACTATTGCACACAGATAGTGAAAGATGTAGGTTGTGGGAATTTCTGGGGAATGTATAGGTTAGCTCAGAATAGGAAACAATGAAGGTATGCGTCCAACCAGTTCTAGGACCTAGCACCTAACGATAATGATGCTAAATACCTATAGCATGAACAGTAAATAAAATACATCGAATGCTACCGATAGCCCAATTATTTTCTTTATAACTATACTACGGTTCAAGCAGAATGAGAATGTCCAAGTTTGCTGTCAGGCCTGTTGTAATTGAATACGGATTGAAATTTTTGTCTTAAGGACAAAATATAATTGCATTCCAAAACAGTGTGTTTTACTAGATTTAACGTCTATAACTTTTCATGTTTCCTAATGTTTTTGGGCACATACAAAAAATTTGCATATATGACTGTATGCATAATTTGCAACAGTAAAACGCAAGAGACAGATAGAAACAAAAAGGAAAGAGACGCGAGGGCTCGCACGTATCACGATTACGTATAAAGACCAGGGGATTTACAGATACCAGACTAACTACAAATATGGAGAGTGGGATGGTTCACATAGACAAAAAAGACATCGTCATTGAGTTTTTATTTACAATAAAAATACAAATTTCTATTGAAACCAACAAAGATAAAAATTATAACCTACGAACAATTTTAATACTGGAGGTACGAAGTGTGCAATTCGCATGTTACATGTAATTAAAAAATAATGCTTATACTTTCGTATAACAGGTTCAGATAAAAATATGAAGTGCATAACAAATTCTAGTAATCATTTTAAGAAAAAGTATCAAGAAGCATCAGCACAGCTAATTTCGAAGCGGGTTTTGTTATGCACAAACATCAAATGTGGAGAAATACGATACAAAAGAAAAGATCACAAGTTTCCACTTCACTTATTATAATTGGATTGGACTATGCAGGTCCATTTACATTAAAAATCCACAAGAATCATGGCGCTTTACAATTTAAAACAGCACACGTATGCTTATTTAAACATTTTTTAAGTAAAACTTTTCACTGAGAATTGTGACTAGTATAACGACAGAGACGTTTTAAGCTATATTCAAACAATTTGCATGATACAGGAAATCTGCTCTGTTTATACTTTGATAATGCATCTAATTTTTGCATGTGCTAATAAAGAATTACAACTTGTATTTGAATTTTGAAATAGTGCTCGATGAATTTGTAATATGCCCATACTAATGATGGAATTGTTCAGCATTTGTTCCACTCGACACACCTAATTTTTAAAGATTATGGGAAAAAACATTAAATATATTAAATCTCATTTAACTTTGTAATTACGGTTGTTGTTTTAATGTATGAAGTGTTTTTGTTTATTTACCATCATCAATGGGATAATCACCTTTTTTTAGTACAATATATAAAATAGTATGACAAGTTCAGAATAAATATAATAAGTGTATCTAAATTGATAGGTTAATATAAAAATTAGTAGAAAAATATTTATGTATGTATATAAATTAAATGAAATGGTACAATATTGAAAAACGAGCAAGTGAGAGATTATGAGTTATCTAGCCCACATTTTTAGTCCAGCCTAATTGACACTCATTCAACTGCTTATATATTGTGTTACGGTTAACTCCAAAAATATCCTGTATCATTTCCAAGTCGATGTAATTGACGCAGAGGGCTATTTAGTCCGCAAAAGGTGTGGTAAAAAGCTATCGAGAGTGCAGTTGAATCTCTTATTAGCCTACCGGGAAACAAATTAATCAGGTTTAGTAACTCAGGGCAATTAATTGTGTAATTATGAATTTTAAATAATGTGGTTATATTGTATTTAACTCTACAACTCGCTAAAGAATGGAAATTTAATTGCTTATGGAGAACTTGGTAAGGTAAATGTCCAAGGCCCAATCGAAATGCCCAAACATTTAAGAATCTATTTTGAATACTTTCCAGACTGTCAATATGATAGTTTGGAGACCAGATCAAAGTAAGCATAGGACAAAATACTATGAACAAATGATATATAAAACATTCTATAGGCAGAAATAGACAAGCCCATCGAGTTTCTAGTAATAAAGCCACGTAAGCTTAAAGCATGAGGAACTCCTGAAGTTCCAGTGATGGGGTTCGAGATATGTCTTAATCTTAACAAATTTGGTTTGATCACGCAGATAGCTTTACAATCAAGTAAGAAGGTATTCAGAAAATGCATAATTTTTCAGTTTCTAGATGAGTACAATATGATTGACAGTGTCAAATTCTTTTACAAAAGTCAATAGGCCGCGTCAACCTGACGACTTCTCAACGGCAGAGACGATAAAGTTCTCATATAAAAAGAGATTAATAGTAGTGGATTTACCTTTAGAGAAACCATGCTGCTCAGTAATCAGTAAGTTAGTACAATACCAAGTTAAGTGTTTACATAGTAACAGTTCAAATACCTTAGCAATTGAGAAATACATTACGATAGGAAGATAATGTCCGATATTCAATTTCTTTCCACTCTTAAACCTTGGGGTAACAAAACCCTGCCGCCATTGCACTGGAAAATGAATCAACTTTAGGGATAAATTGAATAACAGTTGCAAGGGTTCAGACAAAGTGTAGGTGCAATTACGTAGTAAGGTATTTGGAATGTTATCCAGATCACAGCTGTTTTTACATTTAAGTGTGATTATTGTTTCAAACATCTCAGAGAGAGAGAAAGAGAGAGAGGAGTAAATTGAATAAATGGAATATTCAAGGTGCCAAGTTACAATATACTACAGCTTGGACGGTTTAGTTGATCATCACGATATACAGTAACAAAGTATTGAGCAAATAAATTTGCTATAGTTAGACCATTGTTAGCTTTCGCATTAACAAGGAACATTGTGTTAGGCAGGCCACAATCATATTTCTGAGAGTTGGCATCCGAGACTATTTGTTTGTCTATAGAAGAAATGTAGTTATTTTAACATTGCCTAGATGGAAACTTGCATTGAGAACGTAGATCTGCAAACAATGCATAATCAGCCACTAAGTGGGTTTATATCTAGCGTGAGCTATTTTCTTAGCTAGCACAAGCTGTTTAAGATCAGCTGAAAACCACTTCTGAAATTGAGATGAAGTACACATTTTAAAAGGTAAATAGGTTGACATTGCACTATCAATGATGTCATAAAATCGAGAAACGCTAAAACTGATGTCATTGCTGACTAGAGGTTCTTCCCAGTTGAACATAGCAAGGTAGTTGTTGAGACTAGTATAATTAGCATTTTTGAAGTCGAAAAATGAATCGGTTAGTGGTAGAGAGCTCCAGTCTTGTATTAATAATTCACAAGTAAGCAGCAAATCAGTTGCCATATTTAAGCTGAATTTACTAGCAATGTTAGTGCGAACAAAAACTAAATCCAAATAAATACTATGGCGATTTCGAACTTGATATGTCTGAATTAGGTTAAGGTGAAAAAACACTCACTAATCAGTTCAGCAGGCTAACTATTTGGACAGGCAACAAAAAGAAGTGTCTTCAAAAAAGAACATTTTGCCTGAGGGAGATTGAAATCACAAATAATAAGCAGGACATTAGGATGGTCATCATTAATTTCCTATACAGCTGAGCAGTAATCTTGATATAGGTCAAACCTTGAACCTGGTAGAAAGTAAACTAACTTAGAATACATGGATGGCTATCAATGGTGAATAACACAAGAAATGCTCAACATTGTTACAACCAGCTAGCAGACACTTAGTACACAGCATCTTGCTAACAAATATTAAGACACACCCACCTTTGCATTTAGTACTTATGCGTATATTACGATCAAGGCGGAACGCAATTTGTAAGCGATGTAGATGATGTAGTTTTTTGTGCGAGATGTAGTTATGATTTAAAGTACACTTTGGATATATCTCAGGGACAAATTAGTTTCTCCGTTGTTTCTTGTAGTATTAAATTTGCCAATAACCTTGTGGATTTGTTCCTGTTGAGTTTTAGTTTTATCAAATACAATTTTCATTCCATTGGGAGTTTATTCCTCGACTTAAATGCATGCATCATTTACTATGTGAGGGGAACTGGTAATAATTTTAACTGGCCTAGGCTTGCCATCGTATCTAACCTTACAGACATAAGTCATCCGTTGAATCTCGTTAGACTTAATATTAAGAATATCATAAATTGGCTTAAGTTTATTGTGTTCTTCAGGCATAATGTTGCTGTTAGTGGATTCAGGAAGGTCCAAAAGCATAAGATGGTTTGCATATTGAAAGCTTTCATGGAGTTCATGGAACATTGCTTCCTGATCGCACGAACCTGCTTTAGCTGAATCCTTCAGGTTATTCAATTCAGCCTATAAAGCAGATATTTCTTTTTACAACAAAGCTATTTTATTTACCAAAGAAGGTTTCTTCTTAAAGGAATTTCGCCAATTGGCACAAAAAATATCAAAGTGTGCTTTTGTATATCAATTGCACGCTGTTCGGTACCTCTCAAACCAGAGTAAAGTTCAGTTGGAAGGGAATATAGTGCAAAAAGCAACTCTCTCTTCATCATCATCAACACCAATAGCTTTATAACACTTGTTACAGTTTTTCACCATTGAGAATACACTTTAATACTTCATCATTGGGTCTTCAGTGCTAGAACTGGTTAGACGCGTACCTCCATTGCTTTCTATTATGAGCTAACCTACACATTTCCCTGAAATTTCCACAGCCTGCATCTTTCACTATCTGTGTGCAATAGTCTAATCTAAGTCTACCTCTACCTCTATTTTTCTTTTCTCACCCTCTATATATTACACACTATTCCTTCATTCCTTGGTATGTGTCCTATCATTCTATCTCTCTTATTTTTTTACTGTTTTCAACATATTTCTTTCTTCCCCAACCATATCGCAAATCTCTTTGTTTTTAACTTTGTCTTTCCATCATATCTTTATCATACGCCTGTACCATCACATTTGAAAGCCTTTTTCATGTCCACTTCTCCTACTGTCCACGTTCCACAGCTGTACAATGCTGTGCTCCACACATATTTTTTCAGCAATACTTTCATTATTAGCGTTTATTGCCTTTGAACATAGAAGTTACTCTTTCTTGTTAATTGCAGCACGACCTTGTGCTAATCGTTGTTTTATATCTTTTGCACTCTACCAATCTTATGACTTCCAAGGTAGCAGAAATCTTCAATCTCTTGTAAGTTCTCGTTTCTTTTTTGTATTCAGGTTTTTGATTTATTTACTCCTCCTTTATATACTAATACTTTAGTTTTATTTTTTGTTAATTTTCATACCATATTCCTCTGTTAGTATTGTTTCCATTTCACTAAAAGCTACTTCTAACTCATCCTTGTTAGCTGCTAATACTGCTATATCATCTGAAAATCGAAGCATATCAATTGTTTGTACCTGCTAAATAATTCCAACTGTCTCTCTGCATTTGACAGTATTCATTGCCTCCTCGATATACAATTTTAAAATTAACGGGGATAGGGCACATCCCTGTCTCACCCCTTTCCTGATATTTACGTTTCTGATCTAATTATATTATCGCTGTTTGCTCTTTGTATAAGTAATGTACTATTTGTCTATCCGTATACCTCAATACAATCTTTTTGGTTTTTTTCAAACTGTCCCATTTTACATTGTCAAATGCTTTTTCCGGATCTACACATCCTATATACACACTTTCTCGATTTTCTATTGTTTTTTCTATTAACACCCTAAAAGCTACAGTGGCCTCCAGTATTCCCCTGCTTCGCCTAAACCCAAACTGACCTTCTCTTAGTATTACTTCAGTCCGTTTTTCCATCCATACAATTCTAGTTAATATTTTTGACACGTGTGTTGTCAAACATATTGTTCAAAAGTTTTCACATCTATCCACACCTTTCTTTTTTGATATAGTGACATTAGTGTTACATTTGAAATTTTTGGGTATCTCGCCTGTCGCATACATGTAGCTTACAAATTTGAAGAGACATTCTGTTACTGCTTGTCTAGCGGCTGCTTTTAGAGTTTCCGCATGCACCTTATCTATACCTGGTGCCTTATTATTTTTCAGACTTTTTAATGTTAATTCAAACTCATCTCTAAGTATAGGATATCCCAAGTCATTCTTTTCAATGTCTGATTCCTGTTCTAGTACTTCTAGTTCATGTCCTGCATATAAATTCCCTATATACTCTTGCCATCTAACCACCTCCTCTACATTTTCTAAAATGATGTTTTCTCCTGTGCCCTTTATATTTTTGCTGCATGGTTTTATATCCCTAAAATTCATTCTAATTAATTTGTATGCTTCGTCTGTCTTTCCTATTCCGATCTTAGTTTATATCTCTTTACACTTTTCAACAATCTATTGTTCTTTAGCTTTCCTGCATTTGCAAATAATTTCCAATTTTATGGCTTTGTATCTCTGTTCTCCTGCTTCGTCTAGTTTGTTTTTGTATTTTAGTATTTCTTCTATTAAATTCAAAATATCCTGTTACCCAAGGCTTCTTATTTTCTTTTTGTGTATACCCCAGAAAATCTCTGGCCGACATGTCTAAGCTGGATTTAATGTTATTCCATTCTGTTTCTACTTCCTTAGTATCAGAGATTTTCACAATGTCTTTCAGAAGTTCGTTTGAATTTTTCTCAAATCTTTTGTGGATATCCTTATCTTTTGTTTCTCAATGCTTTAATACTTAAGGAATGCAAAAGTAAAAATAAAGGAGTGCAGAAGTATTTAACTAATATTAACTAAAACAGTGAATTCATTTTCTACTATAAAATTGAGGCGACACTCAATTTCAGACTTGTAAATACTCCCTGTATGTTTGTTGTGGTTTGTTTATCATTCTTCTTAAGCTTCTTTGGGAATTAAACCACTCATAGTTTTTAAAATGATCTTTATTTACGTTTCGATCCATGACCTAGGATCGTTGTCAAAATAATAAAAAAAATAGTGGTTTAATTCTCAAAGAAGCTTAAGAAGAACAGTTTCAGACTTCTTTATGCAATTTCTAATCCCCATGACTTTCAGTTTTTGAATGTCTCTCTTTAATTAGCAAGTGCCTTGCTACATCACTAACTTCTTCAATGATCGAATGTTCAAGCGGCTCTCTATTTTATAACTGGTACAATCTCAACTAGGGCCTTGCAATAAAACCAAAACGACAACTAGCTTGTCTATTTGGTAAAATAGCACAAACTAACATGAACTCAGTATCTCAGGACATTATACGTATTGAAAAACAATTAAAGCAATGTTCGTCGCATATAAATCAGTTATCAAAGTGAGAATTCTCAACACGAGTAAATTAATAACACAAAAGCAAATCCTACATACACAAAATCGGTGTACTCCCATAGGAAATATACATTCATAACCACACAACAAAAACACACTTATCAATGAGACGTGCAGCCGATTTACAAATACTAAATGCGTAAAGGTTAAATATTACCTTAATTTAGATACAACACATTTTTCAGTGCATAATACATAAAATTATGATGTCAAGTTGTCCTCGCTCAAAGGACACAATAGTTTACTCGAACTCTAAAACCTGACTAACTACTCTGCATCAGCACAATAAGCCTTTTAGGCTGCAGTGCGGCGGAGCCGTTTGGCAGATGCACCCACCAGGGGGAGTGGTTTTAGTGGGTATGCCGCTAGGAGAGTCCCACACTTTGGCTATAAAAGCTTTCCACTCCATCAGGTTCGGATAACTATTAAAAAAAACTACTCTGCACACTTCACTTTTGTTTAGGGTTTTCGTATAATTGCACAACACGCACGCATATGGGCGTGCACGTACACACACAGACGATTAAATTCGAGTCGAATAATTTAATCTTACAAAAAGCAATTTTTCACCTTATAACTAAACAATGATATGTCACTGGCTAACAACGTCAGGTTAAGCATGGAACCTTTTAGATTTACTATACTGTGAGGACCAAGGACTGTTCACCCAACGTTCTGCAATAAATATGCATTACAAATGACTTGCTCCACAATCTCATATGGTCCCTCATACAACAGAAAAGCCTTTTGTATTTCAAATTTCTCTGCAAATGACAATGGGCGAGTTTTTACCAAAACCGCATCACCTCTCTGGAACTCTACTGTCACTATTCTTGTATTGTATTTTTCGCGTTTCCTTTCATACTTAGAAGGAACACGTTCATAAGATAATTCTCAAAAATATTTAAGCTCCGCTCGCTATTATTTTCTCCCTTAGGTAAATTTATTAATTCGCAAATAGTATTTTCTTTCACAGCTCCATACATTAAAAAGGAAGGGTGTGCTTTGTTACATCGTGTCCGATTGAACTTAAACACTTTTCAATATTTTTTATTTGACTGAAACTGAGTGCCATTATCAGTAAGAACCACCTCTGGAATCAAAACTTTATCAAAATATCCATTGCAAAATGTTTCAACGGTTACAACTTAACATAACCCAAGAAAGAATCTATTAATACTAACAGTTGACCCCCCCCCCTCCCGCGCATGCTGCTATAAAACGAAATCTGTTACTTGGTTTTTCTGAACAAACAGCCAGAAATCTGTTTTCTCGATTCCACTTTTTAAATGACAATTTGGAAAATAGTGTTATCACTTTGACCTTTGGTGGCCTGTAATCAAACATGTTCGGGTTTGATTAATTTCATTATTCAAATTCAAATATTTTTTCGTGTTTATAAAATTGGTGTGTTGGGACGTTATCACTCCCGCCAACATATTTTGTCAAAAAAACAAGTGCATCTTATCACTTGTTATTTCGGTGTACAACATGGTGGACATAAAAGGTGCTGCCTTGTAAACTTCAGGGAGTGCGGCCAGCAATTTTCAATCTATGGGGTGACTAATTGCAGAAAGTCGCTTGTGTTGAAAGTGAAACAGTTCCTCAGGTGAGTGTATTTTCGTTTTAACTACACCAATTTCTTGATATTAGGTAAAACATTTTGTACTCACATTTCGTGCGGTTTTTCAAACAATTTCTATAGTTATTCGTTAACAAAACATCTTTTAAAGAATATTAATATAGTTATTATCAGTTGTTTACTTTTCATTTTACTACAGAATTAAGCCAAATAATTTAATTAAATATATAATACAACATGTATATACAAGTTGACAAAAATGTCAGCCTGTTTAATATGCAGTGATAAAGTATTCAGCTGTGATAAATGTCAAAAGATTATCTGTTATGATTGTAGTAGGCTTACCTCATCTGAGATGCACTGCTTAGAACTTAAAAAGAGAACTCTTCTGTATTACTGCAAATCATGTCTGTCAGAAAAAAAGTAACTCTAACGAAAACTCACTCCAAGATCTTATACAAGCTAAGATACAAGAAGCCCTTAAAGAACTCAATGGGTTGTAAATTTCAATACCGAATTTATGGAAATGGCTTCACAAAAGCTTTTTACCAATTAGTTAATGCTCGTAAATGAAATGGATAAATCATATGCCACTGCAACAAAATCGTGGCCAATATTAGTCATCAAACCAATCAATCTTCAACTTAGTAAGGAAACCAAGACAGAACTCAAAGATGTAATTAACCCTACTAAGATTGGAGTAAATGTCGCAAATGTTTGAGAAGCATCAAAAGGACGAATTGTCATTGGTTGTGGAAGTCAATCTGATCGCAACTTGTTGCAACACAAGATCAGAGAAAAGTTAGGCAACAAATATGAAACTGGTGCACCCCGTCTTTGGAAACCAAAGGTGAGAATTGTTAACATCAACAATGATGATGTAGATTATGTAGATAGCAGTAAAATCACTGAAACAATAGTTAAACAAAACAAGCTGTATTCTAATGCTAATAATTTTCACCTTCAAGTCTTGAAAGTCATTAAAAGCAAAAAGGCAAGAAACCCTGTAATTATCATTGAAACAGATTCTAAAACATGATTCCTTGATAAAAATGGAGAAAGTTGCAGTTGTCTGATAAACGGGCAATACCTATAACCACAATAACATTATCCAATGTTATAAGTGTTTAAAGTTTAACCATATTGCTGCAGATTGTAAATCTGAGATAACCTGCTCCTTATGTTCAGGAAAACATAACTATAAGAGCTGCACCTCGGACACGAACAAATGTTCAAATTGCATATATGCTAAAACTAAATTAAATATGAATATTGATGACAAACACACAGCAGTAGATAATGTCCTCGTTATCTACAAATGATAAAAAGAGAAAATGCAAAGACAGAACATGGTTCTTCAATTTAGCAATTACAATATAACTGTGCACATGATTTGTCCTTAATTCACACAAAAGAAAAACAAGTATGCAAGCATTTGGACATATCTAATCAACATTAGATCACTAACTTCATGTTTTGATGATTTTGTAATATTTGTCAAAACACATGACTGCGATCTTATTGGGATTACCAAAACCTGGTTGTCTACTGACTTTCCATCTACACTAATTAGTATTCCGGAATATAATCTCATTAGAGCAGATCGTCCAACAAGAGGTGGTAGATTATGCTAGTACATTAGTTGTAATTTAATACATAAAGCATTAACAACAGACAATATAAAGCATCCTACTCTTGAGCAGATCTGGATCAATAAGTACAATATAGCTGATGGTCTCATTTATAGACCTCCAAGCACTAATTTAACTTGCCTAAACGAACTTGAATCAGGTTTTGCATATTTCTGTACTAAATATGATAATATTATTCTTATTGGAGATGTAAATCTTGACTTTATTAGACATGATTCCAATTGTGAAAAATTAAATTCCCTTCTTAATGTCTTCAATTTGACACAAAATGTAAAACAGTCAACACGAGTAACAGAGACCTCTTCAACCCGACTTGATATTGTGTGCTTGAGTTCCCAACTAAAAGTTATATCTTGTGAAACAATTGACCTTAACATTTCTGATCATATGGCAGTCATGTAAATTTGATTTAAACATTGTAAAACAAAGTGTGCAAACCTTAACCTGCAGAGACTAGATATTTCAATATGAACAAATTTGCATATGATGCCAAACACATTCAATGGGAGATAGTCAAGAAGCTACTGAACCTAGATGACAAAGTAAATTTCCTTAATGACACTATTATATCTCTCTTTGGTTGCCATGCTCCTCTACAAACAATTAATATAAAAAAGAAGTCTCCACCAACATATATAACTTCAACAATTTGCCTTATGATTAAGTTGAAAAATGCAGCTTACGAAAAATATCAGCAGTCTAAACATATTGCTAAATTTCAGCTGTACATGAATTTAAATTTACTACTACAGCAATTAAAAATGAGAAAGCTTTTTTTGAGTATCAATGCAGGTTTAACATCAATGATCCTACGAAACTTTGACACATCTTCGATAGAAGTCAAATACACTTTAAAATTAAACCCCAGCTTTCAAAGGAAATTCAGGATACTGACAAAATCAACATTTACTTGATAGAATCTATTCCGCAGCAAAATATATCACCTAAGGAGTTTAACTACTACCATACAAATCTCCACCAAACAGTAACTGACCTGTTTAGTTTTCAATCAGTAACTACAGAATCTGTAAAAGAACCAAACAACAGAATTAAGTCCAATGCCCATGGTACCGATGGTATTACCCATAAAATGCTATTACTCATAATGCCATGTTGTATTGATATAATAACTGACATTATCAATATTTTATTACGAACTGGTAATTTCCCTGCTGCTTGGAAATATTCAACTGTTACGCCAATTGCTAAAAATCACCGGCCTCTGCATATGCGGACTTAATGTCTATCAGCATACTGCCAATACTGTTCAAAGCTATAGAACATCAGGTTTATGATCAAATTATGATACACATCACAAAGTGCAATATACTGCCTACCTTCCAGAAACGCTCTCGTACTGGGCACAGCACTGCAACGGCTTTAACTAAAGTTATTAACGACTTAGCAAGTTCAGTTGATGAATCAAAATTCACATATCTTGTTTTTAGATTTCAGCAAGGCTTTTGATATTAACAGTCATACTCTGCTAGTAGCCAAACGTCATTACTATGGATGCGATGACACTGTAATTGGTTGGTTTAAAAGTTATCTATCCAATAGACAGCAGTCAGTTAAATTAAACAATGCACAGTCTGAATTCCGTCCAGTATCCCAAGGAGGTCCGCAGGGAAGTATTTTGGGTCCTCTGTTGTTTGCGATTTTTACATCTGATTTTCCTAATGCATTATCGTCAGGGTGTCGATATCATATGTATGCAGATGACATACTACTGTATATATCAAGTAATATATCGATAGTTAACGATACAATTCGACAGTTAAATTGTAATTTGAATTAGGTCACTACATGGGTACAAGTCAGCGGACGTATTCTTAATGTTACAAAAACAGTAGCTTTATGTGTCGGTTCACGCATTAATTATGCAAAATCTGAAGTGGTACGATCAGTGGAAATTCAGAGAAATGATACTACAATTAAAATTAATGGAAAAGCTAAGTATTTGCGAGTATTTCTGGACAGTTTTCTTAGTTTTGAAAATCATGTGAATAAAAAAATTGGGTTGTGCTATCATAGGATGCATACACTGTACATATATAAACATCTCTTAAGTCCTAATATAAAGTGCAGACTGTGCAACCATATTGTGATGTCACTTGGACTATTGTAATGTGGTGTATTACACATTCCTGTCTACTTAGCTAAAGCGTAGAATACAAGTGCTGATAACGTGTGTTTCAGATTTTCTTTTAATGTACAATGTAGGCAACATGTAACACCATACTATAATGAGAAGTGTATACTCAAATATGATAGATGTTCAGAAATATTACTTGTCACACACGTACACTGTATAATAAATACAAAAACGCCTCATTACCTGTATGAAGCGCAACAAACCAGAGCTAGCATGCACATTTTAAATTTAAAAAATGTCAACAACCTTTGTACTCTCTCACATTCAACACCAAATTTTGAAAGCTATTTTGCCTATATAGCATCTGTTCTTGTTAACAAGCATAAGCTATTATTTGATATAGATAGATAGATAGAAAATTTTTTCATACTAAACTGAAATTGTCTTAAGGTAATTTAAATACATGTTAAGTTACTCGGCTGATAAATGCATTTGTGCAATAATGGCTTGGTAGTCTTCCTTTTTCCTTTTTTTTTCTTTAGGAAAGAATTTAAAATCAACAATGCTAAATTCTTTCCAGTTGGTGTATATATAGGTATACCAATAAAGATATGTTTATTTAAAAAGATATGTTTGTTTATATCTTTTCCATACCTGTCAGCTTTTCCTAGGTTTCTCCCACAGGAGGGTGCGGCAGACTTTGATGATAGATCAAATCGTCACCACATCTGAGATTAGATTATCTTGATTACAAATGTAAGTCTGTGAGTGTACATTTTTTTTAGTATAAAACTGCACTGTCTGTAGTATGTTTATCTAAACTCATGTTCAGTTTACATTTACTTAATTCAAATTTAAGTGTTGCAGAATATGACGTAATTTATAAATATTTAATTATAATTCTAAAAGTACAACGTTGCTAATGACTACCTATTCCATTTTTTTTACAAAAGTGAAGATAAACCAGTTTTTGTAAATTTCAACTTCTACAATTAAAATAAAGTTTTGGAAACCGTGGTCACAATTTTGTTAAATACAATTTCAATACAGTGCTGTAAATGGAAAATTAGTTCCACTGTTTTTGTTATTAGTTATTTGATCAAATTAAAGACATTTCCAAGAAAAAACTGCGTTGTTTCAATATGTTGAATTTTAAAAATATTAAATTGTATTGAACGTTCTACAAATGCTTAAAGTGTTAAGTACCGTTAATTAGTGCCTAGTATTAATTAATGGCAAGTCTTTGCACTTATGTTTTATGGGTTGCATCAGGTACCATCTACTATGTGATATTGTCGGAGGCTTTCACGGCCAGAGTGATTATAAATATTTATGGTTCCGGGATGGGATCGTGTCATCTTATAAACTAAGGTCAACGTTTTACCCACTTTCGCTACTGTCACCAGTTACTTTGCCACAAGACACCTTTTGACTTAAATGGGCTGGTGAGTCTGCTAGTGAAGTAACTTTCCATACTCTTACACTTTAACTTGTCTACTTAATATTATAATTCTTATCTTTATTATTTTTTTTTTTATTTATTTTCATTTTCTTTTCTTGTCCTGATGAAGCCCCTTACAAAGTGGGAAAAACGTCGACCTTAGTTTATAAGACGACACGGTCCTAACCCTATGTTTATACCGCTTGACATTCCTGGACTATGACAAACGTTCTCATAATTAACCGATTACAATTTGTGTCACTTCCAATTTTGTGTTTCAATCACACTAAAGTGGCGACATGCTCTATTTGACAATAAATATGTATCAGAATGATGAACGATTACAATTATTTATAGTCCATTATATTGAAAAACATATTTTTAAATCGATTCAAGGAAAATGAGTCCTAGGATTCTAATTAATCCTATGTTATTTTCCTAACTTTGAAAAATACAAAAATTTTCCACAGACAAGAGCACAACTGTAATTTTGTTTCTTTTGAAAATCAAGATATCAATTCAAAAATGAATCATCACTAGCTTTTTGCTTTAGCATGCTTATTTAATTAGATTGGTCACCCAAATTCATAAACTAATTTTTTTTTTAAAGTTAAAACTGTACATGTAAAATTATAGACCATAAATTATAATAATTACAATAAACATAAAATATTTTTAACCATAGACCAACCTTATTGATGTATTAAGTGCTTCAATTTGTTGTTTTAAATTATCCATCTCTTCTTTCAACTGATTGCGTTCTAGCTGTAATTGTCCAATATAGTCGGCCCCTTTTTGTAGCATAGCAGCTTTGCTTAACTAAAATTGAATATAAAAGAAGATTAATTTGAAATAAGCCACTTACTTTTGCATTAGGATTTTGATTTAAATGTGGAATAAGTACATGAAGCATATCAAAACCATTCTTAATATTGTACCGCCGCTTCTGTTCAGCATGAATATGTCCAACACGACGATGATCAATATATAAAGGATCACGTGTAGGTGAACCTACTGTATCTTGTGGTGATGTTGGTGATGATATGACACCTTGTGAACTAGCTGGACTCGACGAATTCGAAGTCCGTATTAACTAAATAATGAAGCTTTAAATTACTATATTTGATTTATTAATTACCTGTTCATTATTTGTTAAAGTTGCAGGACTGATACAAACAGGGGTAATTACCAACGATTGTGCTTTAGACTTGTTTTCTTCTTTAATTCGTATCACATCATGAGAAGTGCTTGTTATAGCACTCATACTTTGACTATGTGTAAAGTTTGATTGTGGACCTAAAAACCTTTAATAGCAATAAATTTTATACAAATACATTTCTTACTTAAAAGTTGTGTCAACAACGAACTACCAGAAGTTGTTATTAAATTAGAATCACTCATAGCACTTATGAGTGGTGGCCGTTTTACTGTTTCACGAGTCATTGAATTTGAACGTGGACGTGAACCATGTGTTTTAATGCGAGTTTCAGTTTTAATCTCCTTTTGCTATTCATAAAATTAGTTCAAATTTATCCAATGTAATAATTATACATACCAATAGTTTATTTTCTTGCTTTTGTGATGTGAATTTAAAATTAGGTGTGGTAGGTGTGAAAAACTTATAACCTCTATTCATATCTACTGAAGATGATGGTAACCTAAATGTTTGCGACTGTGTTGGTACTGTAACATTATTTATTACAAGACTGTAAAAAGAACACTGTGTGACATCATACGTTGTATGCGACTATCTATTGGATTATAACTGGTTAAAGCAAAAGTTTCACACGACTTTTTAATAGATTTATCAATTTTTGAAATCACCGGGGATTGATGAACATTTTGTTGTGATAATGATATAGGTTGCGAACGAGGCAAATAAATATCAGCAGGATGTATCATCATTTCATTGGAATATGGCAATCTAACATCGTGAACTGGAATTTGCTTCTCTGTAATTTGCATAGAACCATATGTATCTATAATTGGTGGAGTCTGAAGCTGAATAAGATTATAATACTTACGGTAGCAAATAATACAAAATGATCTACTAAACCATGAAACCAAGTACAACATTTTCCATTAATTAGAACATAATGCATGCATTTTAAAAAATGATAACAGCGGAATAAAATTGACATACAAAATTAGAGTGGACTAATTTAGATAAAATACCAATTTGTATGTTCAGGTACCATAACTATAAGAAAAACCATGCTTCAAACATAACCCGTTTTATAACTGAACAAACATAATTAAGGTGAAGTAGTTTTGCTCTAGTGTAGGTTTGCACAATTGGTGGCTCGTGCTAAAATTATATCTGGTCCATAAAGCATTTTATGTTGCTTTTGTGATCGTAGCCCGTTAAAATGTTACTTCAACAAACTATTGTTGTATTTACTTGATTTGCCTTTAGTATTCCATAAACAGTACATATTTATGAATGTTTTCTGAAGATATTTCGTTTTGCAAGCGGTATGGTATATATTGTACACTTTCACAAGAAACTCCAATAATATTTCACTGGTTATAAATCTTGTTATTCTCTCTTTATCTGGTCAGAGATGAGATGTTAAATACATTTGTGGAACATACGCATGCTTTAAAATAGAAAATTTAGTTTGGTATCCGGAATGTGGCATAGCTAAATGATTTCTTCACGCCTGCTTATATTTAATCATTTAAAATGCAAAAAATCAAATACAATATACTTAGTATTTGAACAAATAATTGCAAGGAGTTGAAAAAAGTGTATTTGTGCAGTGACTTACCCAGTATACTTCTGAGAGATGCAATAATAACTCTATATAATATAATATGATTGTAATGGCACAATAAAATGAAACTGAAATTTAAAATAAAAAAGTTAGTCAAGAGCAAGTCAAGCTCACACTATTAGGGTTCCGTACCAATACTACAGTGAGCAATCAATAAACCAAATTAAGCTGTTTTTATTTTTTAAATATTTAAATCTTATCCAAATTTGATCGTGATAACTGAAAAATGAATATATCGTTCCACACTGTACTGGTGCATTAGTAAATACATCGTCTATTACTGTGTTAAAACAAAAAATTTCCCAGCAACTATTACACTGTCAAAAAACCTGCAGTTTTCCGATAATCTATGACTCAATAGCTACTATCCCTATTAAAATCAAAATTTTAGATTTAGAAATGTAGGAGAGGGGGTGGGAGGTCATTTTTGGCACATTTTGAGGTACATCATGAAGACTACTGGACTGAAAATTATAAAAAAAATATTTTTAGAAACCTTTTAGAATCCTCTTTCAAATGATACCTCACACGATATATTTGTTAAAACTTATTTTCTTTTGACCGAATTAACCCCCGCCATTTTAATCTAAAAATATTTTTTTCTATTTTCTGACTGTCGCTATACAGTGAAATTCGGTTATAATGAACTCAAAGGGACAGCGGAAAATGGTTCGAAATAACCGAAGTTCGTTTATAAGCATACAATTGATCTAAAAGTCAAACACTACCAAAACTGAATAAACAGGGAAGGCACACTATATTTAAAAACGAAATACATATATGTACATACATACATACATACCTGCATACTATGTTTTGTACAATTTCATATTATTCACGTATTGTTTTAAAAAGGTAGTTAGTCATTTTCTTTTGGACAAAAGTACTTCCAGTGCATGTTTTTTCCACGAATGTTTCCAATTCTGCTAAGCTATCTAAAACCTTTTGTGACGCTCCTCGAGATTGCACTAACGATCGAACTTCCATTAGTTTTTAAGTGCTGTGAATGGCGTTATAGCTATAGCCATCACATCGCGTGCGTTTTAACTATCGTCACTATCGGGCCCTTCGTCACTTATATTGCCCGCATTTATCACAATTGAAACAATTTCATAATCACTTAGGAAATCGGAAGTCAAAAGATTGTCATCAACAGTTACATAATCTTCCGTACTACCTAATTCTTGACAGCTTTCATCGTTAGTTGTTTGTCATTGTACCCAATCGATTAAAGGGAGGTCATCACCGTATCATACTCTACATGATCAGCAATCCGAGTTCTATAAAACCCTGCGTGTTTGTAACAGTTCTTTTTTGTTTAAATGGTTACTTTCTTCCAAGACCAATGAATTAAATTTATTGCATCCAATGAAATGGAACACGATGTTGCAGAATCTACACATTGCACCACTTTTATTAAAAGTGATTGACGGTAATAACTTTTGAGGGCCCATGGGCTGTAGCGTGGAATTGGTGTTTGGTGGCATGAAGACCAGTTTCATAGAAAGTAACCCTTCAATTTTCGGATGTGCGGGGCAGTTATCAATTAATAACACAATTTTACGTTTTATCTTGTGTAGCTCTGTATCTCATTTCCAAACATAATCTGTAAATATTTCAGTTGTCATCCATGCCTTCTTATTTCCACGGTAGCTTACAGGCAAGTTTTTGACATTTTTGAAACAGCATGGATTTTGAGCTTTACCAATAACAAGTAGCTTGCGTTTTTCCATGCTGGACATGTTTGCACAAACTACAAATGTGATACATGCCTTTGATAACTTCCCTCCACTACACCGTTCCTCTTTAAATTTTAAAGTTTTGTCAGGTGTGAGCTTAAAAAAAGTCCTGCTTCGTCTGCATTAAAAATGTGATTCTCAGTATACTGCTGTTTGATTGTTAGCCATACCGTTAATAACCAGTTATCTACTACACTGTTATCGACAGCTACTGATTCACCTACAATTTTACCACTGCTGTGACGTCCTTTCCATCTTTCAATCCATCCTTCAGTACAAATAAATTTGTCTTGAAATTTTTTGCCAAATTCCTCGGCCTTGTTTTGAGGATGGCTCCATTAATTGTGATGTTATTTAACCGTTGAGTTAACACATTCAAATGCTTTAAGAAGTTCATCACAATTCTTCCAGATCATACCCATCGCTGATTTCCTAAGATTTCGATCACGGCAAATGTCCGATTGCTTTTTCCCGTTGTGCAATTGGCGAATTATATCACACTTAGACTGTAAGCTAAATGATTGCCTTTTCGGTTTAAAATCGCCCATTTTGTATGTTGTAGTAATTTAGAAGCAACGAAAAAACATACACAACAGCACACAGCAGACTAATTCACTAATTCGTTGTACTTCCCCACACCAACTGCCGCCCGCACTGCAGGGGTCAGTCTGGCACCTCCTGAGATTTAACAATACCTATATAAACGAAATTGAGTACTCCATACATTATAAATTTAACAGTAAGTTTCCTAGAAAAATGAATGACTAGTAAAAATTCGCTCGATTTACTATCACAAAAATCGATTTCTGTTTTGTCTGTTATATCTGGAAGTTCGTTATATACAAGATTGCTATAAGCGATAATTTTTAGCATGTTTCTTATGAATAATTTGCCAGACTTTATATTTTGTTCATTATAAGCGAGGGTTCGCTATATCCAAGAGCGCTATAGCCGAAGTTCACTGTATGTGTGTGCCATAAAGACCTAGCATTTGCCAAATTTCAAATTCCTACATTACAGTTTTCGAGAAAAACCCCTGTGACAGATGGATGGACGGACACTAGAGTGATCTTAAAAGGTTCCGTTATACCTTAAGGTACAAAACCCTAAAACCAAATTTTTAATTAACACAATACAAAAGTTTGATTTTCTTCAGTGCTGCATACCTTGCATAACTACAACAATTTTTAAAATATGGTGAACAACGTTTAGGTAGTGATATCGATATATCACACACTGTCCCAAGTTACCTGTACCAAGAAGAACGGAACATTCTGAAGGTTCTATAATATTCAATACGCAGTTTGTTTTCATCGTTGAGGTTATGTTATCAAGATAATACATATCAACACCGGCTCCTGAAATTTTATTCTGAGAGAAATATTAAAAAAGAGCAAAGAATAACATCCTAACAATTAAAGTGTACCTGAAGTAATATCTAAATAAAGATTAAATCAGTCTAAATCAGAAGAACCTATCAAATGAAAAACTTAAAAAAGTGATGTTAGTTGTGATTGTAATTTCAAGGTAGTTAAGTAATATACAGTGTTAAATACATATAATTAGTCTTTATTCAAACATTTTAATATATACATACATAATTGATGACACTGATCTCTAAAAATAATAACTTTTAAAACACATGTTTCGTTTTGTGGTTAACGATGTGATAGAAACAATTACGAGTACTTATTGCCTGGTGTAAATCCTCATGGGGAGCAGCAAATGCTTGAAATGTGATCAAAAACTTGATGTTGATAAAGAAAAGCATGTAACTTGCGACTTGTGTATAATACACGATGCATGCTGTAGCATCACTAGCTCTGAATGGAAGATCATTTAGCTAAAAACATAGAACCATGCCATTTTTGTGAAAACTGCCCGACAACATTCAAGCAAGCCCCACAATTATAAGAAATTTTGAAAGTTTAATTAAATGGCATGATGAGCTACTAGGGCAAAATGAATCTCTGCATTGGAATTTGAACGAAGCAAATGATAAACTAGACCATTTGGAACAAGAGAATAAATTCAATTCATATATTCGGTATTGAAGAAACTAGGGGTGAAAATATAACGGAAGTAGTGGGAAAAGTTACAAGGCAGTTAGGATGCAAAGATTTTGAAGTCAATACTCCCTGTATGTTTGTTGTGGTTTGTTTAGCATTCTTCTTAATCTTCTTTGGGAATGAAACCACTCATAGTTTTTAAAAATCTATTTTATTTACGTTTCGATCCATGACCTAGGATCGTTGTCAAAATAATAAAAACTTCAAGTTTGACGTTTATGACATAAATTGAAGGTTACTTTGATTTATTGATGTTTGAAATATTTGGTTTGAGTACACTAAGCAAAAATTTTTAAAGTTTAAAAGAATGATTGCCTTCAATTTGTGTTGCGACCTGGGATCGACTTTCCTATGGTAGTCAATACGCTTAACGTGAAATCAGCTGATTAATTTTTATTGGTGAATTTTATATAAATTCAATAATTTGGGAAACATTTTTAACATGTTTCTATTTATACAATTGAGAGATTTCTGATTTTATGTCTTATTTTACTGAGATTCAGTGAAGGGGTTAAGCAACCTGTGGCTCCTGTGGCCCCAACATGTTGGGGATCTTGGTAGCCACAGGTTGCTTAACCCCTTCACTGAATCTCAGTAAAATAAGACATAAAATCAGAAATCTCAATTGTATAAATAGAAACATGTTAAAAATGTTTCAAATTATTGAATTTATATAAAATTCACCAATAAAATTAATCAGCTGATTTCACGTTAAGAGTATTGGCTACCATAGGAAAGTCGATCCCAGGTCGCAACACAAATTGAAGGCAATCATTCTTTTAAACTTTAAAAATTTTTGCTTAGTGTACTCAAACCAAATATTTCAAACATCAATAAATCAAAGCACCTTCAATTTATGTCATAAACGTCAAACTTGAAGTTTTTATTATTTTGACAACGATCCTAGGTCATGGATCGAAACGTAAATAAAATAGATTTTAAAAACTATGAGTGGTTTCATTCCCAAAGAAGATTAAGAAGATTTTGAAGTCCATCATAACATTGAAAAATGCCACCACCTAGGCATTCCAAATAAAAAGGGAAAAGTAATTATTATAAAATTGTCAAACAACCGCTGGAAAACTTTGGTTTTTAATAGAAAGAAATTATTAAAAGGAACTGGGATTATGATTGTGGAAGACTTAACTAAGATAAGATTGGATATAGTGAAGAAAGCAAGAGAAAAATGGGAATCAGTATGAACATCTGATGAGAAAATTTATATTAAAACAAAAAATAAAATTAGGAAGATTACAATGATGTTGCAGCTGCAGCAAATTAACAAGTAAGGAGCAAAATTATTTTGTTTCATCACTAGATGGAACAGTGGCAAAATGATATTATAATTCACCTGTGACTATTTCTATTTACTTTGATAAGCAAAAGTGTATACAAGCCTTTATTTTATAGGTAGCCTTTATTTTTATAAATAGATAACTATTTTGCTTACAAAACAATTTAGTTTTAGTTGTGTAATAATTAGATTAGTGGCATATAATAAGACAACATTACTGGTATAGTAGCTATAATAAATTATTCTATTTAGTTTTATTTTTATAAAATTTATTTCAACAATATGAATGACCTACTATATGTACGAGATTTAGATGAAGCAGTTAGTAACGCAGATATAGATTTAAAGAATTTGAAAGAGGAGCTTCTACAGAATAACTCAGCTCACCAGGTTACAATATGACAACAAAATATTAAAGGCATAACAAAAAATTTTGACAAAGCAGTAGTATCATTACAAGAACTACAAGATAGTGGCATGAACATTGAAGTAATTGTTTTAACAGAAACCTGGCAATTTGACCCTAAATACTTTCAACTAATAGATTATAATTATTTCTATAATGAAGCTCAATTTAACCAAAACGACGGCACTATTATATACAGGGTGATTATGTAGTCGATAACTCCGTTATTATAAAGCTACGTAAACCAAATTTGAGGCATATTAGGCATGCCTAAAGTGCACATTTTAAAAATATTTGGAAGCATACAGGGTGTTTCATAATTCCAGGGCATATTAAACTTATATTTTTTTAAATGGAACACCCTATATATTATTACATTTTTGAAAAGCCCATAAAAAGAGCTTTAATTTGATATGAAATTGTATCTGTCTATTCCTTTAAGTTTTTGAGATATTCAACTGTTTTTAGAAAAAATGACCCCAATTGGATACATTGCCACTGCACTAATACACAACTTATGTTAATTTTCAAGATGCAGAAAATTTTACCATGTACCATAGTATATTTGTAAATATCACTTATTTGAAATTTCTTCCCAGTATACAGGGTGTGTCAGGTTTAAAATGCAATTTTAAAATTTTTTAAATGGCACCTACTAATTTATTGTTACAATAGATAGTTCATTAAGTGTCCTTTCATTTTGTTAAGCATTCCTATACCTAAATCCATTACTTTCCGAGATATTTTTGATTTTCTTCAAATTTTATGAATGTTTTTAATTTACGCAACTAAAAATAACTTATTATTGGAGAATATTATAAAACAATTAATACATTTTGATTAACAATTAACTACAGTTATCCAATAACAATTTTCACTAAAGATATAACAACCAATCGCTATCAACAGAATTCTGCCATCAACAATATGCATTTTATAGAAAATGTTCAAACAGGAAATTAGGCAGGCTTTGAAAAAAATAACTATTACATGTAGTGTGTCATTTAGGTTTATTAATTGTAGTGTGTTGTCATTTAACACATTATCAGTTCTGTTTTAAATGTAATCTTTGAAGGAGTTTTCAAAATGAATTTTACAGTGGAAGAACAAATAAATATGATTTGGGTATTGAGAGCAAGTTTAAAAAATTTCCTACTTGCATCAAGAATATACCAAGAGAGATATCCTGTTAAATGACAACACACTACAATTAATAAACCTAAATGACACACTACATGTAATAGTTATTTTTTTCAAAGCCTGCCTGATTTCCTGTTTGAACATTTTCTATAAAATGCATATTGTTGATCTGGCAGAATTCTGTTGATAGCGTATTATTGTAGGTTGTTATATCTTTAGTGAAAATTGTTATTGGATAACTGTAGTTAATTGTTAATCAAAATGTATTAATTGTTTTATAATATTCTCCAATAGTAAGTTATTTTTAGTTATGTAAATTAAAAACATTCATAAAATTTGAAGAAAATCAAAAATATCTCAGAAAGTAATGGATTTAAGTATAGGGAATGCTTAACAAAAATGAAAGGACACTTAATGAACTATCCATTGTAGCAATAAAATTGGTAGGGTGCCATTTAAAAAAAATCTTAAAATTGCATTTTGCGAAACCTGACACACCCTGTATACTGGGAAGAAATTTCAAAAAAGTGATATTTACAAATATACTATGGTATATGGTAAAATTTTCTGGATCTTGAAAATTAACATAAGTTGTGTATTAGTGCAGTGACAATGTATCCAATTGGGGTCATTTTTTCTAAAAACAGTTGAATATCTCAAAAACTAAAAGAAATAGACAGATACAATTTGATATCAAATTAAAGCTCTTTTTATGGGCTTTTCAAAAATGTAATAATATATAGGGTGTTCCATTTAAGAAAATATAAGTTTAATATGCCCTGGAATTATGAAACACCCTGTATGCTTCCAAATATTTTTAAAATGTGCACTTTAGGCATGCCTAATATGCCTCCAAATTTGGTTTACGTAGCTTTTATAATAACGGAGTTATCGACCGTTGCCGCACTAAAAACTCACCCTGTATATTTAAAATGACAGCAACAGCATAAAATTTATAAATACCATGAAGTAACTTTGTCACAAATAATTTTCAACTAAACAAAATTACATATGGTATAACAGGGGTGTACAGATCTCAATCAACCTGTTTAGAATCTTTCTTAGACCTGCGATATTATCTTACACAAATTTTTCCAAAGCAGATGGGAGTGATTAGTTCGGAATATAAACATTGACTGAAATACTCTGGTAATTGATTACTTAAATATACTCAACGGGCATAATTATGTCATATAATGCAAAACCTACTAGAGCAACTAATATCTCCTCATGTCTGGACCATGTTTTTATACACTGGTAAATTACCACCGTTCATTTACATTTCCAATGCTCCACCTGTAGGTACTACATTGGCCAGGAAGCGAGTTTTTTGTTGCCTGGAAATTTAGAATTTTGCCGAACCCTTGCAGTTCCAGGCAAGGTAGGGATCTTTAACGTGCATGACAACACTCACACACGGGACCTCCATTTAACCTTTCATCCGAACGAGGGCGTAATTTTTGTGAAAAATGCTCACCTGCCATTTTTCAAGCAGTCGGCCGTGTCGGGATTTGAACCCGGGACCTTGGGATCCGTAGTCTTACGCTTACTACATTGATCCACGGCGACGCCCGGTAAATTCCCACCACAGGCACGACCAAACATTAGTACAATTATCTTGGAAAACAGTACTCTTACATGTCCAACCAGTTCCACGACAGAAAACCTAATGACAAAAAAAATAGTTATACTTAAACCTGATAATTAATATAAACAACTACAGGAATTGGTTTTGCAATATTCACAACTAATGTTGATTGTGTGAAAAGATTTATTGGAAAACTATTAACTCGGCAAGCGTTTAAGTGTTGGGGAATTTTGGTAGCTGCAGGCTGCTTAACCTCCTTCACATACCTTGAATATCTGTAAAATATAATCATCATCATTAGGTCTTCAGTCCTGGAACTAGTTAGACGCGTACCATCATTGTTTCCTATTCTGAACTAACCTACATATTTCCCTGAAATTTGCACAGTCTGCATCTATAACTATCTGATCTAGGTCTACATCTACTTCTTTTTCCTATCTCTGCTTGTAATATATCCCATACTATTCCCCAAAGATGCCTTAGAACGTATTCTGCCCTTCTATTTCTCTTATCTTTTTCCCCAGATATCCTTGTTCCCTTACTATTTCTATAACCTATTTGTTGTTATCTTTGTCTGTCCATGCTATCGTCCTCATACATCTGAAGCACAGCATTTCAAAAGGCTGCTACCGTTTTTCTGTCTGCGTTTCAGACTGCCCGTATTTCATAGGCATACTGTGCTGTGATCCACACATATGCTTTCAACAATTTTCTTCTTGTTTTATGTTTGTTGTCTTTTCTCATAAGCGCTGTTCTTTCTTGTTAGATGCAGTTCAGTCACCTTCTATTGTTTTACAATTATATACCCTATTTCTCCGACCTTCATTGGTTGTGAAGGGAGGTAAGCAGCCTGTGGCTGCCAAGTTCCCCCAACACGTAACCATTTACTGATTTAATATATTTTCCAATATATCTTTTCGCACAGTCAACATTAGTTGCAGATATTTCGAACCAACAACTAGTTGTTTATACTAATCATCAGATTTATATGTGCTTATTTTTTCGTCATTAAGTTTTCCGTCTCAAAACTGGTTGGACACATACCTGCACTTATTTATATTCTGAGCTAGCCTACATAGTTCCCTGAAATTCTCACACAGCATGTGTATACAGTTCGTTCCCCTTCTATTGTTTTCTAATTTTATGCCCTATTTCAGCAAGATTCAGTAAAGGGGGTTAAGCAAGCTGTGGCTACCAATATCCCCCAACACTTAGACATTTGCCGAAATAATGGTTTTCCAGTAAATCCTTTCACACACTTAACATTATTCGAGAATATTGCTCAGCCAATTCTTGTAGTTACTTATAATACTCATCACGGTTGTTTTTTCGTAATTAGTTTATCCATCTTGGGATTGGTTGGATGCGTACCTCCATTGATTTCTATTCTGGGCTAGCCTACACATCTCCCTGAAACCCCTACAGTCTACATCTTTTACTATCTGTGTGCAGTAGTCTAACCTAGGTCTGCCTCTTTTTCTCTTTTTTCCTATCTCTGCTTCTAATATATTCCGCACTATTCCCTCATGCCGTAGTATGTGGCCCATCATCTTATCTCTCCTCTTTTTTACCGTTTTCCACATATTTCTTTCCTCCTTACCATTTTAGTACCTCTTCGTTCTTAACTTTTCTGTCCATGATATCTTCATCATACGTCTGTAGCACCACATTTCAAAAGCTTCTACCTTTTTCTTGTCCGCTTATCCTACTGTCCAGGCTTCACAGCCGTACAGTGCTGTGCTCCACACATATGTTTTAAGCAATCTTTTCCTTGTTTCTATGTTTGTGGTCTTTGAGCACAGTAGTTGCTTTTTCTTGTTAAATGTAGCACGACCTTGTGCTAATCTTTGTTTTATATCTTTTGGGCTTTTCCCATCTTGCGTTATTTGGCTTCCTAGGTAGCAGAAATCCTTAACCTCTTGTAAGTTCGTGTTACACACTTGTATTCTTGTTTTTGATTTATTTTCACCACCTTTGCATACTAGAACTTCAGTTTTAGTTTTGTTAATTTTCATACCGTATCTCTCTGTTAGAACCGTTTCCATTTCATTAAGAGCAGCTTCTAACTCTTCCTTGCTAGCCGCTAATACCGCTATATCATCTGCAAATCTAAGCATATCAATTTTTTGTCCCTGCATAGTAATTCCAAATGTCTTCCTGCATTTGACAGTATTCATTGCCTCTTCTATGTACAAGTTAAAAATCAATGGGGATAGGGCACATCCCTGTCTCACCCCTTTCCTAATGTTTACTTCTCTACGTTCCTGCTCTAATTCTATTACTGCTGTTTGCTCTTTGTATAAGCTATGTACTATTCGTCTATCCCTATAGCTCATTCCAATCTTTTTGAGTATTTCAAACATTTTTTTCCATTTTACATTGTCGAATGCTTTTTCCAGATCTACAAACCCTATATACACGCTTTCCCCTTTTTCTATTGTTTTCTCCATTATCACTCTCAGAGCTAAAATAGCCTCTCGTGTTCCCCTATTTCGCCTAAACCCAAATTGGTCTTCTCCTAGTATTTCTTCCACCCATTTTTCCATTCGTCTTTGCACAATTCTAGTTAATATTTTTGACACGTGTGCTGTCAAACTTATTGTTCGAAAATTTTCACATCTATCCGCACCTTTCTTTTTTGGTATAGTTACTATGATGCTACGTTTGAAATCTTTGGGTATCTCGCCTGTCTCATACATATAGCTTACAAGTTGGAAGAGACGTTCTGTTACTGCTTGTCCAACGGCTTTTAAAGTTTCTGCTTGCACCTTATCTGTACCCGGCGCCTTACCATTTTTCAGACTCTTTAATGCTAATTCAAACTCCTCTCTAAGTGTAGGATATCTCAAGTCATCATTTTCAATGTCTGATTCCTGCTCTAATGCAGTTAGTTCCTCTCCTGCATATAAATTCCCTATATATATTCTTGCCATCTACCCACTTTCTCTACGTTTTCTATGATGACGTTTCCTTGTGCGTCCCTTATATTTTTGCTATATGGTTTTATGTCCCTAAAATTCATTCTAATTAATTTGTATGCTTCGTCTGTCTTTCTTATTTCCATCTTCGTTTGTACCTCTTTGCACTTTTCATCAATCCATTGTTCTTTAGCTCTCCTGCATTTTCGAATAATTTCCCATTTTATGGCTTTGTATCTCTGTTTTCTTGTTTCGTCTGATTTATTTTTGTATTTTCGTCTTTCTTCTATTAAATTCAGGATATCCTTTGTTATCCATGGTTTCTTATTTTCTTTTTGTGTATACCCCAGAATATCTCTGGCCGCCATGTCTAAGCTGGATTTAATGTTATTCCATTCTGTTTCTACTTCCTTAGTATCAGATATTTTTCCGATATCTTTGAGCAATTCATTTGACTTTTTTTCGAATCTTTCTTGAATATCTTTCTCTTTTAGTTTCTCTAAGTCCAATTGCCTTTTTACGTTTTTTTTTTTCACCTTCTTAAATTTAAGTGCAGCCTTCATAATTACGATGTTATGGTCAGTATCTATATCTGCTTCTGGGTAGCTTCTACAGTCTTTTACTTGATTCCTAAACCGTTGTCTAACAAGAATGTAATCTATTTGATATCTTCCTATATCTCCTGGCATCTTCCACGTATATCGTCTTCTAGCATGATGTTGAAATAATGTGTTTGAGATGATTAAATTGTTCTTGTCGCAAAAATCTACCAGCCTATTTCCCCTGTCGTTTCTTGTGCCTAGACCAAATAAACCTACTACCGCTCCTTCCCTACCCTCACCTACCACGGCATTAAAATCCCCCGTAATTAATAAATTTTCATGTCCTTTTACGTATCTTAATATGTCTTCGATATCTTTGTAGATGGCTTCTACCTCTTCATCACTATAGCTAGAGGTGGGCATGTATACTTGTATTATTACTGTGTTTACCGGTTTAGATTCTAATTTAACCATGAGTAGTCTTTCGTTCTTTTGTAAGTAACTTTCTACACAGTATCCTATCTTTTTCCGCATAACTATCCCCACACCCAAATTTCCTTCCTCTGCTCCTGTATGAATTACCCTAAAGTCTCCACTCCAAAAATCCCCCGCCTCTTGCCACTGAACTTCGCTAATCCCTACTGTATCTAGTGATAACCTATTTATTTCGATTTTTAGGTTCTCTAGCTTACCTACTTGCTTCATACTTCTAACATTCCACGCTCCGACTCGCAGAATGTTCCCGACTCTTATTTTTAACTTTCCGATCGCATCCTCCGAAGTAGTCCCCTCCCGGAGATCCGAATGGGGGACTATTTTAACTCCAGAATCTTTTACCCCAGAGAATGCCATTATGTTTGTTATAATTTAGGTACGCTGTGTACTTGGGAGGCGGCTCCGTGGCGTAGTGGTATGTGTGTGACTACTACGCCCAAGGTCCCGGGTTCGAATCCCGACACGGTCCGCTTGAAAAATGTTAGGCGAGCATTTTTCACAAAAATACACCCTCGTTCGGATGAGAGGTAAAATGGAGGTCCCGTGTGTGAGTGTTATCACGCACGTTAAAGATCCCTACCTTGCTTGGAACAGCAAGGGTTCGCAAAATTCCAAATTTTCCAGGTAAAAAACTCGCTTCCTGGCCAATGTAGTACCTTCGGTGGAGCATTGGAAAATCACATGTAATGTGTACTTGGGAGATAATGTGGTGGTTTCCCGTTGCCTTCCACATCGCGGTAGTGTGTCTTAGACTGCCATACCGACCCCTATGGTCTCTGCCAATCTAAGTACCGAAGAGCCGCTGCCCTCTTTCGGGACCTGTCTTAGTCTGGTTCCTCACTAACGACCCTACTACTTTGGTTGGACCTGTAGTTTGGATCTTTAGCTCATTAGAACGCGCAAGCCATTTCACCTGTTCTAGTAATTTAGAACTTCGGCAAGGTGCAGGTCCATTCGAAATGGGTAAAATATAATATATATTTAGAAAACATTTGAAGAGGAACCGAGCTGTATCTAGACTGGGAATTTCAGGGAAATGTATAGGCTAGCTCAGAATAGCAATCAATGAAGGTACGCATCCAACCATTTCCAAGACGAAAAACCTAATGACGAAAAAAAAATTGTACTTTGTAATGCAATAAACAACATCAAGTTTAAAGAAAGGTTTATTTAAATATAAATCAAGCTAAGCGACTACACATCTTGAGAGCTTCTTACGTTCTCACATTCTTTTTACGTTCTACTGTGTCTCTAAACAACAAGTTACAGTAACCCCTTACTTACTCCCTCTACTACCCTTAGGTCCATCGACGCACGCAGAAGGCCTGTAATATTTTACACATCCTCCGGCGCAGCGATACAACTTAGCTTATCACTTCTTATTTCTAAAGGATACAATAATTGTATTGGGCGCCTAATTACGGTGCCATTCGCAATCTTAACGTAACAGGCACGCACTTTGCCATCACGGCCGTTTATAACGTCGTTCACCAACCCTAATTTCCACAATAACCGTCGCTTATCATTTCCATGTATTAATACGACATCCCCTTGCTTAATCGCACACTCACGCACATTCACGTTATGATGAGCTCCTCTTAATAATTGTAAATATTCTGCGCTCCATCTTTTCCAAAAGTAGTCTATAACGTTTGTTCTCTGCTTCCATAGCCTACGAATTTCATCTCCATTAATAACACGGTCAACAAAAGGAATAGTAGCTAAAGCGGGTCCCAATAAAAAATGCGAAGGGGTTAATGGCATTAAATCCATAGGTTCACTACCTAGGTATGTGAGCGCGGGCGTTTATTGTTGCTTCAACCTCGGTAATGAGTGTATTTAGTTGATCTAAATTTAGTAAAGAACGTCCTATCGTAGCCCTAAGGGCGTCTTTTACACTTTTTACAAGTCGCTCGTAAAATCCTCCGTGCCAAGCCGCTCGCTCTATTATAAATTTCCACTTAATTTGGTGACTGTTTACAAACTCGATCAATTCTGTACTCGCCATCACTTCGTTTAAAGTCGATATTTCACGTGATATTCTTTTAAATGTTTTAGCGTTATCTGAGTAAATGACCTTAGGAATCCCTCTACGGGCAAAGAACCGTTTACAAGCACTGATTGTAGACGCAACATCCATTTTCAAAACAATCTCTAGATGAAGTGCTCGTATAACCGCACAGGTAAATAAAATCACATAATATGGCTTTGAGTGATAACCCTCTTTAAAATACAACAGTCCGGCGAAGTCTAAACCTGTCACTTCAAAGGGCTTTGTTTGCTGTATTCGATCTCTAGGTAACGGCGCGAAGGAATGCGACCCTGATTTTCCACGAAGTCGTTTACAGATAACACATCTTGCTAAAACGGACTTTATTAATTGCCGTCCTCGTACAATCCAAAATCGTTTACTTAATTCGTAAAGTGTCGCATTGACACCACTATGATGAAGAGTTTTATGAAACTTCATTATTAGTAGTTTACTTAAATGTGTTTTTTTCGGTAGAATAACGGGATGCTTGAAGTCGAAATCTTCTCTTAAATTATGAAGACCTCCACCCAAATGCAGCAATTCGTGTTTATCCTCTTGTACGCTGTTAATCTCCGAATAATAAACCTCCCGCTGAGCTATTTCGACCCTTTCAAATTCGTTTACGGTTAAGCTCTTTATTTCTTTACTATTTCTGGTTCTTAAATTTCCTATAAATCGTAAAACATATGCCGTTATCCGCACTAAACGATCAAAATCACTGTATCTGGAAGAATCTATAAATTGATTGCTACCTTTTATATTGTCGTTAATTAGTAAAGACATTTTCGATACTATATCTATCGTTGACGTAGCTGTCTCTATTGTATTATCTGGCCACGTTTGTTCACTTTCTAGCAACCACTTAGGACCGTGTAACCAAGTTTCGGAATTTATTAAAGTACTTGCACTTATTCCGCGGGTTAATAAGTCCGCAGGGTTCTCGCGACCGGACAATGTCTCCATGTTATATCTTTCGATAAGGTCTGAATTTCTTTAACACGGTTAGTCACATATGGTTTCCATTTTGACGCATCGCCTTTAATCCAATGTAACGCGATTAGAGAATCTGTCCAACACACTACCTTATCTATTTTAATTAACACATTAGTTTTTCAGCATCACCGCGGAAATTAACTCGGCATAATTATTATCCAACATTCCTTTGATAGCAGCGTTATATGCACATATTTTGTTAATATTGGTCAATTTAAACTTTAGCCTCTGAGCACGAACTTGCGCGCTAATTAAATTATCATTTTCAATGACTGCATCCTCACTCTTCCACGATAACGCTACTAAATATCGATCATCACATTTATGAACGTTATTTTTCAAAAAATTATCGAAAAATTTCTTATCGTCGTCTGCTTCTTTGGTTATACCTATTGTTTCCAAATCCCCCATGCTTTCGATTGCGGCTTCTGTTTTTATAACTGTCGCATGTAACACTGTTTGCAGATTTACTCCTATGGTTGTAGCATCAACTGGTATGGGGCCATGCAAAGCATAACCAAATTTCGTGTCCACCGCTACTAAACCTTTGTTTAGACGAATATTGTTTCCTGTCACTACTGACCAGTAATTGTCTGCCCCAATAAGGATACTAATTCCATCAACAATTAACGCTCGATTTATATTAAAAGGGATATTGTCAGCAAGCTGCAAGTTTTGATACTCTACCACGCTTTCTTTAGGTATATGTAAATCATCCATGCAAATTTCTGGTACTTCCACAGCCTCAATCTTTAAAATTTCATCTGTATATTGTCCCTTCAAAGTAATTAAAACGCGGTTGTAAAGCTTAAAGGAATCGATGCATTATTTCCAAACGCGGCAATACGAACCCTATGTTGACCAACTACAGGTAAATTTAATACCCTTGATAGATTCTCCTTAATAAATGAAAGTTGACTACCGCCGTCCATAACTAATCTGATTAACTTCTTTGAATTTTCGCCAAAAGCATAAACACAAGCCGTTTGCAATAGCACATTTTTGTTTACGTTTGTCATCAAACTGGACACCGACGGCGCCAAAGTGTTCATTGAACTCTCGCTTTCGTTAATTTCATTGCAATACCTGTCGTGTCAGCGTTGTATCTTTCTTTACCTGGCTTAAAGCTTGGATCGCACATTGTTGTAGCATGCCGGCCTCTGCATTCCTTACATCTTAAGAATCTATTTTTACAATACTTAGCACTATGGTTATTTCTCGACAACGGTAACAATTTCCAGCTGCCTTAAGAATTTCTTTCTTCCTTGTTAAAGGTACATCTGTGTCACACATTTCGGTTTTATGGTCTTTCTTGCAGAAAGCACAGCATTCAAGACGTTTGTTCGGCGTGACTAATAAACTAGACGCAGTTCCTTTGTAATGCGTTGGGAGCATCTTTCTTTACAACCTGCATCCGGATTTAAAGCTTGTTCTAAGGACTCAATTTCGTTTTAAGAAACCGTAATAAATCTTTACCTGGCGATCTGAATCTTCCTCTGACCTTAATGATGAACTTTCTAAATTATTCGCAATAATTTCTAGATGATTGGATGATTTCATTTTCATTTGTCGATAAAATCCTAAACGCAATTCCGTTGGCAACGACTTAGTGAGGGTCGACTTTACGATCATGTTGTATTGAGAACTAGATACTTCTAATATTTCAAGAGCACGCATAGCTGAAGTAATTAGATTGTAATTCTTCCTTAAAGTGCTTACGTCATTTTTAGATTTTACAGGTTCGATTTTCATAATGCTATCAATATATTGTTCAATTAGCCGTTCCCCATTTCCAAATTGATCTTTTAATATATTTAAAGCTTCTTCATAAAATGCTCCAGATGGAGGAAATCCTTCAATTGCTTCAGCGGCCCTTCCCGTGACATACATTCGCAGGTAGTTGAATCAATCTCCGTTCGTTAATTGTTGATTGTCGTGGATCATACTTCTGAATTGTTCCCAGAAAGGAAGCCAGCCCTTTGCAGTACCATCATACTTCGCTAACTGTACACGTTGAAGCTTCACTGACGTAAAGGACGGCCTACTTGTTTCGTTACTTACTGGTACCGTATTCGTTAAATTCGAGTCAACCTCTATCTGCGATTTTTCTGGACATTTTAATCTAAATTCCAACTTAGACATTGTAGTTACAGCAACCTCTTCATATTCATACCTTTTCATTAACTCGTCCTCTATATTTTCATTAAGCAGAGGTTCAATTTGCTTATCAATTTCTTTCAGATTATCACTCGCAAGCTTTAACTTTGACATAGCTGTATAAATGTCTTCAACACTGAAACTACTTTCTAGCATAGAATTTATATTATTAACTGTTTTAGTTAACTGCGTTCTACAAATTGTCCGTTTTACTTGTTCCATCATGAAGCCTCGATTGTATAGCCGTTTGTTAAATATTCGCGTTCCCGTTCCGTTATTTCGAATATTTACGTTAAAGCTCGTTTATATTTATCACCAGATCGTTCCCGGGTTTCGGCACCAAAGTTTGATGTAATGCAATAAACAACATCAAGTTTAAAGAAAGGTTTATTTAAATATAAATCAAGCTAAGCGACTACACATCTTGAGAGCTTCTTACGTTCTCACATTCTTTTTACGTTCTACTGTGTCTCTAAACAACAAGTTACAGTAACCCCTTACTTACTCCCTCTACTACCCTTAGGTCCATCGACGCACGCAGAAGGCCTGTAATATTTTACACATACTTAAACCTAATAATTATTATAAACAACTACAGGTGTTGGTTTTGCAATATTTTCAACTAATGTTGATTGTGCGAAAGGATATATTGCAAAAATATTACCTTGGCAAATGTCTAAGCTTTGGGAGATCAGACAGAAAAAAGGTGCCTTTTGGAATGTTGCGCTTTAGATATATGATGATAGCATGGACAGACATGGTCAATAGCAAAGAGGTTCTATAAATAGTAGGGGAAGCAGAATATCTGGAAAACAACAAAAAAATAGGAGAAACAGAAGGAAGGACCGGTTCTAACGCATTTGGGGAATAGTGCAGGATATATAAATAGAGATAAGAAAAAGGAGATGAAGATGTAAACCTAGATCAGACTATTGCATGCAGATAGTGAAAGATGTAGACTATGGGAATTACAGGGAAATGTGTAGGTTAGGTCAAATAGGGAACAATGGAGGTACGAGTCTAACCAATTCCAGGACTGAAGACTTAATGATGATGATGGCTTTGTATAATTAATATTCAACAATGCATATTAAATCAAACAGCTTTCATGGATGAGTGTCAAAAATATTACAACTTTTTAAACAAAACAATATTAATAGAATTCATTAAAAAAGAAATAGGGGAAGACATATTACAAATAACAGATGTGGATATTTGTAGGCGGCTCCGTGGCGTAGTGGTATGTGTGTGACTACTACGCCCAAGGTCCCAGGTTCGAATCTCGACACGGTCTGCTTGAAAAATGTTAGGCGAGCATTTTTCACAAAAATACACCCTCGTTCGGATGAGAGGTAAAATGGAGGTCCCGTGTGTGAGTGTTGTCACGCACGTTAAAGATCCCTACCTTGCTTGGAACAGCAAGGGTTCGGCAAAATTCAAAATTTTTCAGGTAACAAAAACTCGCTTCCTGGCCAGTGTAGTACCTTCGGGTGGAGCATTGGAAAATTACATGTAATGTGGATATTTGTGCAGATAAATTTATAGAGAAATTAAAACAAAGTATTGATAAATTCACATATAATTTTGAGAAAAGTGTAGTTTATTCAGTTATTTTTCAAAATAAATATAGACTATTATATATTTTTGAAAAGCCCAAAAAATGCTTAATTTAATTAGTTAAAAATATATAGGGTGTCCTATTTAAAAAAACATATGTTTGCTTCATAATTAAGAGACGGATGACGCATGAAAGAAACAAACTATGCCACTGGATTCTAAAAAAAAGTTCTAAAAGAATACCTTATCATCTCTGCAATAAGTTAAAAAAGTTAGCCAAGAGCGAGTCGAGCTCACACTATTAGGGTTCCGTACCAATACTACAGTGAGCAATCAATAAACCAAATTAACCTGTTTTTATTTTTTATGTATATTTAAATCTTATCCAAATTTGATTGTGATAACTGAAAAATGAATATATTGTCCCACATTGTACTGGTACATTATTAGTTTGAGCTATATCATGAAGACTACTGGACCGAAAATTATAAAAAAAATATTTTTAGAAACCTTTTAGAATCCTCTTTCAAATGATCCTCACACGATATATTTATTAAAACTTTTTTTCTTTTGACCGAATTAACCCGCACCATTTTAATCTAAAAATATTTTTTTCTATTTTCTGACTATCGATATATGTGTGCGCCATAAAGACTTAGCATTGTGCCAAATTTCAAATTCCTATGTTACATAGTTTTCGAGAAAAACCTCTGTGACAGATGGACACGATAGTGATCTTATAAAGGTTCCATTATACCTCATAAGGTACGGATTCCTAAAAACAACCGAGATAGGGGGAATGCCCCAAAAGTAAAAATTTTGAATTTTATCCTGTATCTCAAAAACAACAAGGGCTATGAAAATTTTGTTGGCGGCATGTTTAGTTTCACAAAAAAGCATACAGTGTCGCGAAAACGGCAACCCTCTATCTTTAAAAATAAGTGAGATACCTTGCAAAAGTGTCCAAAAATGGACACCCTGTACATCACGTACTGATGAATGATTACATAAATGTGTTTGTGACTTTTGTAAATAGTCTTTCCGGACTGTATGTTGGTAATATAATTATTACTGAGGTCTCCAATTTGTTCTTTCTGTATCACCCATCCCACTCTACAACATTTTTGAGCTAGTCCGAAATCTAATTCTTTTGAATTTCAATTCTACTATTTTGTCCCTGTTTTGTTGCGGTATTTGGTGTAGGCAAGTCACTTTACTGCTTTCTTTCGTGTTTGCACAGAATACCGTAACATATGGCTATTAAAAGGCTTATTTGTTTTGAACACAAATTAAACGGAAATGCAAATCTTCTGCAATGCCTCGTATTAGAAAAATTAAATGATCACTTTTAAAAGGGATATTTATGTAAACTCAGTCCAACCAAAGCAAATTCTTTGATTAATAAATGTCACTGGTAACCTGGCCGTGTTTGAAACAAAATCACAACAAACCAAGACAAGTTCGACTTGTATTTAATGCAGCTGATAGATACAATGGCATAAATCTAAAGGATATTCTGCTTAAAGGCCTAAATCAGTTAGTCTCTTTGTTTGGAGCTTTACTTTGATTTAGAGAAAAAAGATTAAAACTATAGAAGAAATTATATTGTCAGTTGGTGTTATGGCTGTTATAAATGAATTAATAGTCAGCCACACTTGGGGTTGGCCAGGTTGAGAGACACAGTGGTTACAGACTTTTCCAATGTTGGCTTATCATTATTATTGCAGTTTCCATGTTCATTGTAATTATTAATGAAGTCATCTAATAATATTGTTTAATTATTCAGTGCTCTGACTGACGACACAACTGTACAGTCGTTTTACATATGAAGTATAAAATTTTAATGAACCTACAATACAAAGTAAAAAAGAACTAATGGCAAGTGCCCTTGTGCCCAAATTTGAGTCACTTGTCATTAATTCTTTTTTACTTTGTATTAAGTTAAGACATGTTTTCACATTACTCGGGGTTAAGATTTACGTGAATTTTTATTTCAATTATTTAGGAAAATACGTAGTAAGGATTTGTAGAGATCCAGCTACCCCAGTGCCTGGAAGGAGTATTTGATTTTTAAAAAAGAAACGTGAGGACTGAATATAGAATAACCAAAGCAATGAGGTTTTATACGGAATAGCAGTCTTCCACATAGACAAAGACATCACAAAGTTTGCGACAACCGATCGTTTGGTGCCCATAGATATTGACCAAGACAAGACCTTTCAGGGTAAGTGTTAATGTAAAGTAAAATTTTTAGTTGGAAACCTTGTTAGTTATCATTTTTGTATTTCTGTATTTATTTTTCTATTTTCTTCCCATCTATCTAAAGGAACCCACTCCTGCACCACTGCAGTGAGCTAATGCACCCTTTTATTGTTAAGGGTTCCCACCCCTTCAAGGCAATGCAAAATTTAAATTGTTTCACCCGTAACAGTAAACAAATTACACATGTAACAGCATCTATAAAATGTATTACATTTATAATTACTAACGATGGTTTAGGTTTGTTTTGATATTATATTAATTGAAGTTACGTTAATTTAATTGATTGGAGATACGAATATGGACAAATGAAAGAATGCATCCAAAATGACAAATACAAGTAATGTCCACACGTATGTCATTCTTACTTCAATGAATAGAACCCTAATCTACATCACAATCGCAGCAATGTTAGACAGACAAATACAAGAGTGGCCATAGCATTAATAAAATTTTTAGGTACCTAACTTAGAAACGATGTGCAATGCATTGTATTGTCGTTACCTAGTTGATAAAAGTTGAGGCAAGTGTCAATAATTGGTCGATTGGAAAAATAACTTACAGTGTTAAGAAATTAAATGATAATTATCTGTAGAATTTATAGTTAAGTTGCATAAGAAATCATTACAGGTATACAAAGATCAAACAGAACTTCCAAACACGGGTGACCGAATTCTGAAAGATTGCTGCTTTCAATGCAAGGCATGGTGCACAAAAATGCTTGAGTAAAAGGGGTCAGTGCGTTCAAAGCAGTCCCGGAGAGACTGCAAAACCATTTCTAGTGCCTTAAGTTTTGATAACTCTGACAACAGACAAATTGTAAAAGTTAACAAATTTCTGATGACAATTCATAAATTTGTTGGTAACTTCGAGGTAATTATAATCTGACAGAGACGGAGATGAAATTTTGGGTACATTTAAATATTGCTACAAATATCTATATTTGCTAAACAAAAGCATAAAATATGTTCAAAATTATTTTTAGAATACAAAGGGGGTAACTTAAATGATATAAGATAGAGCTCACCGCGAAAAACCCAATATGACACAACTATCAAATTTAAATGACACACGTTCTCAAATGAGGTAGACTGGTTCTGGTATACGATTCATTACAGATACCTCCATATAAGAAAAAATCAAATGGTAAGAAATCTGGCAATCTAACTGTCTACTTAATAGAACCTATTCTCCGAATCCACCTATTAAGATAGTTAATGTCTAACTATTGTCTTACTCTGCCAGCACAATGATGAGATGTTCTATTTTGCTAGAAGTGCATAAAGTTTTCATGTAAACCCGGGTTTCTGTGGATAGCTTATTGGTTTTCTAATTCTTGCACTATTAAAACTTCAATAGTGTTATCCAATATGTTGAGATATGTTGCTCTAGTTAAATTTGCATGTATAAACAAAGGATCAATAATAATTTCACCTAATATATTAGCTCAAACATTTTTTTTTTTAAAATGCTATAAATGTCCATCGATGTGGATTCACAATACTCTAGTAATGACAGTTTTGTTCATTCATATTTCCATTTGAAAAAAAGTGTATTCATCAGTAAAACAAATGCTGTGTATTAGTTTAGATTCGTTGTTTATTTTGGTTGTTATACTTTTAGAAAATTCAAACTGCTTATCTGGTTCATGATCACTATGCTCTTGCATAATTTGCTATTATATGCATTTTCAATACTTTCCTAACTGGTTTCTATACCCTATTCAAGATAATTATGGGATTATGTCATACACAGTAATAAAGTGCTAGAGATTGTAAAATGTGAACGTAACTATGAACGTAGGTTTAATGATATTAGGAGTTGGTGTGTATCAGTTGGCAGTTCTGTTCGGTGCTGCAACATTTTTTACTTCTATTACTTTGGCATTTCTCATTTTATTGTCATTGTTTAGTTTTTGTAGTAAATCGTTGGTGCTTTATATTTGCTAAATAAAACACTTTATACATTGCAAGTTTCGAGTATTTAACATTTAAAATGTCTAAACATTTGGATTCGCACGCACAAGAAATGGTTACTTCTCTAATTCAGTACTCTGAGAAAGAACGGGATAATAGTGGCCCATTTTTCCCTTTAACAGCTGTAAGAGACGTAAGTAACTGAATTTTGTGTTTTACGTATAATTTTTTCATGTCGAGTAGAAAATTACATCTACTATGAAAGTGCACTGTGTCACTGTTAAGTTTAAGTGAGGTTACAACTTATATTTTTTAAATCAAATGTTTATATATAAAATAACTTAACCATGACAATGCAGCATTTATTTGAATTATGACGTCAACCCATATTTAACGTGAATAGGGTATATAACCCTACTGCTGTAGACACTTGTCTAGTCAATAAAGTCTAATTGTTAACTGCTCAAGTACATTAATTAGACTTGCATCATCAAGTATTCTGCAAGTATTTCATCTTGTATTTGCAATCGATCAAGTTTTTTCAACCTTAGTAACTAAATTTCAAACGTAATTAACGCTTTGGTCTTAAATGTTCTTAAAAAACAATGATTCTCAGACCCAAATATGATCATTTTTTCATGCTCAGCTAGTGTAAATCATTGAAAAAGTAATATTTCAAAACACGCTTATAATTCTGTAACTGTACTTAAAATAGGTGTTAACTAAAGTATTGAATGGGTTTTTAAAACTCTTACTTATACTAAAGGTCAATGTAATAATATTACAAATAATAATGCATAAAGGAATTATTGTACAGCAATATTAACATAGGCATGTACCGACATTCCAAAAATATTTTAATTCAGCCCATTGTACAAGAACTAAGAATTCACAAAAATTGAAGGTTATTTTCAAATAAAACCAGACAATAAATAAAAAAAGTTTCAAATTTTCAGTCACGAATAGTCACTATTGTGAACACCGAACAACTTTTCTAAAGGAATCGAGAAATGCATCTGCCGTACAGATCACAAAACCAGTATCATCACAGCTTTTCCTAATCTTTTATGCATTTTATTATCAATATATATAATTAGGCGCACCTAATAGACATATGGGCATGCTTTAAAACCAAGACAAGAATTCTGACCAACCAGAAATTGTAAATACAAAATATATAATGAGACAAAATAATAGTTTTAACCAAAATTATACAACTACAATCTTTTCAAAGCAAAAGTGTGTTTAATAATAAACCTATTACTAAAAAATAAGAATCAGCCAGTTATGTTTTGTTTACATAAAGGTTTCCAGTACATCATTTTCATTAATATAAATAAATTTCCCAAATTGTTCAAAACAATTTAATAAAAAAACTTGCATAATTCTGAAATAAGACTCTAGAGTTGATTGAAATGTAACCATCTATTTTATTTTTAACGTTTATATAACATGTTCCCATTTCCAATGGACCTGCACCTTGCCGAAGTTCTAAATTACTAGAACAGGCGAAATGGCTTGCGTGTTCTAATGAGCTAAAGAGCCAAACTACAGGTCCAACCAAAGTAGTAGGGTCGTTAGTGAGGAACCAGACTAAGACAGGTTCCCGAAAGAGGGCAGTGGCTCTTTCGGTACTTAGATTGGCAGAGACCATAGGGGTTGGTATGGCAGTCTAAGACACACTACCGCGATGTGGAAGGCAACGGGGAAACCACCCCATTATCTCCCAAGTACTCAGCGTACTTAAATTGTAACAAACATGATGGCATTCTCTGGGGTAAAAGATTCCGAAGTTAAAATAGTCCCCCATTCGGATCTCCGGGAGGGTACTACTTCGGAGGATGCGTTTGGAAAGTTAAAAATAAGAGTCGGGAACATTCTGCGAGTCGGAGCGTGGAATGTTAGAAGTATGAAGCAAGTAGGTAAGCTAGAGAACCTAAAAAACGAAATGAATAGGTTATCACTAGACATAGTAGGGATCAGCGAAGTTCGGTGGCCAGAGGTGGAAGATTTTTGGGGTGGAGACTTCAGGGTAATTCATACAGGAGCAGTGGAAGGAAATTTGAGTGTGGGGATAGTTATGCGGAAAAAGATAGGATACTGTGTAGAAAATTACTTACAAAAGAACGAAAGAGTACTCATGGTTAGATTAGAATCTAAACCGGTCAACACAGTAATAATACAAGTATACATGCCCACTTCTAGCTACAGTGACAAAGAGGTAGAAGCCATCTACAAAGATATCGAAGGCATATTAAGATACGTAAAAGGACATGAAAATTTAATAATTACGGTGGATCTTAATGCCGTGGTAGGTGAGGGTAGGGAAGGAGCGGTAGTAGATTTATTTGGTTTAGGCGCAAGAAACGACAGGAGAAATAGGCTGGCAGAATTTTACGACAAGAACAATTTAATCATCACAAACACATTATTTCAACATCATGCTAGAAGACGATATACGTGGAAGATGCCTGGAGATATAGGAAGATATCAAATAGATTACATTCTTGTTAGACAACGGTTTAGGAATCAAGTAAAAGACTGTAGAAGCTACCCAGAAGCAGATATAGATACTGACCACAACATTGTAATTATGAAGGCCACACTTAAATTTAAGAATGTGAAAAAAGAAACGGATAAAGGCACTTTGACTTAGAGAAACTAAAAGATAAAGATATTCAAGAAAGATTCGAAAAAAAGTCAAATGAATTGCTCAAAGACATCGGGAAAATATCTGATACTAAGGAAGTAGAAACAGAATGGAATAACATTAAATCCAGCCTAGACATGGCGGTCAGAGATATTCTGGGGTATACACAAAAAGAAAATAAGAAACCTTGGATAACAAAGGATATCCTAAATTTAATAGAAGAAAGAAGAAAATACAAAAATAAATCAGACGAAACAGGAAAATAGAGATACAAAGCCATAAAATGGGAAATTATTCGAAAATGCAGGAAAGCTAAAGAACAATGGATTGATGAAAAGTGTAAAGAGGTACAAACGAAGATGGGAATAGGAAAGACAGACGAAGCATACAAATTAATTAGAATGAATTTTAGGGATATAAAACCGTATAGCAAAACTATAAGGAACGCTGGTGGAAACGTCATTATAGAAAACGTAGAGAAAGTGGGTAGATGGCAAGAATATATAAGGAATTTATATGCAGGAGAGTAACTAACTGCATTAGAACAGGAATCAGACATTGAAAATGTTGACTTGGGATATCCTATACTTAGAGATGAGTTTGAATTAGCATTAAAAAAGTCTGAAAAATGGTAAGGCGCCGGGAACAGATGAGGTGCAAGCAGAAACTCTAGAAGCCGCTGGACAAGCAGTAACAGAACGTCTCTTCCAACTTGTAAGCTATATGTATGAGACAGGCAAGATACCCAAAGATTTCAAACGTAGCATCATAGTAACTATACCAAAAAAGAAAGGCGTGAATAGATGTGAAAATTTTCGAACAATAAGTTTGACAGCACACGTGTCAAAAATATTAACTAGAATTGTGCAAAGGCGAAAGGAAAAACGGGCCGAAGAAATACTAGGAGAAGACCAATTTGGGTTTAGGCGAAAGAGGGGAACACGGGAGGCTATTTTAGCTCTGAGAGTGATAATGGAGAAAACAATAGAAAAAGGGGAAAGTGTGTATAGAGGGTTTGTAGATCTGGAAAAAGCATTCGACAATGTAAATTGGAAAAAAATGTTTGAAATACCCAAAAAGATTGGAATGAGTTATAGGGATAGACGAATAGTACATAGCTTATACAAAGAGCAAACAGCAGTAATAGAATTAGAGCAGGAACGTAGAGAAGTAAACATTAGGAAAGGGGTGAGACAGGGATGTGCCCTATCCCCATTGATTTTTAACTTGTACATAGAAGAGGCAATGAATACTGTCAAATGCAGGAAGACATTTGGAATTACTATGCAGGGACAACAAATTGATATGCTTAGATTTGCAGATGATATAGCGGTATTAGCGTCTAGCAAGGAAGAGTTAGAAGCTGCTCTTAATGAAATGGAAACGGTTCCAACAGAGAGATACGGTATGAAAATTAACAAAACTAAAACTAAAGTTCTAGTATGCAAAGGTGGGGAAAATAAATCAAAAACAAGAATACAAATAGGTAACACGAACTTACATGAGGTTAAGGATTTCTGTTACCTAGGAAATCAAATAATGCAAGATGGGAAAAGCACAAAAGATATAAAACAAAGATTAGCACAAGGACGTGCTACATTTAACAAGAAAAAGCAACTACTGTGCTCAAAGACCACAAACATAGACACAAGGAAAAGATTGCTTAAAACATATGTGTGGAGCACAGCACTGTACGGCTGTGAAGCCTGGACAGTAGGAGAAACTGACAAGAAAAAGGTAGAAGTCTTTGAAATGGGTTGCTACAGACGTATGATGAAGATATCATGGACAGACAAAGTTAAGAACGAAGAGGTACTAAAAATGGTAGGGGAAGAAAGAAATATGTGGAAAACGGTAAAAAATAGGAGAGATAGGATGATAGGCCACATACTACGACATGAGGGAATAGTGCGGAATATATTAGAAGAAGAGATAGAAAAAAAGAGAAGAAGAGGCAGACCTAGGTTAGACTACTGCACACAGATAGTAAAAGATGTAGGCTGTAGGGATTTCAGGGAGATGTGTAGGCTAGCCCAGAATAGAAATCAATGGAGGTACACATCCAACCAATCCCAAGATGGATAAACTAATGACGAAAAAATAACTGTGCTTAAACATGCTAATTATTATAAGTAACTACAAGAATTGGTTGGGCAATATTCTCGAATAATGTTAAGTGTGTGAAAGGATTTACTGGAAAACCATTATTTCGGCAAATGTCTAAGTGTTACGGGATCTTGGTAGCCACAGGTTGCTTAACCCCCTTCACTGAATCTCGGTGAAATAGGGCATAAAATTAGAAAACAATAGAAGGGGAACGAGCTGTATACACATGCTGTGTGAGAATTTCAGGGAACTATGTAAGCTAGCTCAGAATATAAATAAGTGCAGGTACGTGTCCAACCAGTTTTGAGACGAAAAAATAAGCACAGATAAATCTGTAGATTAGTATAAACAACTAGTTGTTGGTTGCGAAATATCTGCAACTAATGTTGACCGTGCGAAAAGATATATTGGAAAATATATTAAATCGGTAAATGGTTAAGTGTTAGGGGAACTTGGCAGCCACAGACTGGTTACCTCCCTTCACAACCGTGCATTTATATTTCCAATGCTCCACCAGAAGGTACTACATTGGCCAGAAGGCGAGTTTCTTGTTGCCTGGAAATTTAGAATTTTTCCGAACCTTTGCTGTTCCAGGCAAGGTAGGGATCTTTAGCGTGCGTGACAACAGTCACACACGAGACCTCCATTTAACCTCTCATCCGAATGAGGGCATAATTTTTGTGAAAAATGGTCACCTGTCATTTTTCAAGCAGTCGGCCGTGTCGGGATTTGAACCCAGGACCTTGAGATCCGTAGTCTTACGCTTACTACATTGATCCAAGGCGACGACTACTCTCCTTTCACAACCACTGAAGGTCGGAGAAATAGGGTATATAACTGTAAAACAATAGAAGTTGACCGAACTGCATCTAACAAGAAAGAACAGCGCCTATGAGGAAAGACAACAAACTTAGAATAAGAAGAAAATTGTTGAAAGCATATGTGTGGAGCACAGCACAGTATGCTTATGAAATACGGGCAGTCTGAGACCCAGACAGAAAAACGGTAGCAGCCTTTTGAAATGCTGTGCTTCAGATGTATGAGGACGATAGCATGGAAAGACAAAGATAATAACAAATAGGTTATAGAAATAGTAGGGGAACAAGAATATTTGGGGAAAAAGAGAAATAGAAGGGCAGAATACGTTCTAAGGCATTTTTGGGGAACAGTATGGGATATATTACAAGCAGAGATAGGAAAAAAGAGGTAGATGTAGACCTAGATCAGATAGTGATAGTTGCAGACTGTGCAAATTTCAGGGAAATCTGTAGGTTAGTTCAGAATAGGAAACAATGATGGTACGCGTCTAACCAGTTCCAGGACTGAAGACCTAATGATGATGATAACATGTTACTTTAAAAATGAAAATCCGGTAGTTTCATATTCAGGTAATTTATGATTGCAGCATTTGCCCTTTTTGTAAATACATTTTAAAGATACATAGTCATGATGATCAAACCTATAATGGCACTCTTAATAACAGCAGAACAAACAAATTGACATATATGATATGGCAACATACAAAAATATATTGTAATGCAAAAAATTATGTTGGTCAAAGGAGCATATAAAGCTGAAAACATCTATCATAGTGAATTTACTTAAGTCTCGGCTTTTATTACTTAAATCTAATAATGACAGTCTAATGATGTTGAACATTACATTATAATTGTAAGAATATATTATAAACTAATTCAAATGTTTTCTATTTCAAGGCCACCCGTGACCATTATAATTTTTAGTATCCCAGTACAAATATTTTTAAATGTGTTGTTCGATAAATAATATGTATATAAGTGAGTTAGAACGTCTCAATATAATAGTTCATTTTATGTTATAAAACAACTAGTTTCTGCTTCCAGTATTAACTATTTCATATATTACATTCAATGGTTCAAATTTCACATCTACAGTAAAAGTTAGTGAAAGGTAATCACTAAACAGGCAAATTAAAACGAGCATTAAAATTTAATTCAAAGTCTGTTAATATTTATATTATCATAATGCAACCAGATAAAATACATACTTACTTCTAAAATAAACTGCTGCTATATATTACACAACTTACCTTAGAAGTGAAGTACTCATGTTTATATCATTATGGTGTTATTAAATTATATACTTAATATTATCAAGTAATACAACTTGATACATCCACCCAGATCTCATCCATTAACCAAGCTTATTAATATATAGCTAAAAAGTAGTCTTTATTTTTTGCTTTCATGTACTCAAACAGACAAATTCAGAATGAATATAGTGTTAAACATATTTCTCTAAATAATTTTTTAACAGGGTTATTTTTTTAATTGAGCTATAGACAATACTATCGATATACTACGATCTTTAATTATTAACAATATAAATATATTTGTATAAAATATATTCACAGTTTTAAAAAAGACAAATGATTTTGTCCAAGAGTATACCTCAAACACCATTCTTAGGACCAACCAGAGTGTCTATCATGTTATTGGAGACCATTATTGTATTGGTTGGTGTTTTAAACATTTCTTATGCTATATTCCTTGTTTCACATTTGTATATTTTCATAAGTTCATAGACAGGCAATTAGAAACTACAGAGTACACATTTTTAAAATTAGTGAACGACAGTGGTTATAGCCGATTGGTGTGAAAAAGTATGTTAATACTAACCTATTTTTACACATTATTTTGAAATAAGTATAACTCAGATTTAAGTGGTACATTTTCAACCTAAATATTGTATGTATTCTTTAAAGGAATCTCATTGAAATCTTAACATTTTTCATGTAAAGAATTTCTATTATCTACTAATGCAACGCCATATTCAGAAAGTCACTTTAGAAATACATTATTAATTATGCGTAGATCATTAGTATCCATATTAATTAAATCTAATTATCATTTGATTTTGAATTCATGTTGGGCCCATCACTGCAAGCACAAAAAATCTTAATTTAGAGTCCGCCAATGTACAATTTATAATGTCCTCTATCTTAGTATGTTGCAAAAGAATTTTCAAATGACTAATATAAAACTATAAGCTATAGCTCTTTTTGGAACGGCTTATTGGCTTATTGGCTTATTGAAATTTCATTGTGACCAAGTGTTAAATGGTCTACAAATTTAATTTAAATTAAAAGATAATGTAATGTAATTGTAATAAAAACCTACCTTTAATATTTAAAGTCAATTTGTTCTCAAAATAGGTTGATAAATCAAAATTAGCATGGTAATTTTTGAAACTTTATGACTAGTGATTGACTAGGTTATAATTCTGTGTATGGTTGATGTTTCTTTTTTTGACAAGTTAAAAATAAGATACAGGTCCATGTTTTTAACTGTCTGCTTTTGTGATTGTATATTGAAATATAAGCTAATTAATTAAAAAAAAAAACAAAAACTCAATATTTTGGTCAAGTACAAAAATAACTCCATCATGTGCTAGTTTGGTAGAATCTCCAAAAAGCATTTGAGCATTCGGGATTGTTGCATCGTGTTGGACTACCACTCAACCTTGTCACAAAACTGAGGGATTGTTCGTCAAAGGAAATCTTTCTCAACAAAATCATTAACATGGGACACAAATTGAATGGTGTTGGAATGAAAATAGTTGATGAATGGATTGGCACTTTATTACTAGTTCGATTCGGCAAAGAATACAAATCCACGATTATGGCAATTGAGAGTTCAGCACACAAGATTTCTGCAGACTTGACTAAAACAAAACTTTTGCAAGAAGTTAGATCAAACGATGCAAAGGGTAATTTATCATCGTCGGCGATGTACATTCAAAAAACAAAAGTTTCCAAAAGCAAAAGTTCACATGAAAAATAAGAAATGTTTCGGCTGTGGTGGAATAAGGTACTACAAAAACAAATGTCTTAATGTAAAGTCAAAAGTAAGACAAGTTATACATCATTTTTTTCTTGTTTGATTGCGAGTATGTAAAGTCAACAGAGTTTACATTGATTCTGGAGGATCTACTCACATGACGTGTAAAAGAGGTTGGTTTGAAGATATCAAATCTGAGTCATGAGACGTAGTTGAAAGCAGAGTTCACAGGTGATGTGCAGCTTCAACTGCAAATTAGTGATAATGCAGTGGATATAATCATTCGAGACGGCTTATATGTACCAAATCTATGCACAAATTTTAACGGTCAATCAATTAGTCAGTGACTAACTGTAAAATTTTGCACGAAAGCTTGCAAAATTTTGAACAAAAATAATAACAAGCTAGCTCAAGCGAATCTGATGAACAGACGATTCAAAGTGACACAGGCGGGCTGCAACAAATATGATCGCGAAGTCAATAGAAAATCAACAATTGTGGCATCGGCGACTAGGTAATATAGGACATGACAATTTTATGAAGTTGAAAAGCGGTTCTGTTGAGGGAATGAGTTTCATCGGTGGTCTGCAAGAAACGTGAAATTTGTGTTATGAGCAAAGACGCTGTCTTTCATTTAAAAAAAGCACTTCCCAAGCGAGTAATATTCTGGAATTTATATATTTAGATTTGAGATCCAATGACAGTTAACATATTCGGTGGTTCTAGGTACTTTATTACTTGTTGATGATTTCAGCAGAAAAAATCAATCAATCAATTTTATTAATTCACTGTAGCTATAACATTAGTTTGCATATACCTAGATAGTAAATTTTACTAGCTTTGTTTTCACAATATTGTTCAATCTATATACATAAAATTTATTTATTCTGACTACGCAAACACCTACATATGTATACATTTTGAGTAAATATATTATACTATGACCTATGTCTTTATAACACTAATTTAGAAAGTTATAGTTGAATAAACTAAATAAACAATATGTCGCAAAAGCTGAAAACTTGTATGGGACGGCACTGATATATTGACTGCATAATCGTTATACTAAGCTTGTCTATTTATTATAATCTAATATTAAATACTTTACGGAGCCCTTATATAACGATACTGACCTATTGATGCCATTTAATATATTTACTTGATTAATTTTTTGTATGGTACTCAACCAATCATTTACTAAAATTACTCTTATATTTTCGATAATGCAAGTTAACTTTTTGTTTCGTACGTTTTTCAACCAATCAGAACATCCTATTTAGTATTATAACAATAATACTCTATGATAAATGGGGTAACTCGACCAATCAAAAATTTTACATTTTCATTTCCATAGTAACCAATTCCATATTGTTACTTATAAACTAAACTCACCGTCAAATTTTGCCATTTATCAATAATTGTTCAAGAATTAGTCGATTCAGAACTTTATCATTAAGTGCAATAGATGGTAGTATACAAAATACTGTGCCTCATAATACAGTAAAAACCAAAAGGTATGTATGAAAAGTTTTTTACGTTTTGTAGTGAAAAACTACTGAATGAATCAAATTATAAAGAAAATGCGGTTAAAACGATATGGAATGTTATGGCAAACCACGTATAAGAAAAATATATGAAGGAATTTAATAGAGTAATTGAGCCATTTTCCAGTCCCATATTTTTTGCAGCACGAAATGCTAGAGATTCAAAAAGAAGGGAGCTTCAAGCAATACCAGATAAGAGAAAGGTCAGTGCATCGGCATTTAAAGACAGTGAGTATGAAGCAATGATAGAAGATTAGAATGAAAATACACTGGAAGGGTTACAAATCAAATTTTTCCCTATTGCCTACGTAGAATTTGCATGGAAAGGAAATGAAGGATAACTTTTTTTGCGGATTATCGAACATACTGTAGCGGGCTACTACTACCGCGTTTCACTAATTTAAAACAAGTAATAACAAGAGTCTTGATTACTCACTGTTCGCAAGTCTAATTAACAGTATATGCCTTATTTGTAGATGTTTTCAGTTCAATTACAACGAAGCACTATCACACTAATGCTATTTACAAACACTAATATCTTCTAAAACTAACTTCTTAATCATAGGTCCATTAACAACACTAACACAATTATTTATTTATTACACTTTTGTTTATTTATGTATTCATTCTACAAGCTGCATGTACATTAGACACGTGCACATAACATTTATGTTTACTCGTAGACCTCCAAAAGCTCATCTATTTAACTTTACACGATATAATTTATGTTCGACATTCTGATATAGACTACTCTTACATTTATTAGCGGTCTTATATATACTCTGAATTAAAAAGGATAACTCATTCTCCAGTAATTGCTAGAAGAATTCTCGAGCCCTGGAGAATATGCAGTGCCTACGGTGCTTGTGTGTTTGACGGGTTGCCTAATAGTAGCTTGCAACAATACGTTTATTTAATGTAGGAAACACGTACAGTACAAAGTTCTTTTTTATTTCTTCATCACTACAAAATTGTATCATTATGTATATAATTATACATGTACCGATTAAACTTTTGGAATTACGTGTTGAAACAATTCATGGAAATGTAATGTACTTTGCTGGGTCAAGGTGAATGCCTACACAGCTAAGTCATTCCAAGAATCAATGCGTAAACGTTGCAAGACGTATAAGTGTATAGCTTTGGTGTGAAAGCTGTGACCTAATTTCTTACTATGTATGTGAATAACTTGCAAGTTATAATGTACTAGATAAGAATAACCCAAGAATTAATTTTTAGTAAGTATTCATTGGAAGTGCGGATAATAGGCGTTGCGGCGCATTAGAAACGGCCGGCATATACTGGTCACATAGAATATTCTAATGATTATGATGGCGGTGAGTAATTGAATTCTGTTTATTACCCTCACCATTTATAACAGGACATTTAAGTTTGATTTGATCTACATGCCTGCGCAAATAATGCTTCCATCGTGCAATTTAACTTTGTAAAAAATGGGCCCGCTAACTTCAGAGATTATCGCAGGAATCCATTTATCACCGCTACTATAATTCTTAATAAAGACGGTGTCATTAATGCTAAATGTTCGTAGGTTAGGTGATTCTAAAGCACTGTCAAGAGATTTTTCCCTTAAGTTGCAACTCCAAAGACAAATATGGATTTATTTTATCCAACACAATTTTAACTTCCTTCCCATAAGAATCTCGCTAGGACTCCAACCAGTGGTTGAGCTAGGAGTGATGTGCTGCTATAATAAAAATTTAGCTAATTTAAATTTCCAATCTCCAGTAATATTTTTCTTTAGAAAATCTTTAGTTGTTTAAACCATTCTTTCTGCCATTCCCTTTCCTTGTTGTCGACGAGGAGCGGTGGTCACTAAACGAATCCCAAACATTTTCCCAAATTGTTTAAACCGTTCACTAGTAAATGTAGTTCCATTATCGAATATCAGTGTAACTGGCAACCCATAGGTAGCGATCAACCCATACAATGTTGATATGACTGCTTCAGTAGAAGTATTTGGAACGATTCAAACTTCAAGTCATTTAGAAAATGAATCCACCACTTATAGAAAAACCTTTCCCATAAATGGCCCTGCAAAATCTAAAAGTAATCTCGACCATGGTTTATTTATAGGTTCCCAAGGAAATACTGGGCGAGCTGGAGGTGAGCGTGCTGTTTGACACTCTCCACAACCTTTAACAACATTTTCTATTTCAGCATCAATTCCTGGCCACCAAATGTAACTTCTTGCTATTGCTTACATCTTGATGATGCCGAGATGACACGCATGCAGTACTTCAAGAATTCCTATAGTAGCTACATTTGGAATAACCACGCGACATCCGCGCAGAATACAACCTTTCATCATCAATAGGTCTTCAGTCATGGAACTGGTTAGACGCGTTTCCTATTCTGAATTAACCTACACATTTCCTTGAAATTTGCACAGTCTGTATCTATCACTATCTGATCTAGGTCTACATCTACCTCCTTTTTACTTCTATCTCTGCTTGTAATATATCCCATACTATTTCCCAAAAATGCCTTAGAACGTATTCTGCCTTTCTATTTCTCCCATTTTTTCCACAGATATCCTTGTTCCCCTACTATTTCAATAACCTATTTGTTATTAACTTTGTCTGTCCATGCTATCATCTTCATACATCTGAAGCACAGCATTTCAAAAGGCTGCTACAGTTTTTCTATCTGCTTTTCCTACTACCCGTATTTCATAGGCATACTATGCTGTGCTTCACACATATGCTTTCAACAATTTTCTTCTTGTTTCTATGTTTGTTATTTTTCATCATAGGCGCTGTTCTTTATTGTTAGATGCATTTCGGTCCCCTTCTATTGTTTTACAATTATGTACCCTATTTGTCTGACATTCAGTGATTGTGGGGGGAGGGAGTAAGCAGCCTGTGGCTGCCAAGTTCCCCCAACACTTGAACATTTACCGATTTAATATTTTTTCCAATTTATCTTTTCGCACAGTCAACATTAGTTGCAGATATTTCACAACCAACACCTATAGTTGTTTATAATAATCATCAGATATTTTTTTTGTCATTAGGTTTTTCGTCTCAAAACTGGTTGAACACAAACCTGTACTTATTTATATTCTGAGCTATGCTACACAGTTCCCTGAAATTCTCACACAGCATGTATAGGTTGGTTCCCCTTCTATCGTTTTCTAATTTTATGCCCTAATTCACTGAGATTCAGTGAAGGGGGTTAAGCAGCCTGTGGCTGCCAAGATCCCCCAACACTTAGACATTTGCCGAGTTAATAGTTTTCCACTAAATCGTTTCACACAATTAACATTATTCGAGAATATTGTTCAACCAATACTTCTAGTTGCTTATAATAACAATCATGTTTAAGTGCAGTTACTTTTTTCGTCATTAATTTATCCATCTTGGGACTGGTTGGAAGTGTACCTCTATTGATTTCTATTCTGAGCTAGCCTACGCATTTCCCGGAAATTCCTACAGCCTACATCTTTCACTATCTGTATGCAGTAGTCTAACCTAGGTCTATCCCTACTTCTCTTTTTTCCTATCTCTGCTTCTAATATATTCCGCACTATCCCTCATGCCGTAGTATGTGGCTTATCATTCTATCTCTCCTATTTTTTACCGTTTTCCACATATTTCTTTCTTCCCCTACCATTTTTAGTACCTCTTTGTTCTTAACATTGTCTGTCCATGACATCTTCATCATACGTCTGTAGTACCACATTTCAAAGGCTTTTTTGCATTTTATATTGTCGAATGCTTTTTCTAGATCTACAACCCTATATACATGCTTTCCCCCTCTTCTATTGTTTTCTCCATTATCACTCTGAGCTAAAATAGCCTCCCGTGTTCGTCTGTTTCACCTAAACCCAAATTGGTATTCTCCTAGTAGTTCTTCAGCTCGTTTTCCATTCGTCTTTGGACAATTCTAGTTAATATTTTTGATACGTGTGCTGTTAAACTTATTGTTAGAAAATTTTCACATCTATCTGCGCCTTTCTTTTTTGGTATAGTTACTATGCTGCTACGTTTGAAATCTTTGGGTATCTCGCCTGTCTCATACATATAGCTTATAAGTTGGAAGAGACATTCTGTTACTGCTTGTCCAGCGGCTTTTAGAGTTTCTGCTTGCACCTTATCTGTACCCGGTGCCTTACCATTTTTCAGACCCTTTAATGCTAATTCAAACTCATCTCTAAGTATAAGATATCCCAAGTCATCATTTTCAATGTCTGTTTCCTGTTCTAATGCAGTTAGTTCCTCCCATGCATATAAATTCCCTATATATTCTTGCCCTCTACTCACTTTCTCTACATTTTCTATAATGACGTCTTCTCCCGTGTCTCATATTTTTCCTATATGGTTTTGTATCACTAAAATTGATTCTAATTAGTTTGTATGCTTCATCTGTCTTACCTACTTCCATCTTAGTTAGTACTTTTCATCAATCCATTGTTCTTTAGCTTTCCTGCATTTGCGAATAATTTCCCATTTTATGGCTTTGTATCTCCGTTTTCCTGTTTCGTTTGATTTATTTTTGTATCTTCGCCTTTCTTCTATTAAATTCAGGATTCCTTTGTTATCCATGGTTTCTTATTTTCTTTTAGTGTATACCCCAGAATATCTCTGGCCGCCATGTCTAGGCTGGATTTAATGTTATTCCATTCTGTTTCTACTTCCTTAGTATCAGATATTTTCCAGATTTCTTCCAGCAATTCATTTGACTTTTTTTCTAATCTTTCTTGAGTATCTTTATCTTTTAGTTTCTCTAAGTCAAAATGCTTTTTTCCATTTCTTTTTTCAAATTTTTAATTTTAAGTGCAGCCTTCATAATTACGATGTTGTGGTCAGTGTCTATATCTGCTTCTGGGTAATATCTACAGTCTTTTATTTAATTTCTAAAAACCGTTGTCTAACAAGAATATAATCTATTTGATATCTTCCTAATCTCCTGGCATCTTCCACGTATATCGTCTTCTAGCATGATGTTGAAATAATGTGTTTGTGATTATTAAATTGTTCTTGTTGCAAAATTGTACCAGCCTATTTCCCCTATCGTTTCTCGTGCCTAAACCAAATAAACCCACTACCGCTCCTTCCGTACTCTCACCTACCACGGCATTAAAATCCCCCGTAATTATTAAATTTTCATGTTTTTTTACGTATCTTAATACGTCTTCGATATCTTTGTAGATGGCTTCTACCTCTTCGTCACTGTAGCTAGAGGCGGGCATGTGTACTTGTATTATTACTGTGTTTACCAGTTTAGTTTCTAATCTAACCATGAGTACTCTTTCATTCTTCTGTAAGTAATTTTCTACACAGTATCCTATCTTTTTCCGCATAACTATCCCCACACCCAAATTTCCTTCCTCTGCTCCTGTATGAATTACCCTGAAGTCTCCACTCCAAAAATCTTACGCCTCTGGCCACCGAACTTCGCTGATCCCTACTATGTACAACCTTTATGTGACGATCATTCGTTCCTGCAGACAATAAATTTTGAACTCTTCCGATACCCGCCCTTCAGACCATCCTTTCAATATCCAGTGTAAGGCAAGTGCCAGAATGGGATCTTTAGCCGTTAGCGAAGAAATTTGCTTAGCATCTAAAGGCGCATTTTCCATCGATTCCAATAATAGAGTAGAACTTCTTTTGTTCTATGATAGGCAAAGGCAGTCTGCTTAACCCATGTGCATTAGAAATTTGCTTGCCAGGTTTGTAGTTAATTTTGTAATCATAAGTACTTAGCGTAATTATCCAATGTTGCATTCTAGGAGAAATAATATTTGGAGTTGGCTTCTCCAGAGCAAAAAAACCCAAAAGTGGTTTGTGGTTCGTAACAATTGTGAATTTCCTGTCATACAAGTAATTATGGAATTTTTTATTTCCTACAATAATGCTTAAAGCTTCCCGATCCAACTGTGAATAACCCCTTTCATTCATTGTTCTAGAAAAAATTCAATTGGAGCTTCCACTCCGTTTGGTAAAACCTGGCTAAGAACAGCACCAACACCATATTAAGAAGCATCACAAGTAATCGTTATTGGTTTCATTGGATCATAGTATACCACCACCGCATTTGAAGTAATTAGTTTTTACATTCTTAAAAGCTTTGTCATCTTTAATATTATTAGCCTCCATGAAGAACTCTAATTTTTCGGCATATGATTTCCATGCTTCAGGTTGAGTAGTATTAAATTCCTCAATTTTCCCAATATTAGTCATAACTATATCCTAGTCGCCAATTGTGTAATGTATGCCTTAAAAATATATTACACAATTCTGGAGGTAGTAAGTAGAAGTATTTAATCTGAGAACTCTTTAAAAGTTGTATATGACATGAATTGACATAACATAACAAGCATGTTTTCAGGATACCTAGTAACATAAAAACCTTGGCTAACTATTTCATGAACACAAACATACCAGCATATAATTTTAAAAAGGCCATGAAGTAGGAGTATAAGTCTCCAATCAAAAACGGAACTTGATCTTTGGAAAATTTTCCAGCCAATCACAAGGCAATTCGGAGCAAATGGGTGTTGAAAACCAAGTGCGATGAGAATGGTTAAATCGATCGATATAAAGCCCATTTGATAATAAAGGGGGGTTGTGCTCAATGCAAAAGATGGATATTTTATGTGCAGTGAGTAGAATAAAACAAACTCGTATAAGACTTCACATAAAACCTGATTGTGTATTTATTGTATATCCAAATGTTTCAAGATTATTGAGTGGAAAGCACGTCATAAATCAAAAGTAAGACTTTTTAAAAAAATTTTTTGATTATAAATTGTTGACAGGTAATAATTTAGCTATTATATCTTACTTTGAGAACCGTAGGACAGTATGGCTTCTACAAAGTAATCCACTAGTTTGACGCAAATAATGTGAAACATCATTTGATGCCATTTGATATAACTTATTCATTATTTACTCTAGAATTATATGTGGTTCTAAGTTTAAATCAAGAAACAAGTATGTAGAAATAAATATTATAATACAGTCTAATATAAAACTACTTGTAGTACTAAGTGTTAAGTAAGAGGCATTCAATGTTATTAAATACCAGGATTGACATGAATTAATTCGCGAATTAAATCAACTGACTTCTTTAAAAAGTCAACGAATTAATTCATGTGTGGCATAAGCAATGCTTGTACTTCTGAGTAATTGTGGTGGCTTATTCCTACATTATTTATTAAACACTGAGATGAGGAAACCTCTTGTTTAGTAGGGTCAGGGATGGTCGGGGGTAATACGGGGTCCAATTAGACCTCTTCTTTGCGAGGCCCCCTACACATATAAAAACATATCCATGTAGATTTATGTTATTTTTATTTATTGACTTCTTTTTTTTACAAAACTAATTTAAACTCAATATTATTTAACATTATTAATTTTTTTATCTGCATACCCTTCAATCAATTTGTCCATGTCCAAAGTTTTATCTTCGTTCTCAAATTGATAAATTATTCAAATGTTTTTGTGAGTTGATCGTAAATAATTTTTTATCAATTTCAATCTAGAGAATAATCTCTCTTCTATAGCAACACTCTAGTATTGTTAAAAATACACCAAGGGCAATAAATAAATTTAGAAAAGCCATATCTTTTATTTGTGCATAAAAAATTATATTTGGAATGCGGTTTTATGTTCTATTGAAAATATTGTTTTTAATCCTTCTATCTCTTCTACTAACATCAGTCCATCAATATCTGTTTCTGTAACATATTTTGTTGTTTCTTTCAGTAAAATTATTTTTTCATTAAGGGCAATTTCCAAATTCACAGAATACTTCTAGTTTCCTCTTTTTTCATTTCTCTAAAATTTATTATAAAAAAACTGAATAGGTTTGTTTGAGTTTGTAATTGTTCGAATCTACTTTGTAACTATTGTTATGCTTTGTCTAATACTTATACTACATTTACAAATTTGATTTTAAATAATTCTGCAGTATCTGAAATTAATTCATCATTTTTTTAATAAATAAAATGCTTTGTTCTTTTTCTAAGACTGTCGATGTTTTGCTCCAACTAAAACTTGCTTAAAGTCAGTATTTCTATGTTCTGTTAACCACATTAAAGTTTTTTAAAGATAGAAAGCACTGATAAAATATCAACAAAAGCACTTTGCATTTCGTTGCTTACAGAATTTACTTGAAAAGGTAAATCGTGCCAAATAATCAAAGATACAATAACCTTTGTCAAATTGGCAAGTGATTCCTCTTCGCTTTTAGCCGAATGATCTTTTGGAGATTCTGAGACTTCGTAAAGGGCATTATACAATTCAACTAGTCGATACCTTACAGGCCCAACACTCTAAATTTGACATACCCATCTTGTATCACAGAGAGGTTTTACAGTTAATTCTTTGACATATTTCTTTTTAAAATTGACCATCTTTGTGTAGATGCCAAAACCAATATGTAAAGGCGTTGAATTATGCCAAACAAACAAAGTATCAGAACAAACTTTCGCTATATCTCCCAAAACAAGATTATAATTATAGCAAGCATGGAGTGTAAAAAATGTTATTGCATTTTCCTCGAAAGCCTAGCTTAAACTCTAGAAATATTTTCTTTCAACTAGATCTATTGTAATAGTCGTGTCCTCATATTATTTATATCCAATCCTAAAGTGTAAATTCTTTTTTTAACACATTGAATAAATTTTTCCCAATACTACATTTTGTTGGAATAATTTTAATGAATTGTTCATATATACCATTTTTGAGTTTGGTAAAGAGTCATCCGACATATAATGTATGGTGAATTACATTTGCTCGCGATGCCCAATGTCTGGAGCGTACAATCAAGAATTACTACATAATATTTTCCAAATTTTATTCTATTTATAATTTAGTGTTGAATTTTAGTTCCCATTAAATTAATGATTTCATTTTGTACCGTCCTGCTTAGATAATTTCCATGTGTATGCGGTTGATGTGTTTTTTTAAGATGGTCTTGCAATATTGAATCGTATTTTCTGAGCAAATCAATAACACCTAAAAATTTCCATTTCGTACATCACTTAATTTCTATGCAGTTCTTCGAAATGCTAAATTTCATTCAGCAAGAAATCATATTGCGGAAAATATTCTTTCAAAAACAAATATGGACCGCTTGAAAAATGTGAGCATTTTTCACAAAAAAATTTGCCCTCGCTCGGATAAAAGGTAAAATGTAGGACCCGTGTGAGTGTTATCACGCATGTTAAAGATCCACACCTTGCTTGGAATAGTAAGGGTTTAACAAAATTAAAAATTTCCAGGTAAAAAACTCGCTTCCTAACCAATGTTAGTACCTTTAGATCATAGGTTCCCAACCTTTTCTGAACCACCGCCCCCTCTACTGGAAAAAAAACTTCCAACGCCCCCCTCCTCATCATAGTGCATTATAACGAATATTAAAATATTGTTGCATAGTATCTATCTATCTATATATATATATATATATATATATATATATATATATATATATATATATACATAGATACTCATATCTGAACGTTGCACTTTTGACTGCTATTACAAGCGTTCACTAAAGCGTTGGACAAGGTATATATATTAAAAATCGCAAAAGTAAACCTTAATTAAAACGACTATCAAATGTAGTACAAACTTGTTTATTAAAAACTTAAATATGAATACATAATGAACAGAAAAAAAGATTAAGAAGAAAAAATTAATGAGATAGTTGAGGCTGGTGAAGTTTTAACAATTTGCTAATGTCGGGTTCCAATTTCGTTAACATCAGCCGCAAATCGCCACGTTCAGTAATGTGCAGTCTGTTCCTTTTCTTAGACAATAAATTAGCTACTGCACTGAACCCACGCTCAGCCAAATAAGATGAAGGAAATGCAATTAAAAATATCTGTACTCTTGACCACAATCCAGGGTAAAGAACTGGTATTGGTTTTGAAGCCAGAACTCTTGATATCCATTTCTGAATTTTACTTTTAGTTCTTCGTTAGTTGTGAGTTCTACGAGTTCCTCTTCTAAATTTGATGATTCTGCTGTATCTGCATTTGCGAAAGGATCTAAAACCCAACCCGGTATATTCATGTTTAAAATATCCTGGAATCGCTCCACACAATCAACATGAAGAACGTCCAAGTGTTGGCAGTAAGTAAGTAAATCTTCATGTTTTGCAGAGACTGCTGATAATGTGGGAAAGTGGCTGTATTCACCTCTCCCTAGATTTCGTTTGAATAGAAGAAGTTTTTCCACAAAAGCAGCTATGACGTTTTTGTTTTAATTAAATTCAATTCGTCACCTTGCAATTGTAAATTGACTTCATTAAATATTTTAAACAAGTCTGTCAAATAAGCGATGTCATTTTATGTATAATCAGGTTTTCGCGCAATTTTTCGTTTCTGTTTTCAAGAAAGTCCAGTACTGAATCAAATAGTTGAAAAAAGGTTCAAACAAGTACCTTTTGAGAGCCAACGAACTTCTGTGTGCAGCACAGCGATTGTAATCTTCATCATTTTCACTACAAAGTTGGCTAAATAATCTGTCATGCAATGAATTGCTTCTAATCGTATTTACTGCTCTAATAACGTAATGAAGCGGCGAATGCAAACGTTCGTTCAGATTTTTGCAACCAAGTGCTGACGATGAATAATACAATGTATAGCGAGTACATTTGGTACTGCTTGTTTCAAATGAGCTATGAAACCCTTATGACGTCCCGTCATTGCTGGAGCACCATCAGTAGCTGCCGACAAAATATTATGCATAGGTATTTCTTTCTCTTGAAAAAACGTACTCATGGTATTAAATATCGTTTCTCCCTTTGTATCAGTTTCCAAATTTTTTGCAAATAATAACTCTTGATAAATTTTTTCGTCTTTTATGAACCGAACGTATGATAACAGCAGTACTTCGTTATTTGGTAGAGTGGATTCATCAAGTTGAATGGAAAAATTGCAAGTTTTTAAGTAATCGCATAATGATATTCTCCTTTGCACTGAGTTATTACTCAGAGGAATTTTTTTGATGACATCTGCCGATGTCTTATGATGAAGAACAGTTTTTATTACCTCTCTGACTGCCGGCAAGATAAGTTCCTCGCCAATGGTATGTGGTTTTCCCGTTTTTGCGATTAACAATGAAATGTTATATGATGCTCGTAGTCCATCATCTTCTTGTTTAGAAGACGACGCAAATAGGTTTGATATAGTTGGCTGTTTCAAATATTTCTTCTGCAGTTCTTGAAAATAGGACAAATCTTTGTCCTTTTTATCAGTATGCATTTTATTTAAATGTTCTTGTAGCCTAGAAGGTTTCATGGCTTCATTTGAGAAAACTTTTTGGCAAAGTAAACACATGGGTAATGATGGGTTTACAGGAGAGTGCGTAAATCCATATTTCAAATACAAAAGACTGTACTGCCGGCATTTCTTCTTAGATTCAGACATTTTGAAATCCAAAACTTGCCACGGTTTAAAATAAATTAACTTTTCAACGAATTTATAGATAATTATAAAATTAATGGTTATAATGACTTATATAACTTATCACTCACGAACATGGATTATTTGCGAAGCACACAAAAATAATAACACATTCCTAGGGCTATCCCTGCCTTTTATACGTTTGATTTCATACAAGCATCAACTTGTATGTTTTATCTTGTTTGCGATGCCGGTGCACTTTGTAAGCAAGTCATATCACGTCTTTGCTTATCAACTTGCAAAGACTTGTTGCGGACAATATTAAACAGAATTAGGTATTCATAAACCTAATGCTGAATTAAATGTTTTAAAGTATATTTTCTCGATAACAATAACATAGACATTTTAGATAGCTAAATAAACTTGTCTATTCATGCCAACTAGGTATTTTCAAAGTATTTTAATATATTTATTTTCTAAAAAGGTAAGTACGTCACGAACGCCCCCCTTGATCCTCCTAACGCCCCCCTTTTGCCCCTGTACTCGCTACCGCCCCCTTTGAAAGCTACAGCGCCCACTGGGGGGCGGTACCGCCCCCGTTGGAAACCTATGCTTTAGATGGAGCATTGGAGAATCAAAATACAGAGGGTCCTTCTTCACTAAATAATCTCCACATTGACTAATACTCTTGGTCCAAGTAGCAGAGTCATTTGTTATATTAGCAATCTTCTTTAATATCTCCCGATTCTTCTGGTTTTCCTAATTCTTTGGTTTCCTTTAATTTGTCAAGTTTTTTTAAATCTGCAGATGCTTCTAGTTCTTCGTGTTCTTTTGATTCTTCAGATTCTGTCTTCAGGTTCTTTTAATCCAAGAGGTTGTTTAAATTTATTACTAAATTTTAAAAATTTGATGAACATACCGTATTGCTTTTCAAGTGACAATTTTCTTTTCGTTCTTAATTTTCTCTTCATACTACCACTTTGATATTACCTTCCTATATCTCTGCTACGTTTTGGATTTGATTTATGGAGAAAACGGTTAAATAGTAGATATATTTCCAAAAATATTTTATTAAAGAAAATGATTATTGATAAATGAATGAGAAAAATATTTTTCAATCATTTACTTTTTATACATATCAAATAAACATAATTCACAATTATAAAATAAAAAACACTACATGAATTTTGGTTATAAATATATGCAATTATTAGAAGAAATTATTAAAAATTATAAAATAGTAGATTATATAAAATAAGACAACACTTTGCAATTGTTATTTAATGTAATTTTAATATTTGATGGGACAGCTCTTGTTTTTGACAACTTGTTCATACCTTTTTGGGCACGGCTGCTCACTCATTCGCTGAAAATCCTATCCTACTAAAAATAAAGTTGACTGCCAAAAGTACATCACGATTTATTAGCATATCCAATTATTTAAAATTTCAGTTTACACTCCTCATGTATTTCAATATCTAACAAATCTTATCAATTTTGAAAATAAATTTCATTTTAAATCAAATAATTTTGAAACTTTAATACATCAATCATGAACCAAAAATAACTTAGCTTATTCCCAAATTTTACTTTAAACCCCAGGTCTAATACGAACTCATAGTAAAAACCTTCCTTTATCTATGTGCTGACTACGGCACTGAAATTACCAAAATCCTTTTACTTTTTACAAAAAGCTAAAATTACACCTTCATGTGAATCATTAAAATATTACATAAATAATTTTTCATCTAGTCTTTTCAAAGTCAATCATCAATTAAAATGTCCTTATGTTACAATAAATACACAAAAATCACCAAATTGTCACCCACAAAATCACAAAAAAAAAGTTTTATAAAGTTAGAGTTACCTGGATTCGTTTGCGTCACCAGCTCTCTACTTGGACACCATCTTCTACGTAATCTTCCTCTAGACTGCATGTTCTAATTCTATCACCAGGTGGCCTCTCACCATCCGACACAAACCGCTTCTAACCAGATTCCTCTACACAAATGTACGGTACTACCATGCTCCCGCACACCTGCTACTGGTCCATCCATCAACTCGATAGGTACTCAGAATACACACACTACCTCCAACCACAAGTACTAAAATTGTACTTACTTGATATTTAATTTCAATTATTTACTGCATTTTGTTTGCTTCAGACTTGCCAAAATATCTGTGCACCCACTTGTGCTAATTAAATTTTTATAAGATCTAAACTTCACTTAATTACTTTTGTAAGTAGCTTGGTTGGTGATCGAAAATAAAAGAGAGCCTCCACCACCTCCTTCTGGTTTATATAAGCTTCAAAAACCACCTCCTTGCATCTATTTTTAATACCCATATAACACTTTTCTTGGTAACACAGCACAAACACAACGGTCGCTCAATTCCAGAAAACACACAATTATCCTTGAGATATTCTTGGTACAATTTGTTTGTTACCCGTTGTCGAAATCCCTGAATTTTTAACCCCAAACAAATAATTTACGCAGAAACCCTCGTTAAAATTTTTTAACCGGCGCTGCCTTACACGAAAACCCGATAACTGTCATTTTACTTTAGTCTCTTAAATACGCCTCCTGTGTACACGCATATTTCTCATTTCACTGCAACTTGCATTTAAAATCTCCCGTCATGTTATTTCTAGATGTTGTTCCCCTTCTATTCACAAGCTCTGTTCTACCTAACCGACCGATATCATTATCTATCCTGCTTTTGTTTACCTAATCTAACAGTCGTACTCTGTTTGTAAAACAACCCCAGATTTCTTATTCCTTTTCTACTCAATATCTTCCGAAAACATAACGTGTCTTTGTTTCTCTTGTTGGCCTCTAACTTTCTTGTCTAGCAGGCGTTCACTAAACACATGCTATTTTCCTTTCTTTACTACATCATGTAAACTATAGTCTTTCTCTTTATATCGATCTGTTTTCGTATGCACAATATAGACCTGTGTTTGTCCCTCAACTATCTATTTCCAGCAAGTTTAATAATTGTTGACGAGCTTTAATGCTTGTTATCTGTTTACAATGTTAACCTTCCTAGAATTTATAACACATGCACAAGCTCGAATAAACAACCGCCTCTTGGAATATGATATACTAACTAAACCCACTTCTCTTATTGATTTTTATGTTACAAACCTGAAAGCTTTTGTATTTACATAATTCATACACTATTTTAAAACAAATCTTAAATATGCTTATCGAAATTACGTTTCACATACATTTATGCAATTATGCTCCACAAAATTAAGTTTCCTAACTAATATTAATTAATATTTACAGTGAAATTTTACAACTATATACAACTAACCCTGATATTTAATGATAATTGGTCAAATGTTATCTGATCTTTCTGAAAAATGTCTCAAACTTTGCGTGACTCTTTTATACACTCTTTACCTTGTAATAACTACATATCTGAGCTTGCTAATGTCTATTATGACCTATGAACCACATTAAAATATATATATAATATTGTAATGCATTGTGTTACGCTAACAAATAATTAGATGTGAAAGAAAGAAAATTTAATTTTGAAGGAGCAATTTATGGTTGCTTGTATAAAATAATTCATAAATAATTATTCTTAATTAATTAGGATATTTCAAACCTTGTTTCTATAAAAATAATTCAGATAGGTTATATATAATACTCGTTCGTTTAAATATATTGTAATGTTATAATTCAAGACATTGACTTAATTAACCACAAATGCAAACAGATTTCAATATGACAAAAGCACAGCGTACACATTTCTCATAAACAAAGTACTGTCTGTCTCTATCACCCAGGACAATAAAATGTTACCGCATTACAACACAATGCACATTACATACAAACTAACGCAATAATAACTTCATTATTAAGCATAGATTTAAATTATATAGGGTATGCTGACTGTAATTAATATGATGAACAATGAGAGAAAATAAGTTAGTGGGACCCAAACGGAAAATAAATGTGATCAGTTATAAGAAGTAGTGACAGAAACATAATACGGTTGAGGCCTGAGCGGTTAAGGGTCAATATACCAGAAAGTTAGTTTTGAATAGTAAAATTTGATAACACAAATTAATAGTTGAAAATGAGCATAATGCAGCTGCAAGAAAAATTAAATAAAGATTGCTGTTATCGCTGCGATAATAAGAACAAGTTGTTAACACTTTTGAACCTATTTCTTATAAATTTACAACTACATTGCAACAGTTCTATCCAATCGAGACAAATTAATTGAGTGCACATAAATTGAAGTTTAACAAACCAACCCCTAAGAATCTTTGTAATTACATATAAGGATAAATATAGACTTTGTTTCATGGTTATGCAGATTACAATCTTTTTAACAATACCTTCTCAGTAATAATACCTGAATGTTTGATGTATTCATATTCATTACATCAAGATCTGCATAACCCCAACTTTGTTTAAAAGACTCACTTAAATTTTCTTCAGGTACTGTTGGCAGTTTATATGAAATAAATTCTGAAAAAGCTGTCATAAAAATGCAACTGTGTTTTATTATGAAAAATAATTACCATGAAGTGGTTCAAATGTGTCCATGTAATCATCCAAATTTGGCTGCAGTGGTCCCAAACTAGGTTGTATAAAATCAGCAAGGCCAGCTTTGGCTGCAAAGAAATTTTTGCTATAAATTACTATGAAATGCATAAAAAATTTCACTGTTTTCGAAAATAAAAATGATGCTAAAAAACAAAAATCTCCAATTATAGTAAAATAAATAATAAGTATCTTGAAGACATCCAAAATGGGTGTTGGTAAATATTCCAATCAGAAACTATAAGTAAAATATAATGATAAGAATAACAATACGCTGTTTAATAATTTTCACCTAAAACCCCTTTTCTGTTAAAAACGAAAATTCAATAGTTTACATCCTGTAAAATTTTCCTTGCTAATCATAAGTCCGCTGTACGATAAATTTTGTTACATAAACTACGTTGCTATTCTTCAAATCTATTTACTTTAGAACGAAAGTTAAGCATTAATTAAATAATTCGTATCATGTCATTAAATAACCTTCAATTTGTTGGATATTACGACCACGTAAAATGGATTTTCTCTGTTGTCCCAAAGTAACTTGTTCGAAATAAGGTTGCACGCTATCCGACAAAGCTGCTGTTACTGTAGATGTTAGTACAAACGCGTTACCGGAGAAACGCGAATAATGTCAATATTACCGTCACATTAGAGAGTTTGGGAAATAGCGTAGCTAGAAGGTAGTTAATATAGATTTCTTTCATTGTATTACAAACAGTTATATTTAAAGTTAATAGTCACCGATTCAAATAGGCGCACTAAATCTTGAAGCGCACCCCTTATTTTTCATTAAAGGAAATTGCTGTCAAGACTGTGTCCTTTGTTCTACTCGAACAAAATCTTCAAGATTTATGGAAGACAATAATTTGGATCTCAACTTTTGCTTCAGTTGCATTGCATGTAAAAGGCCAGATGCGGCAGATAATCTTGTTGCCTGCGATAAGTGCGATAACTGGTGGCACTATTCTTGCGGGTGTAAGCGAATCTGTTGTGAATCGAATCTGGGTTTGTGCGAAATGCGTTTCTGTTCCCCGATGGCTAAATCTTCACGGTCTAGTACTTCTAAACTCAAAGCGCAGCAGTTGGAACTTAAATTAAAAGCGTTTAGAAGAACAGCGCGCTTTAGAGAAGAAGGAACAGGAATTAGAAAAAGATACATGCAAGAGAAATATGAACTACTGGAAAGGGCTTGTTAGACGAAGAAGCAGATAACTGCAGCTTCATCTCAGAACCTGAATGTCACGGCGAGTACAAAATGTTGCTGCATGGGTCGAGAATCAGGTTCCTAAATACACAAACAATCAAAGTTTAAAGTCTGTAGCATCCGTGAGATTGTCCGAAATTGACTGCTCGGTTTATTTAGCTGAGAATCCTATGAAGCGAGGAAGTAAGCGTTGCAGGGTAATGGGTACAACCCAGTTAAAACCACAACAAAAGCGTGCCGTCGGCCAAGGATTCCAATTCTAAAGTTAAACCGGAAGCAGAACAGCAGTTGTTTCGTTTACTACAGCATAAAATGGTTAGGCTTCAAGAGCAGCAAAGTCCTTCAGTAGAGGACTTGGAAGAACTAAAAGAGCAGTGGCGGATTTGGCAACTACAGTTGCAGCGTCGGGACGGATTGTGTTCTCAAATTCCATATGAAACAGCCATTCCTAAAGCGTCACGTTTTGCTAAAAGATATTGTAGAGGAAAAAATGACCATGATCAGGGTAGAGCAAACGATACCTTAGTTCGCAGTGCAAATGTCACGTGTGATGTGAACTTAGCCGATCATTTTACCAGTTTACGTTTCGATCAAAGCGAAGCTGGAAATCAATCGGCGTTAAAAGCGGGTGATCGTCCTATACCCTTAAATACAAATCCTGTGTATTCCACAAATACGAAGGAGCGTCATTTTGATTCCGCGCGTTCAAATCACGGAGGTGCGGAATATTTGCTACCTGTGAGAAGAGAACATGCAACCTTTCAAAGAGCCAATTCAGAGCAACTAGCCGCTAGGCAGGTTATGCCACGTGACTTACCGGAGTTCTCTGGTGAACCGGAACAGTGGCCTATATTTATAAGTAGCTATAATAATTCTACAGCTGCTTGTGGCTACAGTAACTCCGAAAATCTTGCTCGATTGCAACGATCTTTAAAAGGTGGTGCCCTCAAGTCGGTTAGGTATTACTTGTTGACCCCTGAGTCCGTGCGGACGTGATAAAGACACTCCACATGCTTTACGGACGCCCGAGGTGATAGTAAATAAACTAATTAAAACGTATTAGCCATACCATCCCCAAAGCTGAAAAACTAGAAACGTTGATCGAGTTTGGGATGTCGGTTAGGAATCTCACGCAGCACCTAATCGCAGTCGGACAACACGCTCATCTGTTAAATCCAGTTCTTTACAAGAACTGGTAGAAAAATTACCCGCTAACATAAAGCTCCAGTGGGCCCAACAATTGAACAGCTTTTCTACTCCATCACTTCAAACGTTCAGCGACTTTATGTCGTCCTGTAGTGGAATCAGTCAGTAGGGTAGTATTATACTCTGGTAATCAGTGTGAGCGGACAGAAAAAGCTAAGATAAATCTTCACGCTCAGGACCAGAGAAATCTACCTACATCCGGTGGCTCTGCTGACAATAAAAACTCTGAAAAGAAATGTTTCCTATGCTTTAATGAAGCACATTTTGCAAAAGACTGCAAGATATTTTTAGACTGTAGTGTTGAAGACCGTTGGAAACATGTTCAACGTCTAAAATTGTGTAGATGCTGCTTAAAACTTCACTTTCGTAGGTCATGCAGGAAGCAAATTAAATGTCAAATTGATGGTTGTCAACTGAAGCACCATCCCCTGCTGCATTCTCTGACTAAGAAAGACGTTAAAATAACAGGTCCGCCCAAAGCGGAAAGCCATTCATATCACCACATTAACGAATCAGTGTTATTTCGGATAATACCCGTGATCTTGCATGGAAACTCAAAGTCCATTCAAGTATTCGCTTTACTAGATGAAGGTTCTTCTGCAACTCTTGTGGAACAAGAAATTGCAGAACAGCTTGGGGTAAGTGGACCGAATGTACCGTTATGTTTGAAGTGGACAGCGAATATGTCACGTTCGAAAGTCATTCGCAGGTCATATCGCTGGGTGTTTCTGCGGTTGGAAAACGAAAGTGTTACAGATTAGAAAATGTGCGAACAGTTGAACACCTTAATTTACCAACACAATCTTTGCCCTTTGAAGAAATAGCCACAAAATTTCCACACTTGAAAAGGTTGCCCGTGATCAGTTATGAGAAAGCTACCCCAAAACTATTATTGGGTTTGCGTGATCTACCTTTAGCCGCCCACTGAAAATAATTGAAGGCAAATACGGTCCAGTAGCGACAAAAACAAGATTAGGGTGGTGTGTTTATGGGCAACTTCAAGAGGAAATACAGCTGAACAGTTCAATTACCATATTTGTGACTGTGAGTCTGACAATAAAGCTGAACTTATGCTTAAAGAGTATTTTGGTGTTGAAGATGTTGGAACGCTTCCGATTGTAAATTTAGAGTCCGAGGACGATTTGAGAGCAAAACGTATACTCCTAGAAACAACCATCAGAGTTGGTGACCGTTACAAGACAGGTCTATTATGGAAATGCGACCATGTGAAGTTCCCAAATAGCTATCCAATGGCAATGCGTCGCCTGGAGTGCCTAGAAAAGCGTCTGAACCGAGATCCCAGTTTAAAGGAAAATGTTCATCTTCAGCTGCAACAATATCAAACAAAGGGATATGCTCACTATGCAACTGAGGAAGAATTAAGTAAAGCACCAAAGGGTCGCGTTTGGTACTTACCGTTAGGCGTTGTTCTGAATCCAAAAAGCCAGGTAAAGGCGTCTAATTTGGGACGCAGCAGCCAAAGTGGGAGAGGTGTCGTTAAACTCCATGTTGCTTCCAGGGCCTGATCTCTTAGTGCCATTGTTGTCTGTACTTTTCGCTTTCGTCAATACTGGTGGCAGTTACAGGCGATATCAAAGAGATGTTCCACCAAATCCAAATCGTGGAGGCCGATAAACACGCTCAACGTTTTTATGGCGAAACAGTCCTGATGAAAACCCTAAAATTCTTTTAATGGATGTTGCTACATTTGGGTCAGCCTGTTCGCCATCATCGGCCCAATTTGTTAAAAATAAAAACGCTTTAGAGTTTATTGATCGTTTCCCTAGAGCCGTGGAAGGAATTTTGAAATGCCACTACGTGGGCAGGTTATTTAGATAGCTTTGAGACCGTTGAAGAGGCACAAAGGGTCGCCAAGGAGGTGGAATGGGTTCACTCTAAAGGTGGATTTCAAATTCATCAATGGTCTACAAATCTGAAGGCTGTTTTGAACTATATCGGCGGAAAAGCGTTTCAGATTCAAAGCAACTTGTTCCTTCTAAAAGTAACGGTTCAGAACGTGTTTTGGGTATGCTTTGGCAAACGGAAGTAGACGAGCTGAAATTTTCGATGAGCTTTAGCGGAGAAATTGAACGTTTGGTCACTTCTGGAACTATACCAACAAACGACAGATTTTAAAATGTGTAATGAGTCTCTTGATCCACTCGGTTTACTGTCTCATTTACTTGTACATGGCAAAATTCTAATGCAAGATATTTGGAGAACGGTATTCATTGGGACGAGAGAGTGAATGACGAGCTGTATGAGCGCTGGAAAAATGGTGTACTTTACTTGATCACGTTAACGACGTCGGTATACCCAGATGCTACTTCAAAGGAGTAAGCAGTGAGACTTACGGTTCTATGAAGGATCTTTTATTTACTGACGCTAGTGAAACTGCTTACGCGGCTGTGGTGTATTTTCGAATAATTAATTCCGACGGGCGTGTACAATGCGCGCTAGTAACAGCCAAAGCAAAAGTGGCCCCTTTAAAGTATCGACAATCCTCGATTAGAGTTGATGGCTGCGGTTTTGGGTACTCGATTGATTTCACACGTTATCAATGGGCATTCGATTTCAGTCCATCAACGATTTTTCTGGACAGATTCTAACACGGTCTTAGCGTGGATTAGGTCTGAGCATCGCAGATACCGACAGTTTGTTGCGTGCCGTATAGGAGAAATCTTGACATCCACCGCCGAAAAAGATTGGAGATGGGTTCCCAGTGCGCTCAAGCGTTGCCGGCGAGCGACTAAATGGGGAAAGGGACCTAGTTTTCTTACAACGAGCCGATGGTATCGAGGACCAGACTTTTGTACCTAGCTGAGGAACATTGGCCTAAGCCTGAACAAGTTGTTCCCGATACTAAAGAAGAATTAAGAACGTGTTGTATACACAGTAACGTCGTCTCGGTGTCAACTCCGTTAATACAACTCCAACGGTTTTCTAAGTGGAATCGTTTGTTACGAACGATGGCCTATGTATTGCGATTTGTTGATGCGTGTAGGGAATCTAAAAATAATGAAGGCATACGACAAACATCAACTCTCGCTCAGGCAGAGCTTCACAAAGCGGAGGTACAGATTTGGAGGCTCGTGCAGGAGGAGGCCTATGCAAAAGAATTATTAATACTGTCAAAGAGAAGATCGTCAGTGCAGGAAACGGAACAGTTAGCGAAGTCTAGTCCTCTTTATAAGCTTACCCCAATGTTGGATAAAGACGGAGTTCTAAGAATTGACGGACGTATCGGTGCTGCTCAATGGACAACGGAGGAAACCAAGAATCCTGTCATACTACCTAAAGACCATTTAGTGACCTCGTTGATCATATATCACTACCACACGAAATACGTTCATGGCAATTCTGAAACCGTCGTCAGCGAGCTACGACAGCGTTATTACATTCCAGCGACTACGTGTCTTAGTAAGAAAGCTTAGCAAGAAATGTCAGTGGTGCAAAGTTTATAAAGCACGACCAGAAGTTCCTAAAATGGCACCGCTACCTGCAGCACGATTATCTCCTTATTTCCGACCATTCAGTTTTATTGGATTTGATTACTTTGGACCTATCCTTGTAAAGGTAGGGCGATCAAATGCTAAGAGATGGATTGCTTTATTCACATGTCTTAGCATACGCGCAATCCATCTAGAAGTTGCCTTTGATTTATCAACACAGTCGTGTATAATGTGCATACGCAGATTTATCTGTCGTCGTGGGTCACCACTAGAAATATATTCCGATAACGGAAGCAACTTTATAGGAGCTGATCGTATACTAAAGCAACAGATAATGCGAATAGAGGCGGAGTCTGCTGCAACGTTCACCAATGCCCGAACGAAATGGCTGTTTATTCCTCCATCAACACCCCACATGGGCGGTGCATGGGAACGTATGGTTCGCTCCGTAAAGAATGCTATTCTCAATCTACCGAAGAACGTAAACTTACCGACGAGGCGTTACAAACAGTAATGGTGGAAGCTGAGTCCATAGTTAATTCAAGACCGCTTACGTCTTACCACTAGATTCGGAGGAGCAAGAAGCCCTTACTCCAAATCATTTTCTATTGGGAAGCTCAAGCGAATTAAGCAACCAACTGTAACCATGGATGATTCCGTAAAGTTGTACATAATAGTTGGAACTTAATTCAGTTCAACATCAACTATTTCTGGAGACGATGGATACGGGAATATATGCCTACCCTAACCAAAGCGGACCAAGTGGTTTGGTGATACGAAACCGGTCGAGCCTGGGGATCTTGTAATTATTATCGGCGACAGCAAAAGAAACGGTTGGGTTCGAGGACGAGTTCTAACAGTTCGGTATGGACAAGATGGCGCGCCCGTCAAGCGTTAGTACAAACCCCAACAGGAGTATTCCACCGTGCGGTGGCGAAGTTGGCATTGCTAGAAATAAACGAGGATGGTAAAGATGTCAACGAACATCCTTACGTGGAGGGGAATGTTACTGTAGATGTTAGTACAAACGCGTTACCGGAGAAACGCGAATAATGTCAATATTACCGTCACATTAGAGAGTTTGGGAAATAGCGTAGCTAGAAGGTAGTTAATATAGATTTCTTTCATTGTATTACAAACAGTTATATTTAAAGTTAATAGTCACCGATTCAAATAGGCGCACTAAATCTTGAAGCGCACCCCTTATTTTTCATTAAAGGAAATTGCTGTCAAGACTGTGTCCTTTGTTCTACTCGAACAGCTGCTTCTTACTTCGATAACTCGGGTTTTCCAGTGTACACGTTCGTTAACAACGAAATTAATGTTCATTTTGGTTCTTGACTCTGAACACGAAAACAGTTAATAGATTATTGGTTGCTGTTTCGTGCACACATTGTGTGATAAGTTTCGAGGGTTTTTATAAAAACATATTTTTCGATGGCATTAATTTAATTGCTCTTTATTAATTATTCTAGCTTTCCTCCGGGGGCCTTAAAGTCCCAGGAAATAGTCGTCCCCTGGTTGTGATGTGACCAAATTGTTTTTTTTTGTTTGGGTGTAGGTCCACCCGTGGACCAATGGAGTTACGATGGCAGCTACGCTATTATGCTGACTTCCTCCTCTTCCCCCGATGGTTGGTAAGATAAACAGTCCAGAGCAGACAGGTATGTGACCCGTTACCTTTTTTTATATGTCAAAGATTTTTATTTCACCGCTGGCTATGCTAGTCCCGCTGTGTACATTTCTTTAATGCTTAATACAACGTGGTCTACCTGTAATACGTTAGATTAATTCAAACTACACCATAAACCTGCCTTTAATGTTTTAATTTAATTCTTGCTATGAAGTAAATCTATATTTAATACTTTAAAATTTAACACCTGTACTAACTGGACAACCTAAATTTACATTTAATATTTTCAACAAACTTCGTTCGTTCATGAAATCTATTTGTCTGTGTGTCTGTGTGTCCGAGGCCTTTTTAATGGCCGGACATCGAGCCACGGGGACTCCGAGCCCCCGGGAAAATCTACAGGGATAATTAAAATTTTAAATAATTTTAAAATCAATATGCGACACATATTTGAACAATTTATGGCATTTCATGTCAATTATTCCAATATTATAGACATTGTTTAAACTTAAATTTTGATTACCGAAAATAATTAGATTCATATAAAAAAAAAAAAATTTCTTATCTTATTGATGAGAACTAATATATAGCTTTTAAAATATTTATTCAATAAAATAAAATATATTAAAATGTCTCTTTTGTTGTTTATAAATTTTTGTTTTTATCTGAATACTTATAATTATTACAACATAATAATTTTAATTTCTTTAATTTGTTTTAAAGTAAGTCTACATTTGGAAGTTCGTTGCGACAATGCCTTGCATTTTCAACTTCTTAAATATAACATACTTACTATTGACAAATTCTAAGCATTACTTTTCCTTTTTTTTTTTGGTTCACTGAGTTTTCTTACGTGTTAGCTGCGAAATGCGCACTTCGCAAATCCACTAGCCAATTTGTACTGTATAATATAGCTTAAATTTAATATTTTTAGTTGTCTATGTGAATCAAGAAATTTTAGTTATTTTTGTTGTAATTTGTTAATAGATAATGGGTGATGTGCTTTATATATTTTTTTTGTTAGTTTTCTTTTTGGTTTTTAGGCGAATCCCTCCACTCTCCACAATATAGTAGCAACTTAGCAACTTAATCGAATATATGGCTTTACTATACTTTTATTATTTCAAGTTAGAGAGGCAACCAACATTGTTAGTCTTTATTAAAATTTATAAATCCATGTTTATATTACGCTTTCTGGTTTCTTTTCTAGGCTGGTCTTATTTTGCACCTCTTTGCATTTCTCATCAATGCATTGTTTTTAGCTTTCTTGCATTTGCTATTAATTTCCCATTTTATGGCTTTGTAGATCTATTCGCCTGCTTTGTCTGGTCTGTTTTGTATTTTTCTCTTTCTTCTATTAAATTCAGAATATCATTTGTTATGCACGGTTTCTTATTTTCTTCTTGTTTATACCGCAGAATATTCCTGGCCGCCATGTCTACACTGGATTTAAGGTTATTTCATTCTGCTTATATTTCCTTAGTAGCAGAAAATTTTCCAATGTCTTTCAACAACTCATTTGACTTTTTCTCAAATCATTTGTAGGTATCTGTATCTTTTAGTTTCTCAAAGTCAAGGTGCTTTTTTTCATTCCTTGTTTCAAATTTTTTAATTTAACCACAGCTCTCATAATTACTATATTGTGGTCAGTGTCTGTATCTGCTTCAGAGTATCTTCTACAGTATTTTACTTGATTTCTAAACCCATATCAAGAATATTTGATATCTCCCTATGTCTCCTGGCATCTTACACATACATCGGCATTTAGCATCATGTAGAAATAACGTATTTGTGATAGTTAATTGGTTTTTGTCGTAAAATTCTACCAGCATATTTCCCTTGTTGCTTCTCGTACCTAAACCAAATAAACCAACTTCTCCTTCCCTACCTTCGCCTACCACTCCCGTGATTATTAAATTTTCATGTCATTTTATGAATTTTAGTATAATTTAGAAATTTGCAGAGAATTTGGATTTGGAATTCAACATTTGTTTATAATACTGAAAATAATCACACATTACGTGTATTCACGTTTCACGTTACCTGAGATAGTCCGGGAATGTTGCTTTTCCTACGTGGTATTCACACTATTTTTCTGCAAATCATTAAAAAGAAGGGCAGAAATTAAAACATTATTTGATTTTTAAAAAATGAACAATTTTATTTCTAAATAAATGGTGCCGTGAAATTCTTTGGAAAATTTGTTACCTAACTATGGAAATGTATCATGATATTTAATTATCAAACTTGACGCTTTAAAATTTGATTGCTGTATTTTCAAAAGTAATGAAAGTACTGATACAAAATTATGATGAGTGATGATGAATTATCCATTCCTGAACAAGCAAAGGCAGCAAATACTGCCGCATTAGATTTACTCTTCTAGTTCGCATGCTCCTACTATGTTCTATAATTGTATTAATTGTAAAATAACTGTAAATATAATATACAACTAACTTCAGATTGAAATACATTCTATGAAGTTAGACTTTTGTCATATTTACATGTGTTAAGATTGTTGAAAATAGAACTTGATATTAAAAACATGTTTTCAGTTTTTTTTAATTTTTGTAGTGCACAAATAATTTTCTGACAGTTATTTTTCGTTGCTTGACATCCATTAGATATATGGACATATAGACCCTTTCTTCACAAAATTTGATCAGAAATGTCAAAATTTCTGAACTATTTGCAGAAAAAAATTACTCTGACATCTTTGTTGTACATACCAATTTCTCTAGTATCTGGAAAGACAAATGGCTGACATGATATAGTTGAAAATAATGTATCGCTCATTAATCCTAAATAGTCTTCATCTACCATCATATGCATATTCTCTGAACTTTGTGAATGCCATGCCAAACATTCTAAATCGTTTAACTGAAATCCATAAATCTGTTGTAGTTTATCAAAAAATAATAAAATACACAACTTACTGTATCTATTGCATCTTTTGTATTCCCTAAAATATGATTTCGATAAAACATTCGCCATTTTTTATATTCTGCCGTTACAGCTGCTAATTTCCGTTTCCAATACTTTCCTTCCAAAACAATTGCCTAAAACCAAATTACAATTTGGAATAAATAATTATGAAAAAAATTAGAATTTAATAAAGTCGAACTTAATACAGCAAATAAAATTTATTAAAATAATTTAGTGATTTTTCAACAGCCTGTTGTATAAAAATAAAAAGTTAGATGTTCCTTAAAATTTTTCAAAAGAGTCTTAACAGCAATAATGTTTAGCTACCAATAACATTTTTATATATCTATGTTACATGAATTTTTTAATTATAAAAATTTACAACACATATTTTGTTAATTGAAATAAAGAAATCCCAAAAAAATATATATCCTATTTAAATATTACATAATCTTACTATTCTAGGAACAAGAAAATGATATGCACAATTAAAATAAGTTAAAAATTAAAAAGTTATTGATGGCCGACTGTACAATTACAAATATAAAAAGTAAACAATTATAAAAGCAAAGTCCATTCCGAAACGAACCTGCACCTTGAAGAAGTTCCAGATTACTAGAACGGGTGGAATGACTTCCACGTTCCAGTGATTCAACCAAAGTAGTAGGGTCTTTTGTGAGGAACCAAACTAAGACATGTCCCGGAAAGAAAGCAGCGGCATTTTCGGTACTTAGAGTGCCAGAGAACATAGGTTGCTATGGCATTCTAAAACCCACTACTGCGATGTGGAAGGCAATAGGAAACCACCTCATTATTTGCCAAGTACACAGCGTACTCAAATTGTTATTAAAGATGATGGCATCCTCGACAGTAAAAAAATCCCGAGTTAAAGTAGCACCACATTCGGATCTGCGGGAGGTGACTACTTCGGGGGATGCGGTCGGAAAATATAAAAAAAAGTCGTGAACATTCTGAAGTATGTAGGCTAGAGAACTTGAAAATTGAAATGGATAGGTCAGCAGTAGACATAGTAGGGACCAGCAAAGTTCGCTGATCTAGAAACCGCAATGAAGCGAGGTTGCAATAATATTTTATTTTCAAACAGGCCGTTGCTTTTAGTACGTTAAAATTATCGTCCTAATAATTTATGAGTTTAATAAATTCAATTAATATAAAATGCATTCTCAAAAACTGAATTAAACCAAATAGAGGTGAAATAACAGAAATAAAGTGTTACTGGCACCTACAATTGAAATCTGTCCTGTTACATTAACTTTGGCAACCGTGCTATAAGGCAAAATGAAGAATTGGTGTGTTGACATTTAGGTGTTTTGTGTTGACATTTTAATAAAATAACATTTTCACCAAACATATGATTTCATTATGCATTTAAAACTTTAAACGATATTTCGTTTGCAAACAACTAAGAACGATAATACTACTTTAAAGAAGAGGTGCGCGTGTGCCATATAAATTTTATACCAAAAGTAAGGTTGTGATTGATATGAAAATGCATTTCATAAAATTAACATTACCCAAGGTAGAATTAAAAATTAACACAGGAGTAAATTACCAAAGATTTTATTACAAATTTGCTGTAAAAACAATAAAATTACATCAATTAACATGAGAAAGAAAGTTGATTAATGATTAAACAGAATAGTAAAAAGCCTTTTATTTATTTTTCGCCAGATTCAGAATTTGATTCTGTATCTTCACCAAGTTGTATTGTAAGGTTGTCAACAGTTATATCAAGTATCTTTTCTCTTTCGTACCACTAAACTATAATGGCATTAGTATGATGAATACACTCTTTCCAAACATCTGTGAAACACATTTAGTGCTTCTTTCCACAATGCTACGACTTTATCATCACCGTAGCTATCACGATCAATATTTTTGTTATAGCATTGCTTAGTTTTAGCCCATGCCATCTCAATCGCATTAAATTCACAGTGGTAAGGTGGCAATCGCAAAACTTCATGTCCATGGGATTGTAGCAACTCGTCGACTTGATAACGTTTGCTTTTGCAATGCGACTTAGCCAGTGCCGACAGTTCAGGTTTAAACATATGCTCGTCATATTGTATATTGTTGCTTATCAGTCACTGCATAATTGCATCTTTATTCCATGATGACAATGCCATTTTTTCAACTAATGTTGAATGATAGGATGCATTATCCATAATAATCAATGATGGTTCTTAAAGGTTGTTTATTAATTGGTTATACACCTATTTTAAAAACATTTCACCATTCATCTCACCACATGATAATCCTCCTTGTGTGATTTTGATGCGAATATTAATCCAGCATTATATACAAACCCTGCATTAGAACCAGCATGTACAATTACAAAGCGTTATCCATTATAACCTCCTAGTTTACGAACACTGTTTACATTATCATCTTGCCATGAACGTCCTGGATTTCCTTTAGAAAATAACCATGTTTCGTCGATAAAGACAACATCTCGTTTAACCTGCGACCATATTACGTTATTTTGCCTTCAAAAATTTTAGCCTTGCTTCGACGATGGACGGCTTTTCGATTAAAGCACAGCGGTTGTCTTCTTTCTTAAACTTAAATCCAATGTTATGGAGAGTGCGATTTAAACTGGTATTACTTAGAAAAATTTTCTTTTCTCGTAGTTCCACATTTAGGGTTTCGACTGTAACATGTTTCTCTATAATGAAGAAAAATGTTTTTTTAAGGTAATTTGACAACTGATATCACTTACTTTGAGAATACATATCATATAATGTATTCTGATGCTCATTTTTACACATTCAGGCAAGTCAACCGATTTTTCTTTTTTCCTAGGTCTTTTCTTTCCAGGACTACACAAAATCAGATTTTTCTTACAACGTGCTTTAATCCTACTCTCAGTAAGCATGCTAATCTTCGAGGCGTTTGCAACTCACTAAAGCAATATAGATTTCATTAATATGAAAAATTGTTTTTATAATATACTCTACCTCATGCACTGAATTTAAAGAAATTACAGGTCCACCAATATTCTGTTCGTGCTGGAAGTACTCCAACAAATTTATAACTAATTGTTGGGCTTGTGAACCCAATGTCCTTTTTGCTGACATGATACAGCTATTAGTTCTAATAAGAACAGTTGTAATCAATATTCGCTAATTCGATTGAATTAACAATAAAACACACGTAAATCTAAAAGCGGGAACGCAGAGGTAAGCAATCTAACCTAAACCAAACAAACAAACGAGGTTATGAAAAATTAATTTGACATATTGGATTACCGCCGTAGTAAAATCATGTCCATTTTTATATTAGGATACAAACATACATCCACATAACTCTCTCTGTCATTAACTTAAATAAACCTGCTCGCGTATGTCGTTATTTAAAAACACATAGAAATCATATTGCTATCTTTCTCGTATCCATTGGTAAAACTTTAAAAGAATCTTAAAGGTATGTTGTGAATTGCGCTAGGTGCCCGTGACGTAGATATCTTCACTCGTGGTTTTTACTATATCAAATATATTACATTCTAGTTAGACAATGGTTTAAGAATTAAGTGAAAGACTGTAGAAGCTACCCAAAAGCAGATATAGACACTGACCACAACATCGTAATTAGGAAGGCCAGGCCATGCTTAAATTTAAAAATTTGAAAAAATCAACAAAAAAAGTCACTGACTTTGGGAAACTAAAAGATAAAGATATCCACGAAGGATTTGAAAAATAGTCAAATGAACTGCTGAAAGATATCGGGAACATATCTGATACTAAGGAAGTAGAAACAGAATGGAATAACAGTAAATCCAACTTAGATATGGCGACCAGAGATATTCTGGGGTATACACAAAAAGAAAATAAGAAACAATAGATAACAAAGGGTATCCTGAATATAATAGAAGACGAAAATACAAAAATAAATCAGATGAAACAGGAAAACAAAGATACAAAGCCATAAAATAAGAAATTATTCGCAAATGCAGGAAAGCTAAATAGCAATGGATTGATGAAAAGTGCAAAGAGGTACAAACAAAGATGAAAATAGGAAAGACAGACAAAGCATACAAACTAATTAGAATCAATTTTAAAGATATAAAAGCATATAGCAAAAAAATAAGGGACGCTGGAGGAAATGTCATTACAGAAAATGTAGAGAAAGTGGATAGATGGAGAGAATATATAGGGAATTTATATTCAGAGGAGGAAATAACAGCATTAGAACAGGAATCAGACATGGTAAAGGACAACTTAGGATATCCTATACTTGGAGATGAGTTTGAATTAGCATTAAAGGGTCTGAAAAATGGTAAGGCAACAGGTACAGATAAGGTGTAAGCAGACGCTCTAAAAGCCTCTAAACAAGCAGTAACAGAACGTCGCTTCGAACTTGTAAGCTATAGTATGAGACAGGAGAAATACCCAAAGATTTCAAACGCAACATCATAGTCACTATTCAAAAAAACAGGGGCTCGGGTAGATGTGAAAACTTTCAAACAATAAGTTTGACAGCACAAGTGTCAAAAATATTAACTAGAATTGTCCAAAGTCGAATGGAAAAACGAGCTGAAGAAATACTAGATGATCAATTTGGGTTTAGGCGAAACAAGGAACACAGGAGGCTATTTTAGCTCTGAGGTTTCTTGGGATGCACACAAACAAGTGCATCCCAGAAACCAACAGATTTATAAATACTACTACTGTTCGAGAAACTACCTATTATATATATATATATATATATATATATATATATATATATATATATAATTGATATGATAACGTCGTACTCGGTGTAATGACGTTTTTACTTAACTCCACCGCTCTGTGTTCTCACTTCAAATTTAATCTTACTAATTTTATTATTATGCCACGGCTAGCCCTTTTTAATCTACACAGAGTGCACAACGTTACGATGATCAATTTTTCTCTTCTCCACCCTTTATTATTATTTGTTTGAATTGATAAAACGAAGTCAATTAATTTCATGTAAAGAAAAGAAATATTATTTACAATTTTTGAAAAATATTTAAATACACTCCCTTAATCAATCAATATCATATGCATCATTTACCCCAAAATTTATATGCTTCGAATTCAAACTAAAGTCACCAAAAACTACCTTTTTGCCAAAGAACCTGGAACGGTTCTAGACCCCTTTATAATATATTATGTAAGTTTAACGTATGCAACGTTTGTTGTTGACTTCATTACAAATTTTATATAAATTGAATAAATTCAGTATTGAAATTTAAATAGAAAAATATCTTAAAATTAAATAGATCTGACCTGCTACAGGATGTTCGGGTTCTCTGCTTAGCCGAACCAATACTTGAGTACAGTTACCTCTTGTTTTCCAAAAATTACTTCTTGCTTCTTTATTTTATATGCCTTGAATCTCGCAACTCAAAATTGTACCAGAATTGTACCAAAATATAATGGTCGACGCTGATTTGAAATATTACATTGACCCAGATTTGAATTATTGCAACTTGAAATGTTCAGAAATACACCACCAATTTGAATTATTCAGAAATTTACCATAGATTCGAAATGTTATATCACAGATTCGAATTGTTATATCTATCCAAATTTGAATTATTGTCATCAACACATTCACAGATTCGAAATGTTATATCACAGATTTGGAGCCCTATTATTATAAAAATTTAGTTTAAATAAATTACCCCAAATTCTACTCACGTTAAACAGCAAAAGAAACTCTTCATAATTGTAGCACTATTATCACTTGGCATACACTTGATATTTTATTAAATATTAAATTACGCGTGACTTTCTGGTTAGTAGTGACGCAGCTTCACCCTGCATGAGTTGTGAACTGACTCGTCTTATCATTGCTCTGTGTTAATATAGGCTCTTCCCACTTACATGTGGGCTAGGTTTTCAAGAAGTCTTGCAGATATTTCAACCAACCAGGTCTTTAATATTCCCTGCATTTCGAAGTTGTTTCTAATGTAATTTCTTCGGTTTTCCGTGTAAGGTGTTTATTTGATACCTTATTATTCGTTATCTGACCACATGTTGTTTTGTGTAGATATCGCCTTTTCAATAATTGTACAAAATAAATTATGTAACTTCAATACTGTTTTCGTTTATGCGTCTTTGAAAACTGCGTTTTCTTATCAAAACGTTTCTTGTTTCCACGTAATTGCATAAAGCTTTGTTAGGTTTTATCTCTTATCTTCGTATTTGTTTTATAACTAATTAGAACACTTCTCAATGCGTGTTTAATTACATGTACTATCATTCCCTCTGAATACGCGTTCTATCGTTGAAAGACATGCTCACTGGCATTACTTAAAATTAACAACGGTCCACATACAGAGTGTTAAATACCTGCTATTTACGTAATGTATGAACTACCTATTTTTCTGCTAAATACACGTTCTATTGTAGTAAGATATGCTTCCTTGTATCGCTTAAAGTTAATTATGGTCTACATACAGGGTGTTAAATGCTTGCTATTTACATAATATACGAATTACTTAATTTTCTGCTAAATAAATAAAGTTTTCTGATTCCTATTGCAATTTATGGTTACTACACGACCCTTGTTATTCAATACACCCCTAAACAACCCCTTATCACAGCAATATATATATATATATATATATATATATATATATATATTACTCATATTTAGACCAGGGTAGAAAATTAAATAATCACATCAAATAATTTTAATCACCGTGTATAATGAATATTATTAGATAATACGCGTTATTAAAACCGTGAAGCATAAAAATTTATTAGTTTCATTAAACATAAGAGATTTAAATCATGTACAAGACGCTTTATATCAAAAGAAGCAGTATTGGAAAGCTCTGCGTGTAATGTAATTATTCCTAAACAAATGAAAATTACGTGCAAAATTTATCTTAATTAACTCTATTTCAAGTAACCGGTATTGAATCGTTAGTAACAGATAATATCTATAGAAACTTGTAAAACCCAATGAAATGCAAATCCTAGAAGTGTTAGTTAGAAGTAGGATGTTTGAACACACCTGCGTATTTTAAAAGGCAATTTCAGTTTAATTTGTTTAGATAAACATGTCGATTCTAAGGATATTGGAAACGGTCAGATGCTTTAGCACGAAATACAAAACGGGGTTTATTTAAAAGCTCTGAGAATTGGTATTATTTTGAACACCTGCGTAGTTTAAATATCACGACGGCGAAAATTGTGTAGATAACAAATGGTTTCAAAGAATCTTGGAGAAACCGGGGCTTAATATTCACGAGAATGTGCGATACGGGGTTATTTAACCCAGATAGTCCACATGGACTAAAATATAATCGATAATAAAGAATATCAATTTGCACCAATACGAACAGGTTAGAAAAGGAAAGAGAAATGCGTCAAGCAAAGACACATAGAGTAAAAGGCGTGATTTAAGCAACGTCACGAGGGTCACAATTGGTTGAAAATAGGATGCAAATATCAGAGGTAGAAACAACAATTTCTGTACAAAATTAATTAGTTTTTCTCGGACATGTTTATGCGTGCCGTGTGAGAATTTCTGAGTTTTAAATGGGGCGAGTGAAAATTCGTAAAACCGACGCGCGAGCGACGGACTGGGAACATAGAATGAGAAATTCTTAAGAATTGTCTGTTTTGGGGAACAGACCGACAGACAGGCTTTTTGCTATATATACCGGTAGTAATATGAATTGGGTCTCAGACTTTTGACTATTTGATGCGTTAAAAGCTCTTACATCCGCGACTTGATTCAAGATGTTAAACAGTGCATTTTAGTTTGATAAAATAATTTAAAATTTTGCTCGTATATTTTAGTGATTCAAAATAGTTTGTTATTTACGTGCTAACATGAATGTACTTCAGTGCACTTAGATACAAGGTAATAAAATTTAGTATCACTGTACCAATTAGCAAAATTTACAACGACAAATGTATACACAAAAGTAGGCAGTTTTGGCGTATATTGGTGAAAGAAGTATGAATTTCTTTGTTATTTTTCGGGGGTGTTAATAATTAAATGGTTCAAATACGTGTCTGGATCCACAAAACCAGGGTCAGATATACACAGATGAGTTCCGGAAAAGCCCAGAAACAACTTTAAATAAATGGTGATGGGGAAAATTTTAAAAGCGTTGAGAATTAGAAGCGTAAATATAATCCTGTTGGAATGGTGTGATTACTAAAGGGACGATGTACATTGAAGCTTTGAGGACAGTAACCTTCAGGTAAATTATACTATTTTGTTTGACATTTTGTGTGTGTTGAATAACTTTATAATTGATTTACTTTAAATGGACATTAGTGAAATTGTACTAACCATAAAATTTTAATTTTAAGATGAAATTTGCTTGTTTAAGTAGAAAGGGTATTTAGTATTGATGTTCTGAATTATGATGAAAATATGGGTATGTCTTTGAGCTCAATTAGACGAACCTGGTTAATTAACGTAAAGGGGTGGTAGATGCTCCTTTATACTCAGACTCGGTCTGCTTATATTGTTATATTAATTAGTAGGCATCCAACAAGGACTTTAATTCTGGATGCACATTAAAATGATAATAAATTTAATTTTGAAATTTTCCGATATTAAAATTTATGCTGAATATTAATTTTGAAATTTTAATGTATTGTGAATATTGATGTAAATAGAGTTGACGTTGATGTTTGTGGTAGGAATGTGTTGTTTAATTTTATGAATGAGGAGGTTTATAAAATTAGGTGAGCAGCCGAGGCGAAAAGCGTAGTTCACGGATTTTGGAGGTTTCACAGCAATATATATATATATATATATATATATATATATATTAATGTCTATGAGAACTTATACAGTGCACGCACACATGAAAATAATGTTCGGTAATTGATTTGTTTTGCAAAAGAGTTTGGAATAGTTAATAGAAAAAGTGAATATTAAATGAAAACATATAAACAAGCAATTGCAAAAGATAGATACCTTATTATACCAGAACAATTGCAACACAATTAAGAAGCAGTGCGAATTCGCACGTTAGACTTTTAATTATTGAAGTTCGTTACATTCGTATGGTTATTGTTAGTGAGAGGGCTTGACGTTACAACAGTAACACTATCGCTCGATAAAGAGTACGGATTTATTTTAAAGAAGAAATCATACAAGTACAAAATCTGCAAAAACTCTGTTTTTAAATAATACTTCATTTTATGAGATGCTGCATTAGTTTCCAACTTATAAGCATTCTCTGTGTTTCCACTTAATAACCCGCAAAACTTCTATCATATTATCAAAAACGAAATAAGATCGACAATGTCGGAACGAAAGATTGAATTGAATGCAGCCATTATTTTTCCACAAATTATGCTACGTCAATGACCTGTTCGAAAACTTACAATATGTGTTTAAGGGTTATAGATATTCTGTGTGTTTATGAATCAATCCTTAAGCGCCTTCTTTGTTGTAGCACGAATTGATATTTAAATTACAATTTCAAACTGCGGGGAATATGTTATTGTTCTGACTCAAATAGTGTCAATAGTGTTAAAAGCTCTTCCAATTGTCAAAGATTACACAAGGTGAGGTTATTGTTCTAATAGTATCCAGAACGCATTGTATAGTCATCCGCAATCTACGGTCGCATGACATTTCAGTAAAAAGTAGACCCAGATTTTGGAATTTAATTAAACCAAATTTACTGAAAAACACACAAATTTTTCATTAGTATTTGAAAATGTACCTGATTCTGTATGGTTTCTAATAATTTTTAATTATTTTTGATAGGTCACGTAATGTACACCGGATCTGTTTTTTTTTAATCTAGGTAACGTTTAGTATAATATACAATTGGTAACAATTGGACAATTGCACCAGCATTTATTGCCATAAGTTTCAATTTCCTGGAAAACATCAAAGATTTTGCTTTTGAAAGTAGAATTTTACTAACTCGTTACTACTAAAGTAGAACACCCATTGTTTTGTTTGTATTGGAACTGAAAAAATGCAGTTTACCAACGAGTAACAACTAAACATTACTTAAAATGCATGTCGGTGTCATAGGCATTGTTTATAATAATGCATAGTAATTCATGGGTTTGTAAGTTAAATCCTACATTTGATGTTTTAATGCTCCACTCGAAGTACTACACTGGCTGGGAAGTGAGTTTTTCTTTTTACCTGGAAATTTGGAATTTTGCCGAATCCTTGCTATTCGAAGCAAGGTAGAGATCTCTAAAATGCATGAGAACACACACGCACGCGCACAGACATGCGCACGAGTGGGACCTACATTTTAACGTTCATCCGGACGAGGGTGTATATTTTGTGAAAAATGCTCACGTAACATTTTTCAAGTAGTCCGTGTCAAGAATAAAATCCGGGACCTTCAGTTTAATAGTCAAATGCGAACCAACTAAGCCACCGAGTGGTCTGAAAATTAAACTTCTTTAATTGTTTAACGTTGTCATATGTTACGTTATTTATTTTATATCCCAAAATGAGTTCATGGTATACGAAGCCATAGTTGTGGAATAAAAAAATTATGTGGACCAGCTGTATGAGTTTGGTTTAGTAAGTAATATTTCTCTATATTGACAAACACGATAAAAAAAAATTACGTTTTAATAATTTTTCAAAAATCAAAATGTCTAAATCAAGGTAAGTTTTAAACAAGGCAAAACATTTATTTAAAACAGTTTTAAACTAACGTACAACCTTAAAAGCTTAACCTAAATGCACACCATAAATATTTTGTGTTCTAATAACTAATTGGACTTTAATCAGGATCAGGGGTCAAAATAAAAATCATTTTGAAATCCACGTCACGATTAAGAGTTAATTTAGTATCTAGAAATTAGAAAATAGATTTTGAAAATTATAGTCTTGACATCGCACGAAAGTTATGATTTACCAAGTATGATATTATTCTGTTAGAATATAGGATATCGGATCATTTAAGAAGTGAATTTAAGGCTCATCATAACCTCAAATATTAAAGGTTTAACAATATAATTATTCTATAGTCTAAACAGTTGTATTTGTTTTGTAAATTGAATACATACACTTGATGTCTAAGCATTGCATTTTTAATAATCATATTTAATCAATATTTGAAACCACTTCTAGTTATTCTGCAAGTTACCTAGCTTTTACATTATTCATATCTTAGTTGTTTTAAATAAAATGCAATAAAATCCAGAACCCATTTGCACAGTCAGTTATGCTACTGTTACAACTCTTGCATGTTCAGTAACAATCAATGGCATCTTAAAAATTAGCTTACCTCAGGTTTGTTATGTGTATCAACATCTAAAGGCGATGCAAATGGACATATCAACGTATTAATCCTTTTTATAACTAAAATGAGAATTTTTAATACAATAACAAACATTATACGCATACATTGCATATGCCAACACCGCCAAATAACATTATTCAATCTTATTTTATCTTTCCATCGCAATCGAACTCCACGAAAACGATTCCATTTTGGTGAAGTAAGCTTCTGTCTAAAAAGTAACTTTTTAGCCATTATCACATTCTACACACAAAACACAAACCTGTAGGCAATTGACATGCACTGAAAAAGCTTAGCCAAACTAGTATCAATTGTAAGAGGTTGCTGGGTGAAAATCCTTTTCACATCTTGTACATTATTAAGCGGTTCTGGTACTGGAACAGCAAGTTCATATTCATCATCTTGTTCTTCAGCTTCAAATTCAGAAACCATAAAATGCCCTGAATGAATCGTCTCCTTGCAGCGCTTTTCATGGGTATCTGGTTCTCTTTTAGGTTCAAAAGTAAACATTTTCTTTGTATTGAGATCAAACTTATTATAACGTCGCACGTTTTTTTGAAAATTCCAACTCGGGAAGCTACTGTTATCTGTACGAAAAGATCAAGGACTGATTAGAGGGGTCAATCGAAAATTGACGAGTTTCTCTATGTACAAAATCCATAAATAACAAATGATCTTAAAAATGACAATCACTTGAAATTCGTCCAAATGGTCACCACGGATAACAATTAATTCCATAACTACCACTACACGTTGGTGGTGATAAAATCATACAGTTCAAATAAGGATTAAATATGGTAATTGAGAACATCTGATTAATTTATAGCATATCGTAAACTATATCAGTTAAACTTGTATAACTGTATTGATGAAGCACTCACGAATTACGGCACAAATTATAAGATATACAGTGTCAGATTAGGCAATACACTAACTTTCATAAAACAAATAAACGTATTGATGGGATTCGATAAAAATACTTAAATAGATACATACTTAAATTTGATTTTTAGAATTAATGAAAATATCTACATCTTGGTTAGAACAGAAAATTACATGATAATTATATCTGTAAAAAAATAAATATTTGCATTTTCCTGTGAAAGGTTAAGTGATATAAAAATTCTTTTAAATTTATGATATTAATAAACAGTTGATAGGTGTATACCTTAATTTATATCGTACATTTATTCCATATGATACTTTTTAAAAATAAAAACTTTGTTAGATTAATGAAAATCTACAATAATTTAACCAATCGCATGTAGAAGAGTATAAGTTACCAAGTTTAGTACCGTTTGATTCTGTAAATATTACTAAACTTCATTTATTATCAAATATCAATAAAGCGTGTACTAATTAAAAAGCCAGAGCTATCGTATCTCATTTCAATTGATAATAACTAACAAATGTATAAAAAACAATAACTCTATAGACCACAGTATATAAAATCTTATCGTTATGTTATCTGAATAAAAACCGGATTTTCCAACTATTTAAAAAAATATAACTCCTAAATCCAAGAAAGTATTAAAGTTTAAAACATATTGCACATGAAAACTTTAGTTCTCTATTAAAGGGATAATCATTCGATTATGAATCTATTCATTGACCATAAAAAGTATTTTTGAGTATTCACTTCATCATCTATATACACAAGTAGATTTATATTAAAGTTATGACGGTATTGTTGGCCGTGACAGTAATTTTAAATTATAAATAAAAATTTTATTTACAAGATTATATAGCTCTATATATAATTAAAATTATATACAATTTTAACAAGGCTCCGGGTGCTTCAAGAGACGATTTTAACGCGGATCTTTCATGTATGTTGCGCCGGTTTTATTCCAGCGCAAGGTAATTAATGCGCATGAAAATTATTTTGGAACGACTGAAGTAGCTATCTTTTTTATTGTAGACAACAACAACAAAAGGCGTTTTATGTTTGAATATTCTACAAGTATTTAAAACCACAGTAGTAGAATTTTACGTCCATTTTTGAAGTCCAGCAATCTATGATGTGCTGCGAAACTTGAGCGTCTGCGCCAATCAATAAAAAGTGTGCAATTCACGCAAATATATTTAAGTACCTCTACTGGAATGGTGTCTTTGCGGTATAGAAGCAGCTACGACCTTTAGGTAACATTGGGATATGGTTTAATAGAAGATGATTACAACGAAATAACTAACGGGCGTACGAGATAAACGTGGCGATCGGTGATTAATGTTTTTCTTAATTTATAGTTTATGAATAAATAATCAACAAAGAAGGTTTACGCTACATAATATTGCTCCATATATATGATTTAGGAAATTCTTTGTGTTGGCCATGCACTTGTTATATTGTATATGGTTGATCGCTAATTTTGAAAAACATTTTTAGCCAAGTATAGTAGCCTATAGTGTTTAAGCACTGTAGTCCATCCGTTGAATAAATGCTATGACGTCAAAAATAGTAATCCAGGCTGACAAATTCTAAATGCCAATTTGTATAAAAAAATATAGTACGTTGACATTACATTTTAGAGCATTCTGGTTTTTACAATTGGTATTACAATGCACTGTTGCCAAGCCGGGTTTGATTATCTCATATACTTTCATTAACTGCAGTAATATTTTTATTTGACAATCCACTATGAGGATATCTTGGTGTTGCCGTATTGCTAAAAACAGAACCAGTGTTTAATAGCTTTAGCTAAATTGAGAACTGTTAACTTCATAGACAACTAATGTTAACTTTGTAGATGATTTCACGTCGTCTTTATATTGTACAAACATTTTTTAATGTAACTATAATTAATAGCTCCCATTCTGAACGGACCTGCACCTTGACGAAGTTCTAAAATACTAGAACAGGTAAAATGGCTTGCGCGTTTCAATGAGTTAAAGAGCCGAACTATAGGTTCAACCAAATTAGTGGGGTCTTTAGTGAGGAACCAGACTAAGACAGGTCCCCGAAAAAGGGCAGCAGCTTTTTCGGCACTTAGAGTGGCAGGGACCATAGGGGTCGGTATGACGTTCTAAGACACACTACTGCGATGTGGAAGGCAACGGAAAACCACCACATTACTCCCAAGTACACTCTGCGTACAGAAATTGTTAATAAACATTATGGCATCCTCTGGGGTAAAAAATTCCGGAGGTAAAATAGTCGCCCATTCGGAGCTCCGAGAGGGGACTACTTCGGGGGAGGCGATCCGAAAGTATAGAAAAGATCCGTGAACATTATGCGAGTCGGAGCGTGGAATGTCAGAAGTACGAAACAAGTAAGTAAGCTAGAGAACCTGAAACTCGAAATAGATAGGTTAACACTAGACATAGTAGGAATCAGCGAAGTCCGCTGGCCAGTGTAACAGTGGGGTTCACGTTGGGCGCCACTGTTACACTTTAGGTCTATACTCTAAGGTATACTTTTTAAAGTCCCGGCAGGTAATGTATGAGAGCCACTACGACAGTTGGTAACACAAAAGATATTTGCAAAATGTTGCGCAATAAGCGGTTACATCATACTTATGATCAAATTATTATCACATACAAAAAATGTTTATTTTAATTATAAGAGAAGACAAAAAGTACTCACATAAACTGTAGGACTCTTCACAGCATGGTAGCTACTCTCGCGTCAGAAGGGCGTTATGAGCGTGGGTCATCCTTTTGGCCCCGGTTGAATCCAAATTAATTTGTCTTCTTTGTAGCGGAACGGTAAAGGATTACAGGTAGAGGTACGATAATCAGGTAGAAATGGAAGGAAACCTACATTACCTGAAAGAGAAGACAAGATAACGGCACAAAAATAACCACACTCATCGACGTTCTTCAGTTCACCAGTCCCGACATGTCGGAAATCACCACTTCTTCCACCTCCTGCGTCTGCGCAATCTCGAGCGCCAACACAACTAACTAAAGTGACGGAAATGCACGCACAAGTCTTTTAAATTATTGGCGCGAAATCACTTACAAATTAGGAACTTATAGAAATGTTTAAATGACGATTTTCGGCATGTAACAGGGTTCCCGTAGAGTAAATTTTCTAAAATAAAGTTTTATTTTGTTTCTGGTGTAAATTAATAAGGCGAATACGCGCATAAGCAAGGCATAAAACACAAAGAAACAGAAAGAAAACTATGGAAGCGTAAGAAATAAATATTGAATGTCAAAGTCACAAATGTCAATTGACATTTAACAGCAAATTATCTATGTAGCTGAAATGCTGAACGAACACGCCTATTTATAAACAATGGACTAATCTGACACCGTTTTAGGCGTGGGCGCATGATGACGTAAAGACTCTTCTTAAATAAATTCTACTCTACACTACAATTCATACTTTTGAGAAGTTAATGATATGTATTAAATTTTCCATAAATACATTGTAGTAACAAATGTTTACATTACCGCCACACTTTCCATATGGTAAGTTATATTTAAGGATTATCCAAAATAATTTAATTTAATATCTGCAGCATTTAAGGCAAACTTCTAAATTATTTACTCCCCTTAAATAATATATAAATATTTGTAAGAATTGAACCGGGTGACATGCCTTGGAAGCTGAATAGCATGCAACGGCTTAAAATTTCTCGTCAATAAAAATTGAAAAATACATCAAATAGATTACTAAAGTATTGTTTAAAATTAGAGACTAACATAACCCAAAGAACGCTTTTCACAGTCTACCTGAGAAAGACGTTTAATTTTCAATTATAATATATTGTGAAATAATGTTGTGTGTACATTAAAAATGTAAGCAAATTGAAAATCTCAAAAAATTGAAAGTTAGATAAAAACAGTTGAACATAAGAACGACTAAATACTTGCAACCAGCCATTATTGATCACCCATATTATATTTTACATTACTTAAAGACCGCTTGATATTATGCAAGATGCAATGATTCACGCACGCGTACACTGTTAAAAGCAGCTTGACATCATGCAATGCAAGAGGCAATAATTCACAAGCGCTTTCGTTATTACAAAATCTTGCGTCAGTTATGTAGTGTATCCGACCTGGAGGTTGACCCGAACGCCCTTTATAAACGACACACCGGGCTGCATGATCTAACATCTAGTGGCAGTGGCTCGACGATACCTACGTTGTGTTGTTATCAGGTGATCCAAATTCATACTGGAAGAGGGCGTTAAGGCGGGAAGGTTTGAAATAAAACTACAGCATTTACCTAACTTGAATTTTAATCAAAACAATAACCAATAAATAGGTTATTCGCATGAAAGCATAGAAAAATAACATTAAACACAAACAGTGCCGTGATCAACCTGGGCGATTGGGGAAAGAGCACGGCAGAGAAAACCCCAAACTGCCCTCATAATACCAACTGCATTTGGCATATCTTGACAAGGACAAGTGACGTATAAGTAACCAGATCACCAACACTGAATTTGACTAGATGTCAACTGTTACCTAGACGTACCACACATGACAACTGCAGAAACATTAGTGTAGACCAGCTGGTCTTTTCTGGCAGGTACTGATGTCGGCTATGCCAATACTGCACAGCTACAGTTGAAGATGGGGGACACCAGGAAGATGACCTGCACCTTGACTAGCAATGTTCCTTCACGCTCGGACATAAAATATTAGTAATATTTAACAAGGCTCGATCACACGCACCCACATACATGCAATAACAGTTTCCAGTCCGTACAAAAAATATTTCACAAAGGCTAGTCGACTTTCTATTATTTACAAAAAGGTACACTACAAGTACATTGACAGGAAAACATGAATCGCTGAAATAAACTTATAGTATGATTGCGCATAGTTAAAGAACGCGCTTATTATTGAATAGACTATCTCCAACATAGTCAGTCATAAAGGCAAACGCAAAGGCACCAGATGGTCGATCATACCAGAGGTTCAATTTAATTACACCACAACAATTATCACAAACATTAAAATACTAGTTTTATATAGGAACATCGACTAGATAATAGGAAAAACACACAACAAACATATAATTAAGTTTAAACCAAGATGTGAGCGATGCAGTTAAAAATGTGAGTAATATGCTGAAATAAAACAATTACACATAATAAAATGTCAAATAAGTCAAAATATCAAACAAATATAACATAGAAACATAATAGTGTTTATATTCAAACTTGCCTAATAAGTTGATTAATACCATGCCAGTACTTTTCATTAATTGTCATAAAATCACAGTAATGGTACATTTACTATTGATTCTGCAACAAGTGCAATGCAATTGAAGTTACACCTCTGTATTAAATACGAAATAAACAATTCAAATAGATAAATATTAGTTTTCAGTTATTAAACCAAACAACACTTCTTTATACATAAAACATGTTCGATTAACTCGCAAATCCACATGAAAATTACATATTAAACATAATAAGTAAAACAACTGGCAAATTCAGAGACAAAAGCAACAGGTAAGCCTAAAAATATTTCCTTCGATGTTCACATATATAACGGTTTTACAATAACTACCAACCCAAAACAAGGCTGGAATTACAAGATGTAATCAGATTACCTTAAATAGCAACTACATTTTAAACTTATAAAACATTACTTTTAAGATAACCGCCAAGGGAAGCTTTCCGACCTGCTATTTTGAAATCTAAAAACAAAGTCCTTTAACCTTGTCGACTAGATCGATCATCCTTACACATGCGCCACTTATAACGTTAATTCTGACGTCACGGAATGCGTTCAGAAATCTACAAGTGGTTGCTGAGCAACTCTAACAAATACCTTCAAATATCGAAATGTAGACTATAATATTTGCTATGATTATCAACTAATGAGAATAGACCTAGAAACACTACGGATCACTACAGTTGGTACAATTAAAATTACATAGCACGAGATATACAGTTCTAGCTCGTACAATGCAATTTTAATTGCACCAGCTGATCCAAATTTTGTAACAGCACAAGCGCGCGTGCGCTTTTGCGTCTTGTATAGCATAATGTCAAACGACTTTTGCATAGTATAATGTCAAGTGGCCTTTAGAAAATTTTGGATTAGTTGGTGCAATTAAAATTCCATGCATGAGATAGATTTGGGCTATTTTTCTAACAGCAGTAAATAAAGTTTAGAATTGTCTACACAACAAAAAATACCGGCAAATCAAGATTTCAATTTATAAGTGTATTAAATGTTTTTTGACCCATACGAGAAAAAGGCGGTAAATTGCTTTGATTAATGGAATTAAAGTCTACCACTTGCAAGCTTTACTTTTTTTCCGATCAATATCATTGTCCCTGCCATCATTATCGATAGAGTAGAAATTGCTTGTACATGTTCAGGTTTCAATGATCTAATATTTGAAATTATCATTTAATAAGTGGAGTTACAGTGGTTTTCAATTTTTTGTTGGCCACTGACAATTTACAATCAAAATACTGTACAGCATGTATGTAAAATGTCCAGGCAAGACGAAACGCAATATTTATTGCATAACTCCTGCATTGCATAATTCCAAGGTGAATCATGATCCTGTTAATTCTCAGATTTGTTCATTTTTCGCTAGATGTCACTAGCATTGGTTGACGTTAAAATGCGATCAAGTGCAATTTCAATATTATTCAATCATTTGGAACATTTACCGGTCAGACAAAGGTAATGTATATACGGTACAAAGTTACAGTAGAATCATTAAGAAATAATAAACTTATACTTAATCCCACAAATCACGATCACGACGTCATATGGTTAGCTTTCGGCTAGGTTGCCAAATGTTGAAAATGTGTTCAGTAATTATATTTAACAATTTACAGATCGGTTGTTAAATATAGAGCCGCACCTACAAACCATAACCCAAACTAAAAATATTAGCGCCCTAATATACCAAACTTTTTTTGTTTTGTAACAAAACAATAGAATTCAACAAATTAGAAAAAAAAATCACTTTCATTTAAATACACTACTAATTATTGCTACAACGATAATGAACTCTTTCAGAGACTATGATAATGTATAGATCTTTCAAAATCTCATGGGTTTGAGATGCGCAATGAAAGAAGTGACAGGTAACGTATAAAAAGAAAGAACAATACAAGTAAAATCTAAAAACATCAAATTTCTGGATGCGTATCCTGAATTAATTCAACTGCTATGCTATGTGGATTGCATAACCACTAATTCATAAACATAAAATAAATTATAAAACTACAATCAGCAATTTGTTTGGTGTATTGTTTATTGTTCTTTTCGTGTGTCATGTTTCCGTGCGTGTGTGGATAAAAATAGACAAGCTAAATTTTTTAAAACTCTTTGCAGCCAAAATACTGTCCTTTTATTATTTTTTAAGAATGCATATTTCATAGAAATTTAATCTAAAAAATCATAAAATTACTACCACAATCCTCAATTTGGCCCACATTAAATTTAGGATTTCTCTTATTAATTTTCTTCCTTGATGATATAAATTCGCCACCTTCCGGTTTGTTCTTCCCTTCTGAAATAATTCGCTCGACTGTGTTTAGTCCAACTCCAGTTGCTATTCGTTCTTGTAAATTATTAGTAGGAATGACAGGTATTCCATTCTTTCTTCTTTCATAAACTTATACACACCATAAATAATTTCTCTTCCTTTGAGAACTGTTTTCTTGCGGTTACTCTTTGAAAATTAAAAATCTCAGAAATAACAAAATAATCTGTAAAACAAAACATTCTCATAAATATTAATCAAAAACAATAATAACGAACCACAAATCTTAAATACGCAAATAAATGACATGAGAATTAAAAATCGACAGCTGAGTTGTAAATGTTTTTAGGATGCACTTTAACGTAAATAACAAATGGGTGTTTTGCTCGCAAAATTTTTATTCTTAACCATCCTCCCGAGTCTTTACGCTCGAACGAGTCCCGCGATAGGCTTTTTGAGGTTAGGTTACTGTTAGAAATAGATATTATTAAAAAATACAAGTCTCTTAACACGCATATCAGAACAGTCTTCTTTTTTTGTGTTGCTAAAACTATTGCAGACTGATCTGATATGCGTGTTTGTGTTTTTTAATAATAATATCTATTTCTAACAGTAACCTAAACGAGGACTCGTTCGAGCGTAAAGACTCGGGAAGATGATTAAGAAAAATTTACTGCGTTCTGCCCAACAACCCATGAGGTTTTGAAAGACCTTTACCAAACACTTCGTACGTTGTTAGTAGCTAAAACCCGTAGCTACAGATCCAGCAAGAAAGAACATTATTAAATAAGTTAGAGAAGAATGTGTCTAATCTGATGGGAGATTATTAATGTTCCTTTTATGCTAGTATGGATACATTTACGGTGGTTGTATCCGTTCGGTCATTTTCGAGTAGTAAAGCATTTACTTCAGTCTCTAGTCGTACTAGTTAGACGCGTACCTCAATTGTTTCCTATTCTGAGATAATCTACACATTTCCCTGAAATTCCCAGTCTGTATGTTTCACTATCTGTGGCAATATTCTGATCTAGGTTTACATCTACCTCTCTTTTTCCTACATCTGCTTGTACGCACTATTCTCTAAAAATGCCATAGAGTATCCTACCCTTCTATTTCCCCTATTTTATTTTTTTGTTGTGGACAGATATCTTTATTCCCCTACTATTTCTATAACCTTTTTGTTATTAACGTTATCTGTACATGCTATCATCATCATACATCTGAAGTATAACATTCTAAAATGCTTCTTCCTCTTTCTGTCTGCTCCTACTGTCCCTATTTCATAGGTCTACTGTGCTGTGTCCCACATATACACTTCCAGCACTTTTGCCCATGTTTCTGTTTGTTGTCTTTGAACACAGCCCTTGCTTTTTTTGTTATACACAGTTCGGTTCCCCTCCTTTTGTTTTGTAAATAGATACATAATTTCACCGATACTCAGTGGTATGTGAAGTGGGGCGTCGCCGTGGATCAATGTATTAAGCGTAAGACTACGGATCCCAAGGTCCCGGGTTCAAATCCCGACACGGCCGACTGCTTGAAAAATGACAGGTGGCATTTTTCACAAAAATTACGCCCTCGTTCGGATGAGAGGTTAAATGGAGGTCCCGTGTTTGTGTTGTCACGCACGTTAAAGATCCCTACCTTGCCTGGAACGGCAAGGGTTCGGCAAAATTCTAAATTTCCAGGCAACAAAAAACTCGCCTCCTGGCCAATGTAGTACCTTCGGGTGGAGCATTGGAAATGTAAATGAACGGTATGTGAAGTGGGGCGTCGCCGTGGATCAATGTAGTAAGCGTAAGACTACGGATCCCAAGATCCCGGGTTCAAATCCCGACACGGCCGACTGCTTGAAAAATGGCAGGTGAGCATTTTTCACAAATATTACGCCCTCGTTCGGATGAGAGGTTAAATGGAGGTCCCGTGTGTGTGTTGTCACGCACGTTAAAGATCCTTACCTTGCCTGGAACGGCAAGGGTTCGGCAAAATTCTAAATTTCCAGGCAACAAAAAACTCGCCTCCAGGCCAATGTAGTACCTTCGGGTGGAGCATTGGAAATGTAAATGAACGGTATGTGAAGTGGATTACGCAGCCTGTGGCTGCAAAGATCCCCAACACTTGAACATATGCCGAATTAATAGTTTCTAATAAATCCCTCCGCACAATCAAGATTAGCTGAAAATATTGCAAAACCAACATCTTTAGGTGTTTATAATAATTATCGGGTTTAAGTGCAATTATTTCTTTCTCGTTAGATTTTCCATCTTCGAACTAATTGGACGCGTACCTCCACTGATTTCTATTCTCAGCTAGCATACACAGTGCCCTGAAATTTCTACTGCTACCAAGATCCCCCAACACTTAGACATTTGCCAAATTAATAGTTTTCCAGTAAATGCTTTCACACAATTAATGTTAATGCGGCAGTTAAGTTCGATAATCACAGATGGCGAGATAAGTGGACATGTATACGAAAACAATAAGAATAACGGAAACCTTCAAGTACTTACCTGATTTATTAGATTTAGTGGTGTTCGAAAAACTAGTAATAAAAAACGTCAACTTTTGACAGCAGATCGTATCGGTCTAATAAAAAACCATTGCGACGCACAGCACATTTTTAACTAAGTTTTAGCGGTACATCAATAACACAGAGTAGCTTGAAGGCTGAATTGAGACAAATCTAATGACATTTAATGTCCACGAGGTGGATACGAGTTTACCTGCAAACTAACATCGAATTGTTCGAGCCAATTAGGATTATTGAAACAAGTAACAAAATCAATTATCATAGGTTAGATAAGGTTATTGCAAAGCAGATTGTGCATTTTCATCAATTGTTCATATGCTATAATTATGTTATAACTAACAGTAAATTAACTATAAATACAAACGGAACATACCGCCCACCAAAACGCAAGGCATTTTTTAAAGGAAAATAATTACCAAGAGTGCGACGGAAATGTCGGAAAGGTGAACTAAAGAGAAAATTAAATTAAATGCTAGAGATTTAGAAATAGCATAAGAAATGCATCACTATGGTGACATAATATATCACAGTAACATCATTAGTTTAGGCTCTACACCTTTATTCATCGATGTCTGTATTCTAATAAATTGCAAACAATTGTCATTTGACAAAGCTTGTCACTTTCGTTCTGATTTTGTAAGGGTAAAGGTCGAGTGGGTTTATCTACTGATAGCCATGTCCAGATAGGCCTGGTCTAGGAGAACAAAAAAGTTGTTTGTGTAAGAAAAACACCGTTGGCGAACACTTGCAGAGTGTTGTTAAAAGAAAGATATAAAAATGGACTTGAAGGCGACTGGCGGTGCATTTTGATAGTCACGTTGATTGATCTTGATGAAATTTCATTAAGAATGCATTTTTCGAATGTCTTGTAACTTTCACGTAACATGGAATTTCGAAATAGCATACAACTAGTGCGAGGCGTAAATTGGAGGTTAGGCTGATTTTATTTCTTACACAAACAACTTTTTTGTTCTCCTAGACTAGGTCCATCTGGAAATGGTTATCAGTAGATAAACCCACTCGACTTTCACCCTAACAAAATCAGAACGAATGTGACAAGCTTTGTCAAATGACAATTGCTTGCAAATTATTAGAATACAGACATCGATGAATTGAGGTGTAGAGCCTAACCTAACAATGTTGTTACTATGATATAATATGTCACCATAGTGACACCTATTTTATTGAAATATTCTTATTGGATTTAAGAAAATATTATTACACACCTGTAATTAGAATTGTAATTTAATTTAATTTAATAAAGGCTCAACTGCCTTTTTCCATAGCCGAAAGTTATAATTTAAAAAAAAGTTAAGTTTAATTATAACTTTTGGCTATGGAAAAAGGCGGTTGAACCGAATTTCCTTCGTGCCGACTGTTGTTAAACCTGCGATGTCAGGTGAAACAACACGAAGACACAAACTGTGAGGTAGGTGATGCTGTACTTCCCATAATGTATCTGTATTAAATATTACAATTTTGCTACTCATGTCCTGATAAGCCCCAATTAGGGTGAAACGTGTCGACAGAATGGCCTCATGGCTGAATTTCAGTCACTTGCCAATAATTCCTTTCTACTTTGTGTATATACACCCTGTTCAAGATAATTATGGGATGACGTCATAAACAGTAATAAAGTGTTAGAAATTGTAAAACGTGAACGTAGGTTTAATGATATTAGGATTTAGTGTGTAGCAGTTGGCAGTTATGTTCGGTGTTGCAACACTTTTTACTTCTATTACTTTGACATTTTTCATTTTATTGTCATTGTTTATTAATATATAAACAAAAATGTAACGTTTTTATTTTTTAAGATTGTAAAAAGCTTTTGCGTGAATAAATATTATTATTATTATTATAGAATGTTCACAAAATGATGGAGTGAGTAGTTTTCTTCAATTTTAACTAGGAAATACACATAAAATAACTTAACCATAACAATGCAGCATTTATTTGAATTATGACATCATCCCATATTTAATGTGAATAGGGTATATATATATATATATATATATATATATATATATACTGGGTGCTTCAAAAAAATGTATACACACTTTAAACTATTGTAGTTTTCCCGCACTACAAGGCTAATGTTATATTTCTTCGCCAGGTGCCAGCATAATCGTCCCTCTATGTTATATTATCAGTTGGAATTTGTAATATCAACATGGCGGACGTACATTTGAGTTTTGAAGAACGAAAGCAGGTTATTAAGTGGTACTGAAAGTTTGAGAATGTAAACGAAGTTCAGAACCACCTTCAAGATTAACAATTACACGCATACGAGACAAATTCGAAGTTCATGGAACAGTGTGATGTGCATAAAGGTCATTCAGGTCGGCCTCGAACAGCTACAATTGATGAGTCATCAACGACAGTCTTGGAACTGTTTCAACGCTCTCCTAACAAATCTTCAAGGCAAGGGGCACGTGAAAGTGATGTAAGTGCTAGCAGCGTTCTACGCATTCTGAAGAGAGGCAAGTATCGTGTTTACATTCCAAGGCTGGTGCAACAGCTAAATGACGACGATCCAGATCGAAGGTTGCAATTTTGTGAATGGATTCAGGAGATGGTGATACGTGAACCGGGATTTATGGGTAGCATCATTTGGTCAGATGAAGCCCAATTCAAACTTAATGGAACTGTCAATAGGCACAATTGTGTTTACTGGTGTGAAGAAAATCTACATTACAATTGAAAAAGCTGTAAATTTGCCTGGTGTAAATGTGTGGTGCGGTTTGTCTTCAAGGGGACTCATTGGACCTTTTCGATTTGAAGGCACTGTAACTGGTATTAATTACCTAACAATGCTTGCTGATTCCATATTTCCTGCCATTCGTGCATTATACGGTAATGATGATTTTATTTTCAACAAGATGGTGCTCCGCCGCACTATCACAGGGACGTACGAGCTTACCTGGATCAAAATTTGTCGGGCCAGTGGATAGGACGCAGGGGCCAATCGAGTTTCCAGCACGCTCTCCAGACCTTACACCACTGGATTTCTTCTTGTGGGGCACAGTAAAAGATGAGGTGTACAAACGTAAACCACGTAACCTAGACATTCTTTGGAATGAGATTCAAGCAGTGTGTAGAGAAATCTCATTGGACGTTTTGATACGATGTACAGAATCTGTGGTGACTCGTACTCAGAATTGTATTGATGCTGCAGGTCACCAATTTGAACAGTATTAACATTTGTTATTTATGTTTCATTTACATTGGACTTTCAGCTTTCTATTTTCCTGAAATTTAACTTTGTAGAACGGTAAATAAATTTTCTATGGAAGTTCAAAGTGTGTATACATTTTTTTGAAGCACCCAGTATATATATATATATATATATATATATATATATATATATTGCTATGATAAGGGGTTGTTTAGGGGTGTATTGAGTAGTAAGGGTCGCATAGTAACTGTAAATAGCAATGGGAATCAGAAAACTGCATTTATTTAGCAGGAAAATAAAATAATTCGCACATTATGTAAATAGCAAGCATTTAACACCTTGTATATAGACCGCAATTAACTTTAATCAATGCCAGCAAGCATATCTTCCGATAATAGAACGAGTATTCAACAGAGAAATAATCATACATGTAGTTAAACGACATTGAGAAGTGTTCTATAAGTTTATAAAATAAATACGCAGAAGATAAGATAAAACCTAATAAATCTACATGCAATTACGCTAGTAATAAAGAGGGAACAATAAGCGCTTTGATAAGAAAACGCACTTTCAAAGATGAGTTTAAATAAATACATAAACGAAAACAGCATTTGTCTTACATCATTTATTTTGTACAATTCTCCAAAAGCTTTATCTACACAAAACAACAGACGTAAGCTAAAAGTCCAACTACGATAACAATAGTAAATAACAGCATGATACGAAAATCCAAAATAGTTTTATCAGAAATCAGCTTGTAAATATTCTAGGACAAATATGGTTGGTCACAACAATTTGCAAGGCTGCTTAGAAAACCAATCCAAATGTATTGGGAAAAAGCTATATAACGCCCAGAGGTGATAAGGTACAGTGAGTTTCAACTTGAAGCACGTCGAATCACAATACTTTTAATCAAACATTTACGCGTCAGATAAATCAAATTTATATTATTGTGCAAAACAGTGCTGTGTAAAAATTGCGTTAAAAACATATGAAGAGCTTTTACCGTTTTTGCAGAAAACGCCAGTAGAAATTGGTTAATTAATTTAAATTAAATATTTATAATGATATAGGGCTTCTGGTCCAATTCTAATCCGAAGTCTGGAATTCTAATCCGCATCTAAAACAATTCTTGTCCAATTCTGGTCCACTTATAATACAATTCTAAATTCATAATACTAAGAAACCTACAAATACCAAGTGGTACTTAAGGGAAGAGGTCCAAATCGTATCCAGAGAAATATAGAATAAAGCACGAGGTGAATTTTGGAAACAAGGGGTAACCTTACTGAATTATTGGTTCAAACATAAAGAGTACAAAGCAGAGCATTGGTTTTCGATTGAAGATAATAAGGGGTGTTGATCTACAACACAAAACAACTTATCAGGAGATCACAGGTCAGACCTACCTAGTTTTAAGGGATCATTTCAAATTTAAATTTTAACACTGAATATATAAATTTTCTCACAAGTTTGTAAGGAGTCAACAAGAACATTGAATACGTTGAAACTTACGTAAAAAAATCATAAAAGGGTCTCGAACGTTCCACATTTTTTTGGTAAAGATGTCGTTTTTGGTGACTTTAAATTACATTAAAAGAATATAAATTTTGGGATAAATAATCCATATATTAATAGATTGAAGTGTGTATTTAAAGGATTACAAAAATTGTAAAGTGTAAATATTATTTCCTTTCATTATATGAATGTTGATTGACTTCGTTTTATCAATTCAAACAGGTAATCAAAAAGGAGTAAATGAAAATTAATCATCGTAACGTTGTGCACTCTGTGTAAATTAAAAAGGGCTAGCCGTTGCATACTAAAATTAGATGATTAGAAAAAAACACAGAGCGGTGGCGTTCAGTTGGACTTTTATTACATCGGCGTACGGCTTACCTTGAGTAATTAACTACCTAAAATATTTATATATTTAATACTTGGCTTATAGCCATAATTTTGAGCGTAGCTTCCTGTCTATAACTGAAATAAGTCAAAAATTGACAATGTCAGATATGATTGACAAAAATGCCGAACGCAATTGAAAGTTAGGTTGATGTATCGTCGTACATGATTTAAATTTGTAAATTTTCCAATTGTGTCATCGACCTCAGTGGCGTAATTGGTAAACGCATGGTTCTGGCAAAACCAGGATGCAGGTTCAAGTCCTGTCCAATACCTAATATTTTCCATCTTTCAATTACTAGCTCGATTTGAAATGATCATTTGGGCTTTGCATAAAAGTCTCAGTTATTATTTCATATTATTCACTATAATACGATAGTATTTATCAACTTACCTTGTGTAATTAACTACCTAAAATATTTATATATATATATATATATATATATATATATATATATATATATATACTCAAATTTAGACCAGGGTAGAAAAATTAATAAACGACATCAAATAATTTTAATCACTGTGTATAAGAAAGCTTTGGGCAATAATACGCTTCATTTAAAGGCATATTGGATAAATTCGTCATTTACTTCTAAACATAGGGTTTATATTGTTTAGATAATGTTAAACACCATGTATATTAAAGCAGTGGAAAATAGTACGCTTAATTAAAGGCCTACTGTGTAGATTTATATCATTCAATTAGAATGTAGGGTTTGTATAGAATTTCATTAGATAATACGCGTTATTAAAACCGTGGAGCATAAAATTTAATCTTTCCAAGTACTAAAACTATCGAGAAATTATAAAGACATGGGAAAGGCACGCAAAAGACTTCGGCGTATTAGAACGCAGAACACTTGCAAGAATAACGATGTATATCTTAGTCGATAAGCTTTAAGCTATATTAGTGCAAGTAAGAAAGCAAGTTTGTGGTATAAAGACGAGCGAGATGGAATGCATTAGCAGTTAAACGAGGGGAAATGTGAAACGAGAGCACAGGTTGTAGATAGAACGAACAGACTAGATTGGCAATTAAGGTTGAAATAAGATGCAAACATGAGAGGGGAAGCATATCAGTTGGTGTGTAAAATTAATTAGTTGTTCTCGGACGTGTTGCGAGGCGTGTGGAAAATTCTTAGATTTCAACTTGGACGTGTGCAAATTTTTAGTAGAATCGCTGTGCCGAGCCGTCGGAAGGGAAACGAGAATGCGAATTTCTTAAAATCGTCCGTCGCGGGACAAATTCGACTTGCAAGCGGGCCATTATATAAACCCGTGCTTATAGGTGTTTCGCTCTCTTATATTTTTGATTTTATTCAATACTTTAAACAGTTTTGCTCTTTATTTTTTGATTATTCGAGACTTTAAGTAGAATACGTGGTGATTACGTGCTACACTAAAAGTTATTAGTACACTTAGAGAAGATAAATGAAGGTAACAAAGTCTAGTTATATTTGCGGGTATTACTGTACCAATTATCCAAATTAATAACGATAAATAAATAAATAGAAGTAGGCAGTTTTTGGTATAGCGTGAAAGAATTATGAATTTCATGGCTATTTGTCGGGAGTGTTAGTAATCAAATGTTATTCGTAAACGTGATTGGATCCACAAAACAAAATTTCGATATATCTAGATGAGTTCCTGAGAAACCCTGAAACCGTTTAGACGAATGGTGGTGTAGAAAAATTTTAAAGGCGGCTAGAAATCCGAGGACGTAAACATAAACCAGCTGGAATGGTGGGATGAGCAAGTCCGATGTACATTGGAGCCACGAGTGCAGTAATCTTCAGGTAACTTATGCTTTGTTGTTCGATCTTAGATGTTTTGGTGTGTTGAATATTTTTATAATTCGTTTGATAAAAATGGACAGTAGTAAATTTGCATAAACAACAAATTTTTAATTTTAAGGTAAAATTTTCTTGTATAAGTAGAAAGGAGTATTTATCAGGTTTATGTTTTTGATTATGATGAAAATTTGGGTCTGTCTTTGAGCTCAATTAGACTAACCTGTTAAATTAACGTAAAGGGGTGGGAGATGCTCCCTTTTATTCAGACTCAGGTCTGCAAATATTGTTTATTTAATTAGTATGCATCCTACAAGGACTCTAATTCTGGATGCAAATTAAAATTATGACAAATTTGAACTTGAAATTTTATGATGCTGCAATTTATGCTGAAATTCAATTTTGAAATTTTAATGTATTGTGAATATTGGTGTAAATAGAGTTAACGTTGATGTTTGTGGTAGGAATGTTTTTTTTTATGAATGAGGATGAAAGTTTTATCTAGGTGAGCTGCCGAGGCGGAAAGAGTCAAGAGGCGATATTCAGGTAAGAAAACGAATATCAGAGGAGATTTCACCGTAGTAACGAGAATCACAGCAATCTTGACAATTCGTGAGGCTCGATAAATTTAGGGGAATCACAGTTTTTTTGGTTTTACTTCGTCCAAATGTCATAGATTTTTTTTCAAAATGCCAAAGTCATTTATTAATAACTGACATTTCGGAAAATATGTTTCCTTACACTTAGTTATTTATTAAACTGTTGGTTTTTATGAAATTTTGTGTTGAATTACATAAAAACCAACAGTTTAATAAATAACTAAGTGTAAGGAAACATATTTTCCGAAACGTCAGTTATTAATAAATGACTTTGGCATTTTGAAAAAAAATTTATGACATTTGGACGAAGTAGAACCCAAAATCTAATCTTAATTGAATATTAATAACGTCCAGAAACAAAGAATCTATTATATATATATATATATATATATATATATATATATCTTCTTAATATGGACTGTTTAATATATAATGATCTTGATGAAAATGGTAATTGTACTTGGGATATTGTAGTCCAAAAATAAACTAAATAGTGTTTTGCATATATTCAATTAATTATCTGACGTTTCGGCAAGGGTTGTTGCCTTTTTCAAAGATACTACAAAATTATACAGTATTGAATGGACATTAAAATTATAACATAGGTACTTACTTAATTACTAATGCATAATTATTAGAAAAGTTTCCTCACACATGTGGATTAGTGTTGGTTAATATATAAACAAAAATTATAAAAAATAAATTTTAAATTAAATGTCTTATTGACATATTTGTTGAGTTTGACACATAGACTGACAGGAATTCTTGATTTTAAATTTTATATGGGTGCATGTAAATCTTAACTTAATTGAACTATTGCTTTTTTTGTGTAATTCTATATAAATTAGAGTATATTGGATGTAGATTTTGAGTGTCCTGTCTAAAGTTCATCGAATTAATCTCATTTTGTATATAATAAGCTTCCAAAAAAAAAGTCTCATTTTGTAATTGTTTTCAGAATCCAAAATTTCAATATCTTTATAATTTGGAACATGTTGGGTTATATTAATATGTTGAGAGAGAGCACAATTCTTTTTTCCTAATTTTATATCTGACCTATGTTGTGTAAGTCTTGTTACGCTCCATTTCTGTATAGCGTACTTAAAATACATCGTTTTGTATAGATGGTTGTATAACGGTTGATTTACATTAATAAATAAATTGAATTATTCGTCTTATAAATTTTGGTTCCTTATGTTATTTATCGAAGCCGAGATAAGAGGCGCTCAGATGTTATGGTAACAACTATTTTATATCTACAGATTAGCGTAGTTTTGCAGTTGTTCTTTGTTCATAGATGTTAATTACGTTGAAAATACGGCTTCTTTTGCTTTGACAATTTGAGTTGTAGATTAACTGCAGAGTGTAGTTCTGATTGCATTGAATGAAAGATGCTTTACATGCGAACGTGTTTTACACAACCACACGTGCGGTTACCGATTGTGTTTCTTAGTTGAGTTTTTCTTTTGAAATAACGTGCGTTACGGAACATTTGACGGACTTAATTAATGTTTACACGTTTTTACTAATTGTGGTTTTAGTTGTTTTTCTTGTGGGAAAAACGTTGTAGAACTAGTGAAACTTGACCGATTCTTTCTTTAGGATTAATGTGTGTGCGATCTCGTTTCGTTACCTGTTTTTATCAGTGCAGTGCATACTTTGGATTATCCAAAGGCAGCTTTAAGCTTGGGTTTTGGTTCTAAAAATGATGATACAGTTGTAGCAGGTTTAGTAGATGGAAAAAAAAAGGTTGCTTCTTATAAATATGTATCTCTTCACATGTAAATACAGTTGATACTGTAGTTCTGAATTTTCTACTACCAAAGAATCTAAAATAGATCACTACTTGTGCAAATTTCGTTATGCAAAAGCATTAGATTTTCTTTGTTACCATATGTAGCAAATAAAACACCTCGCGTTACTGTTAGTTTAATGCAAGAACTTATCAGATGACAGGCATTACATCGTGCCTTGAAAGCCCATGATTCTAAATTCTAAATTTTTACTACAATTTTTGCGATTTGTGTTACAAAATATTTCGAAATTATTGTCTCAGGAAATAGAATTAACAAGAAATTTATCAATGCTACATGGTTCCATCAGTATGATGATGTCTGCTGCTAACACCAGTGAAACGCGTAGGTGTGAGTTAGTGTAAAGTGTAAGCAATTCCATCCACACCCTCACAGTCAAGGGTGCAGTGCTTCGTTAGTGTAGGACATCGTGAATCCCCCACTACAATTACAAGGAAGCGTTACTGAAGGACTTTCTGTAAGTTGAACTATTTCCTACTTAGTATTACTTTAAATTGTTTTGCCATATCTTCGTCGTTCTGAGACCTTTTTGCAATAGAACTGCAGGCTTTTAAAAAAAAAAAAAAAGAAAAAAAAAAATACTACTAGATTACTCATATCAATTGTGTCTTATCTTTTTATCTTGTATTAACAGTTTGTCTGATTTATGTTTAATTGGTGTGTGAGGAAACGTTTCTGCTACTCCCCCAATATTACCTCACTTTGTAATCAATTTTTTTTTTGTAATGCTTTTATCGTGATTATAATATATAGTTTTTTTCCAAAACAGTTTTCTTACATCTACAAAGTACTGAATAATTTATGCTTAATCTTTTGTTTTTCAGGTTTGCTTAATTATTTTTCTTACAGGTACTGTCACTAACTCCTTACCGCCGTATACATTATATGTCAGTTTGCTTCCTACAACCCCCCCTAATCTCCGATTGAGCCCGGTCATTCCGTGATCTCTTGTTGTTACGCACGGCTACAAGAACAACGTAGCATAAATTTGGCGCCCAACGTGGCTGCCCAAGAATTACGTAACAGTCTATTTTTTAACCACTGGGTGGTGTTACCTACATACGTCTGATTGCATGAACAAGTTATTTTATAAATAATATTGCTACTTAATAATTTATTAGGTTTGTCTTTGAGTTTTGTAAAAAGGTTTCTTACAGATTTTTCATAACTAAATCCTATAGTTAGGTTATGTTGTTTTAAAATTCTAGCTAATAAAGGAGTTAATGTTTGTATAAAAGGTAATTTTTTGTATAAAATGGTATTGGGTCTAGTTTCAGTACTGTTAAAATGGATGTTTGTGTATAGTAATTTCTTTACTAATTGTTTGGGATAACCATTATTACATAGCGTAAATTCTAAAGTTTTTAGATCTGTGTTTAAGTGCTGAAGCTGTATTTATTTTGTGGTGAAATGAATGATTGGAATAGTAATTAATGTATCTACCTGAGTTAGAAGGCTTATTACAGTAATCAAATAGCAGTTTGTTGGACGAATCTCGGATGACAAAAGTACCTAAAAGGGAATTTTTCTTTCTTTTTCAAGTTCATACGTGAACTTTAAGTGTTCATTGAAATTATTGAAATGGTCTAAAATGTATTGTATTTTATCTGGTGGAGCAGAACAAATGATATCATCAACATATTTTACTAAAAATACCATATCGAAATCTAAATTAGGTAAGATTGAGTTTAGTAGATGATCCATAACTATTTGTGCTATGATAGGAGATAATGGGGAACCCATTGGAGTACCAAATTTTTGTTGATAGAATACATTTTGAAAGACAAAATAGGTATTATTGAAAATTAGGGAGATGGAGGCAAGAAATAGGGTTTTTGACAAGGTGGTATGTGGTTTGATTACATCCCAATTTTTCGTGATTATATCTACAGCCAAGTCTAGAGGTATATTTGTAAATAGCGAAGAAACATCTAATGAAAGTAAGATGTGGTTCTTAGGTAGTTGAAATTGACGGAATTGATTTACAAACGTAAATGAATCTTTGGTATTATATCCTTCTAAAGGAAACGATGTTTGTAGAATTTTTGCAAAGAAGATTGCTAAGTTATAGGTTGGTGTATTTACTGTAGAAATTATTGGTCGTAATGGAAAGTTTTCTTTATGAATCTTTGGAAGCCCATAATACTTGCCTGGTATGGAATTGGTATTAGATAACTGTTTTTTTTTTTGGGAATCTGTAATCAAATGTTTGGAATGTAACATTTTGATGTGGTCATTACATTTTTTCTGAATCATAAAAGTGGGATCTTTTTGAATTTGTTGATATGTGTGATCATCTTTCAGTAATTGTATAGATTTTTTAACGTAATCATTTTTATTTAAAATTACAGTGATTGCTCCTTTATCAGCTTTTGTAATAAAAATATCAGAATTTTCTTTAAGAAACTTTTTTACTTTGATATATAATTTTGATTCTAAATTGCGGTTAATTTTATTTTTTGGATTACTAACAAAATTTGTAATACAATTTGTGGTCTTAGCTCTTAAATTATTCTTTTCTTCTTGTAAAAGTTCATTGTTGTCTAAAATGTTTTCGATATTAGCTAATAGTTTTCCCATGTTAATATCATTGACGTTAATATCTAAACTAAACTTGGGTCCCAATGATAAAAAGTTATTTATATCATTAGGTATTGCTTATCACTTAAATTAACGATCCATTTACTATTATCATTGAAAAATTTTTTACATCCGGTATTGGTATTATTTAGTGATTGAAACTTTATTAATAGAATCTGTTTTTGTTTTTCAAACAACTTTTTATAGGACAAAACTTGTCTTCGTTCAAATTCTAAAAATATGTCAGGTGTCAGAGATTCTTGAAGAGAATTTTTTAAAAAGGTTAATTTATTCTTCCAAAAAGCTATATTGGAATGTGTAATTTCTATTTCAAAATTTAGCATAGTAATATTAGACTTTTTTTGGAAGCTTATTATATACAAAATGAGATTAATTCGATGAACTTTAGACAGGACACTCAAAATCTACATCCAATATACTCTAATTTATATAGAATTACACAAAAAAGCAATAGTTCAATTACAGTTAAGATTTACATGCACCCATATAAAATTTAAAATCAAGAATTCCCGTCAGTCTATGTGTCAAACTCAACAAATATGTCAATAAGACATTTAATTTAAAATTTATTTTTTATAATTTTTGTTTATGTATTAACCAACACTAATCCACATGTGTGAGGAAACTTTTCTAATAATTATGCATTAGTAATTAAGTAAGTACCTATGTTATAATTTTAATGTCCATTCAATACTGTATAATTTTGTAGTATCTTTGAAAAAGGCAACAACCCTTGCCGAAACGTCAGATAATTAATTGAATATATGCAAAACACTATTTAGTTTATTTTTGGACTACTATATCCCAAGTACAATTACCATTTTCATCAAGATCATTTTATATATATATATATATATATATATATATATATATATATAAAAATAGATTCCTGATATCTAATCTACACTAATGTAAAACGAGTTTGTATTATTCAAATTTTAATATAAAATTAAATTTAGTCATTTATCCATACTAGTTACTGGAAATATTTACTAAAAATAAACACAAAAATAAATATTTATTGTCCTATTGCACAGCCGACTACTTACAAACAATCGCTTTATACATATTTTTTGCTCACGATTACAAACTCCAATTCCAAGGTATACACATCACACCATCACGCAAAACCGAATAGTAATTTGTTATATATAGATGTACTCCATGTAAATTGTACAACATATTTTTATGTTGTAGCAGTTGTTTACAACACTGTATCATTAAGTCTGGGGTTACATTATCATCTTTATGTAAAGATTCCAGCTGAAGTTCTTCGATACATTGTTTATGCAGAGCTCGCTCTACATATTTATTCCTGAAATCAAAAATAAATATAAATTACATGTATAGTGTTATAGTCTAAGGTATAACCGTTAAAGTCACGGCATAATTGATACGAGCACTACGACAGTTGGCAATACATACTAAAGCGTACATAATATTGCACAGCAAGATATTACGTCAAAATTGCGTCTCAAATTGTATCACATACCAAAAATGTTTATTGTGATACAAGAGGCGCCTTAAGGGAAAGATAAAATGTACTCACAAAATAATGTGGAGTTCTTCACGACTATGCAGTTATTCTTGCGGCAGGAGCCATATTCATTTCCATAGATCGCGGCGTTGTTGGGCATGGGTCGGGTTACGCCCTCGTTGAAGCCAGATTTGTTGTCTTCCCTCTTCGTAGATCGTAGGTAGGACGGAGCAATAAAGGTAGGGAACGATACAAGGTAGAGATACGATAAAGGAATCTACATTCTAAGAAAAAAGACAAGAAAAAACAACACAGGTGAACTTCACTGTTCGATGTCTCGTTCGCTAATGTCGTCATCTCGAAAACCGCCACTTACTTCCTCACTCCACGTCTGCGCATTCTCTTGCGCCGACGCAACTGTCCGAAGTGACGGAAATGCACTAGTCTATTTTTAAATTATTGGCGCGAATTCACTCACAAATTAAAAAGTGCGCAATGCCAATTTTGGCATGTAACAATCGCGACAAAGCCATAAAAGGAAAAAAATCTTAAAAAAAGAAAATGACTGTTAGCACGGTAAAAGCTTAAAATCTAAATCCTAACTAACCTACATAAACCCTAACTTAAATTCTAGAAAATGTTTATTTTAGGCGCCACCTGGTTTCTCAACCGATAACACGTCTTACGATTTACCAGGAAACGGAATGTGTAGCGCCATTGTTTATGAACTACATTTATAAATGCACACACGAGTCTTTAATATGGCGCAGTTATAATCGACAGCACAAATTTGTCGGAGAGCACGAAACACTACTAAAACTAGAACAAATGCGACAAGTCGCCTAACATATACACTATAGCTAAAGCTAACATTACAGTTTTCAAGTGCATATGCACATAAGCATTGCATCTAAACTATTTCTACTTCGGCAAGAAATGCCCAAATTTCAAAATGTCCAAAAGAGCAAGTTACTCTGCACTTTAGCAAATTTTTTGTACTGGTACTCTGGCTTAACAAACAATACACATCAAAACTTGTTCATGACATGGTTGTGAATTAACAAATTTACCAACAGTACCATCTTACTAATTTCTTACATTACTAACCTAACAAATTACATGGCTACCATCAGGTTAGCTTCTTCACTCAATATTCAAAAAATAATTCCTACGTCTGATCGTAAATACCAAACGTTAGGAATATAAAAAAGATAAAGCAAAATCTCAAGTTATTATCAAAGATAATAGGTAAGATAACGATATTAAGCTTAAGTTATTATCAAAGATAATAGGTAAGATAAAGATATTAAGATAAAGTTATTATCAAGATAAAAGGTAAAATAAAAATATTAAGATAAAACTAGATAACAATAGGTGGATCCGAAACGTCCCAGCACGCTAAGCCACGCTACGACTACATACATTGAAGATATAGCGTAGAATTCCCCAGCTCACCAAGCCGTTCCGTCATCCATCCCAAAGATACAAGATAGAGTGGCTCATTGAAGCCGTTATATAGGAAAAATACTCGTACCCCCTAATAGAGAGCGACCTGTGAGGCAGGCCCGTTTATAAAAAACAGTACAAGGGACCGCAAAAGGGCATTTGGGTGCATTCCTGCACGCGGCGTTGATCGATATTGGTACGATATCCATTCTTATATATCATATATATATATATATATATATATATATATATATCCATGCACTCACACATACACACACTCATACAAACATGCACTGTTAGCGGCCATGTGCGCTGACAGCGGCACCGCATGGCCTCACGAAAGATTCCCAAAGACGTGGTCCGGGTGTCTGTAAAAATTCCCCGCGAAAATGAAAAGGCAATAGAGAGATAGGAAAGGTAGAGAGAGGTAAGCATTTTGGAATGCATAAGAGACACTTCCAGGTAGAAGAAAATAGAGGAAGGGCTCGCCTTGAGCAAAAGAGACAGAAAAGGTGGATAGCAAAGCACTACTCAACCAGCAAATGTGGTCAGTAGCCCGGAGTGAGGGAAAAATCACTCTTATGTGGTAGACGTGTGTTCCGGGACAAGAACACGTCTACCGAATGAAAGATAAGGCAGAAACGGAGACCGCAGGATAAAAAAAAGTAGAGTTTTTGGACACGTGTCCAAGAGAAGGTAGAGAGTTATCCCTATTAAACACAGGCCGGTCTGAAGGACCACCTGCTATATTAATCAGACAAGTTAAGATACATCATAAGTTAAAAAATTAGTAGACTCTTAATGCGAACTAGTACAAACATTTTCCTAACGAGTGCATCCACTGCGATAAGAAAATAAGACAAAAGTTGAAACAACAACTTAAAAGTATCACACAGATACCTTCACACAAAAAACCAATTGTTTCAAGGTAATTTTTAGAAACGGTAACGCCATAAACACACAAAAATGCCTAACTATAAGCAGTTAAATACAAACATACCGTCCCAATATGCTAAAACAACTGAGAATTCGATAAGGTATCAATAAAAAGTGATAGCACCTCACCACGAAGTTCAATAAAAAACAACAAAAAAATGTTTATACGTTATGATGAGTTAGTAGAAGGGGAAACAAGTAATGATATAGGATAAAGTGGGCGACTGTAATAATTCAGAAGAAAAACGCATGGAATAGAAACTCCTAGTTTTTGGCAACTGCGAATATGGACTATTTCTTACAATGGTATAGGCCGCGTTTCCTATGTAAACCTTAAGAAAAAAGTATCCACTCAAAACATCAGCTAAAACCAATCATAAAAATTCAATGAGTTATTGCAATCAAAGTTACGACAATCACCACAAAATTAAACCATGTAAAATAAATGCTAAAAACAAAATAATATGATGTAGAAAAGGTGCGAGGATTAATTAAATAAAGCGACAGAGTTATACTGGGGGAACTAGACAATAAACAGATATGTAACTAAGAATAAGTTCAAGGGGAAGTCAACAAGTGGCAAAAAGATAGCTAGTTTAAGGTAAATAAGCCAAAATGTAGAAGGTAGGTTATAACAAGTGATACGAATAGATAAAGTTAACTAACTCATAGCAGGGACAAAAAAACATTAGGTAAACCGTTGATGAAATGAAACGTGAAAAATTTTGGATGTACGCACAGCTTAAACGATTTTACTTCACCTAAACTAATAAAGAAAAACGTCACCATCATTCTTAAAAAAAAATGATTCGAAAATTGCTAGAGCGACAAACTTACCTCGAGTCTCGTCTAGACTTATGTAATGCTGAGCGACCAACTCTTCATGAGTCTCGTCTAGACTAACATACTGCTGAGCAACCAACTTCGACGAAAGATCTCGCCTAGACCAAATAGATTTAAAAATGCTGCGTTGCAATATCAATATATCTAAAAAATATGCTATCAAAACAAAATCATACTCGCTACACAAAAGTAATATTCTACAATACATGTATAGAAAAAAAACAATATTCCAAATTATTAAAATATTCCTTTTATATCGAGAGAATTTATCAACAAACATCGTAGCGAAAGGGGATAGTAAATGAAGTTAAATGCAAAACATTATCATCCAGCTCATTATTGTAATGTTTAAGGAAGCAGATATAACGAAATCAAGTTTACTATAGCGTTTTAGAAGGTAAAAGGTATACTAAAAACTCAAATTGCGTTAACTGTATTTAAAAGCAAAATTTTCTATAAGGGCTTCGTAACTTATAGTTAATTATTTAGATTGTTAAGGGAACATTTTAGAATAATAATAAAGTAAGACTATATATGAGTTATCTAAACGACGGTTTTTAAAAAGTTAACCCAAAAAACAAGTTAGAATAAACTAAGACCATTTTCAGGATTAAAATAATTATTTTAACTAAACTTATAGTCATTTTAAGGAGATTTGTTCTTTTTTTTTTAATCATAATGAATGGTAAATAAAGCTATTTATCTATACTTAGAATACTTACATAAAGAATTAGTAAACCAAAAGCACATGCCAAAGTTAGGTTAAGGTAATTTGTTAGACACTTTTGAAAGGTATATGCTGCAGCTTCATGCTAAATTAGATTAGGTAATTATTTAAGAGAACCCAGAATACAAACACTATTTTTATAAGGGAAAATGTCAATTAATTAAATTTTAAAATAACATTTATGAAAAGTAACCAAATACGGTTCAAACATGGCTGCCTAGATCAGATTGACACATCAGCTGTATTTCATGTCATTTCAACATAAGATAGATGTTGCCAGATTGCAATGTTGCCAGATTACATTTTTTCTATTTAAAAATAATTAAATTTTTTTTAAAATTATGATTTATTATTATTTGAGTGAACAAAAACCTAATTGCTACAAATATATTCAAAACTAACACCTTATAAGATACCCAAGAGGTGAGGACAAATTTTTCAACCAAAAAACGTTCATGCGCCATTGTAATAGTGCATGCGCGACTGTTATAGTCTAAGGTATAACCGTTAAAGTCCCGCGCGCGCGTGTTCAGAACTACTACGATAGTTGGCAATACATACTAAACACGTACATAATATTGCGCAACAATATATTATATCATAATTGCGTCTCAAATTGTATCACATACCAAAAATGTTTACAGTGATACCAGCGGCTCCTTTAAGAAAAAGATAAAATGTACTCACAAAATAATGTGGAGCTCTTCACAACCTTGCGGTTATTCTTGCGGCAGGAGCCATATTCATTTCCATTTTGGGCGTGGAAACCAGATTTTCTGTCTTCCCTCTTCGTGATCGTAGGTAGGACGGAGCAATAAAGGTAGGAAACGATACAAGGTAGAGATACGATAAAGGAACCTACATTATCTGAAAGAGAAAAGACAAAAAAAGACACAGACAAACTTCACTGTTCGACGTCTCGTTGACTAATAATTGTCGTGTCGGAAACCGCCACTTACTTCCTCACTCCACGTCTGCGCATTCTCTTGCGCCGACGCAACTGTCCGAAGTGACGGAAATGCACAAGTCTATTTTTTAAAAATATTTGCGCGAATTCACTCACAAATTAAAAAGTGTGCAATGCCAATTTTTGGCATGTAACATGCCTTAGTATGTGATCTATCATCCTATCTCTCCTATTTTTTACTGTTTTACACATATTTCTTTCTTCCCTTACCACTTCTCCTACTGTCCAAGTTTCACAACAGTACAGTGCTATGCTCCACACATATGTTTTAAGCAATATTTTCCTTGTTTCTATGTTTGTTGTCTTTGAACACAGTAATTGCGTTTTTTGTAAAATGTAGTACGTCCGTGTGCTAATCTTTGTTTCTTTATCTTCCCATTTGCATTATTTGGCTTCTTAGGTAGCACAAATCCTTAATCTCTTGTAAGCTTTCGTTACCTATTTGTATTTTAGTTTTTAATTTATTTTCCCCTCCTTTGCGTACAAGTACTTTAGCTTTATTTTTGTTAATTTTCACACAGTATCTCTCTGTTAGAACTTTCCCAATGCCAGATAAAATTATTCATTACTATTTAGCTGGAACGTATTAGTTTCCGTTGACAAACTTCCTCATTTAGCATTGGGTGAAGTACTCTCTTAAAAAGTCCGCAAGTGTTCAGCAGGTAATCAGTCATTTGTTTATTTTCATTTCATCTTCTCTTCTGACTATTAAAATTTTGTCTGACAATGTCGTCTATACTATCATGTCGGAGACTTGAATAAGTCACCATTAGTTAGTTGTTGACATTCGGTTATAGTGGGCACGAGAAATATTTTGTACTTATTATTATACCATGATTTGTGTATAATTTCAAGATCTTTGTTGGTAGTTTTGCAGAGATAAATGGTTCAATCTGAGGAGCTGCAACAACAGTTTAACTGGTCACTGGCTTTTCTCTTTGCAAAATAACCAACAATTTACAATAATTTTTGTTCAGTATACTTGAATTATTTTCCCAATTCCAGACAAAATTATTAATTACTATTTAGCTGGAAACGCATTAGTTTCCGTTGATCAACTTCCTCATTTACCATTGAGTGTAGTACTTTCTTAGAAGGTCCGCCAGTGTTAAGTAGGTAATCGGTCATTTGTTTATTATTTTTATGAAGTTAGTTGTTTGTTATATTTACATAAAGTGTTAGAATTGTTAAAAATAGAACTTACTAATTTAAAATGTGTTTTCGGTCATTTATCAACTTTTGTAGTGCGCAAATAATTTCTTTACAGTTCAGAAATGAATATTCCCTTAGTTATTTTTCGTTGCTTGACAACAACTGGACATATGGAAATATAGACCTTTTCTTCGGGAAATTTGATCAGAAATGTCAACATTTCTTAACTATTTGCAGAAAAATATATTTTGTAAACTGCGAGAAAGATTCAACACCTACAATTTACGCTTTAACTTCTTCATTAAGAATAAAGCTTTTACTACTGGTTCATCTACTACACTGGGTGTTGAGCTGTTCTTTCGGTGATACAATGTAACATATAAAATTGCACATATACAATTTGCTGCTGCCCTAATTGTTTTATAACAAAATCATAAAAGAACAAAATTATTCATGTGGGTTTATATTGTTGTCCAGAGGCTTTCTAACACCAAAAATGACACAACTATACGAATTATTAAAAGTTTAATGAACATAAAAAAAACGATTATATACACGTTATCCGATTGTCCAACAATAATAAACAATAATATATGTCAAATCGCACTGGCAACAAGAGTCTAATTACACTTAATAAACACTATTAATACTTCCTTAATTATTAGAGATCGTGGCTCAATCTGCTGTTTTAGATCGTCTTTGTTCTTAAGGTGTCTCCTTACAGAACTCGTCTTATCACTCAAAAAGAGGCATCTTAAAACCGCCACGCTCACGCTTAGCGACCGTCTTACTCCGGCTTCAGGCGGCTTCTGTCCTCTGCCGTTTTCCACTGCCTTTGTGTGCATTTCTCCTGTTTCTCCTCGGACGTTACACTCTTTGAGCTTGACAGATAGAACCGCTTAAATTGCTTGCATTCCCGTGCGTCATTGGCATATCATGAAAAGTAGTGACTTAATGTTTAAAATATTATATACGTACTAACCTAATTATTAAATAAGATCGTACGTTCAGAATTAAAAATGCTGCTGAATTGGTAAGTTGTTTCTCATTAACATGACACTCAAGGAAAACAGAATTTGACGTTGAACATTTGCAAAAATTATGATTGTTTTGATTTTAAAATGAAATTCGGCATTACCAGCAACTGTCAGTTTTGAGGATTTGTTTGTTATAAAAGTCTGTTCATGTGTTCAATAAATAGACATAAATTTAAATTTATTAATATTAGAATAACGCAACATAAATAGAGAAAGAAAAGGGGAAGACCGCTAAAACAAAAAAGGAACATTAGAATACAAATACTTCATCTAATAAATACGTACGGTGATCGGTCTTATCAAAGTAGAAAAGAATTAGCGACTCAAAAAGTTGTGCAAACGGAAATAGACAAACACCACTAACTAACGTTGTATAACCACAAATCTTCCCAAGGAGTTGCTACAAGTCAAAAGCACCAAACGCACCTCGAAGATCATACAACAGAAAATTGAGCACGCATATTCTTCTTTTAATACCTACAAACAGAATGACGTTCATAATATCAAATCAACTACACCTGCCAGGTGTGATAAGCGGCCCATTAAGAAATGTATACAAACAATGAATTAAAGCTGAATGAAAATTAATTTTGATAATAGACTAGAATACCTCAGGGAACATCTAATAAATTTTATACCAAAACTTGTAACTGTAAAAACGCACGAATCAGACAGAAACAGAAAGGATAATAAGTAAGGACCCGCACGAATCACAATTATGTATAAAAATATAGAGGAAATTTAGAAAAACCGGGATAACTACAAACGTGGAGAATGGAGCGATTCTCATATACAAGAAAAATAGATGGCCATCGATTTTCTATTTACAATTAATACACAAAACTATTTTTAAAAAACAAAAGTTATATCTTACACACAAACTTTTCACATTGGACGTCCAAAAGTGCATATTTCGTGGTTAAACATAAAAAAGCAAACTATCAGTAATGAGCAACAAAGAAAAGAAATGCTTAGTTTGATGTTGCACTAGCATTTCAAGTTAAACATATTTAGTGCATATAATTCCTAGTAAACTATTCAAAGTAAAAAGAATCACTAGTAAAGATAGTTTTTAACGAGTTTGGCACACATGTTTTGTCCGTCGGAACAATGGGGCTTGTGGTTATCCGTGGTTCATTTGTGGCACACAAACAAAAGTAGATAAACCAACTCTTCGGTATGAATTGAAAAGAAAACACCGCAACATACCTCTAGATTTCCTGATACTTATCTTGCATCTCTATTCGTCGGGACAAAACAACCAAACATCTCAAACTCACTCACAGCGGGATCGTCATCACGATGTCCGGAATCGACCATGCCTGCTACTGAAAATCGCAACAGTGGCTTACAAAAAAAGGCAGTTGGGCCTCCAAAGAAAACGAAGAATTGGGCCAATGTGACAGAGTACTACCTACGTAGAAAAGCTAAAAAGTAAATTTTACTAGTATTAATAAGCGCATAAGAACTTACCAATGCACAGGGGATGTAGCCTATTCCAGGAAGCGTGCATTGCTCTTGAAGTAACAGAACTCGTTACGCATAGCGTGCATGCTAGCGCGGAAAGCAGGATCAGAATGAAAGTCTAATTAAGAAACGAGCTGATAGTCGATTTGAATATTTGAGTAACACATGTCAAAAGAACACTTCTAAAGCAATTGTAATGCATAAATAGATAATGAAAACAGGCAAATTCAAATACAATTGTAAAAAATTTGTTATTCAAACTTTATTACTTCTCATAAATAGAGAGAATATATTCTTTTCAGAAAGCAATGGATTGTAGATAACTGAGTACATTTGTGACTTTATATTGATGTATTTCGACTTAAACTAAATCTAATAACAGTCTACAGACTGTTGAACAAATACTTGTTTCAATTATATTAGGATGAGTTTTACAGGAACAAATCGATTTATTAGATTATAAAGCATGATCAGGGGCGTCTCCCATGACACACGATATCAAAATAGAAGCATGGTTATATTTAAAAAGAATCCTAAATTAAGTGGAAATATTTAACAGGGTACAATTGAACATAACAAAATACACATAACACAGTTTCCCAATAGTGATAATTATGCACATTTGGTTCCCAGTTGATACTAAATGTTGATTAATCAGAAAACAAATATTTTGGAGAAAATTACTGTCTAAATCACACATTTCCATGACTATTTTACAAAATGTACCCATCAGGATCCAAAACCTCCACGTGGTTGGAGTACTTGTAGGAATTACATTTGTTCTTTAAAATTTTGGAAGCTGTTGTATGATGTATATTTAAATTCTCGTCTATTTGCTGAGTGCAAATGTTGGGATTTACAAAAGCAGCCGCAATACCATTTATTTCATTATTATTTTCTTGTACAATCTGTTCTTCCTTGTCTAAATTTGAATTATGTTTTAAGCAAAGCCTACAAGGTTTCGGATTGTCGAATACCTGCTATCGAACACCAAACAAGTTGTGGATCTCCAGAATAGAACCATTTGAGAATTTGATTTTTTCACTAATTATATAAGTTAAAGGCATTCTATTTATCAAACATGTATCATGCTAAAACCACTTCACAAAATTATTTTTGTAAATAATATTGTAGGGGATTTTTTGTAGAATTAATATAAATATTCTTACGGTTTAAAACCAATTTTTACAGTTTAAAAAAACGTCGATAAATACATCGCGCAAGCGCGAAATAAGCGATGTCACGGGCGGTTGGTAACGCTAATCTTGTACAGATTTCGGCGCGCCCATCTATCAATGACGTCACCAATGCACAAATTTAGTACGCCATTATCGGAAGATATAAATTTAAGACAACAATTTATAACAACGAACAAATTAACAATGAGAGTACTTACATAAGAAATCCGACGTCCGGTGGGATTGAGTTAAAGTTGGTTTCTCGGTATCTCAGAGCTCCATCCCAGAGTGATTAGAGATGGTGCTCCGACGTGGTATGCTAGCGGGGCATGGCCTCCTATTAGTCCTCCGAGTCGTGCAGTACGGTTCGCCAGCGGCTACAAATTTCTTCTACCTATGCAGGGATCGGATAAGGAAACATGGTATAAGGGCGACAAACAAAGATAATCAGGCAAGGATATCTACATAGATAAAGATAACGATACGTTACCGAAAAACGTCCACTGCACTCGAAGGTTCAGACAAAAAAGCCACGTTACAGAGACTCACGGAAACTTCTCCCCACTTTGTCCCTACTCCACTTGCGTCGCGCGATCTGGCGCAAACGCACTGTGACGTAACGGAAATACGCGCACCGAGTCTTTTGAATTTATGGCACGAAACTTCCGCACATCAAAATTAACCTAAAACAATGTTTAAGTGCCAATTTATTGGCACGTAACAATATATTACAAATAGTTGTGTAATATAGTTTCAAAAATTAAGAGATTATGCATGTTACATGTAATCTTGTGTTCACCGGAAACTTTTCGTGAAATAACTTTTTATTATCGTATAACAGGTTGAGGAAAAAGCAGCTGCCACGATGATTATTGTCTTGACTACCTTATTGTTAACTGCTTTTGCTAAAGTAGTGCTTTATACACAATGTAATGGAGTGTTTAGCTGTCAATTCCTATATCTAAACGTATTATCGTACTTTGTCTCGTTCTATTTATGTTTTATGAAAAGTCCATTACACAAATATGGACTAGACAAGACGTTGCTTTGTCTATATCTTACATGTCAAAAACTAGACACTGACAGATATGATTGACAAAAACGCCTAACGTCATTGAAAGTTAGGTTGAAGTATAGTTGCATATATGATTTCGATTTGTATATCTTTCCAATTGTAATTATCCATCTGGGTGCCGCAAGTGGTTAGCACATTGGAAATCAAAGCCAAAGGTTACAAGTTTGAATCCTGTCTGGGCCCTCATATTGTCCATCTTTAAATTACTAGCTCGATTTGAAATGGTCATTTAGGTTTTGCATAAAAGTTTAAGTTATTATTTTATCTTATGAACTAACATAACACTGAAAATCAATTTGTCTTTGCAATTACTACTATCTGTAATTAATAGTTATAGCTGTGAACTTTAACATCGCACCTCTCTATATTTGACAAATAAAAAACGACAGTCAGATATGTCTGACAAAAATGCCAAACATAATCGAAAGTTATGTTAATGTATGGTTATATACATAATGTAGATTTGTATATCTTTCCAATTGTAAATCACCCGTCTGGGTGGCTCAATTGATTAGCGCATCGGTGATCAAAACCGAATGTTACAGATTTAAATCCTGTCTGATACTTTCCATCATTCAAATACTAGTTCAATCTGAAATGATCATTTAGGCTTTGCATAAAAGACTAGGTTATTATTTCATATTATTAAATAATGGTGGTGGTAAGACGGATATAAATGACTGTGTGGATGATGAAGAGAACAGTAATGCACTAATCGGAAACATAGATAATAGTATAAAGTTCGAATGCAGTGCAGATGAGGTATGAAAGGCGGCGAGAACTCTGAAGAATGTCTTAGTGAATGTTTGTGCAAACTGACAAAGTTGTGTATAGAACAAGCGAAGGTGCCTGAAGATTGAAAGAGTGTGATCATCTTTGCACAAAAGTGAAGGTAGTAAGTATGAATGCAAAAATTATCGTGGGATAGGTCTGTTGAGCATACCCAGTAAAGTGTATGGAAAAATTGTGATCAATGTGGTATTATACCAGGAAGAGAATGTGTGGATCAGATGTTCACAATGCAACAAATTGTTGAAAAGTGTATATATGTCAGAAAGAAAGTGTATACAGCAATTGTAGATTTGAAAAACGAGTATGACGCTGTGAACAGAAGTGAGTTATGGAAGGCGCTGCATGAATACGGTATAAGCAAGTGCTTGATAAAATCTATCAGAGCGATGTACAAAGGCAGTAGAGTGTGTGTACGAGTGAACGGTAACAAGTGCAATACTTTGATATTGTGGAAGGTGTAAGACAGGGCTGTGTGATGTCTCCACAGCTGTTTAATGTATTTATGGATAAATGTATCAAGCAGGTTTGCGAAAGAATGGAAGGAGTGAAAATTGGCGAAACAAATGTCAATGTGCTGTTATTTGCAGATGACGCAGTACCATCCGAAGATTTGCAACAAATGTTTGAGAGGCTGTCAGAAGAGTGTGAAAATATGTAATTGAAAGTGAATATAAATAGGATAAAACTAATGATTTTTGACATGGCGGAATTAATGACTTTGTATTTAGAATAGATAATGACACAATTGAGAAAGTGAATGGCTTTATGTACCTTGGTAGAAAATTTTTGAGTAATGGAAAACTGGGTGGTGAAATAGAAAGAAGGACAAATGCTGGAAGAAAAGTGTCTGGAACTATGTGGGTAGTGAACAGGAATGAAGGATTGAGTGTACATGCAAAGCTGGTCATTTACAGCAGTGTGTTTGTACCAACTGCTCTGTATAGAAGCGAAACTTGGGTCTGGAAGAAGAAGCGTGTTAGTTGTATAAATGCTTCAGGAATGAGGTTCCTAAGAAGTGTGTGTGGAAAAACATTGGAAGACAAAGTGTCACAAGAATGGGTCAGAACAGTGTGAAGTGCAAGTAACCCTTAAGAAGTTGAGCGTGCAAAGTACGCTTAGATGGTTTGGACATGTGGAAAGAATGAATGAGGATAGACTTGCCAAGTAAGATTACTGGTAGAGCTGCAAGAAGCAGACCGCATAAAAAATTGGATGTAGTAGAAGAGGTTCTGAAAGAACGACAGGTGAGAAGTCTGAGGAATAAAAGAGCATGCCAAAAGCAATGTATGAATGTTGCAGAGGCAAAGAAAGTGTATAGGGACCGAGGGATGTGGAGAAAGATTGTGAATGGTGCTGGGAGTAGAAGTAGTGTAGTAATCTACAGTTATACCCTGCATATCTCCCCAGAAAGAGGTGCTAGGTTTGGTTTCCCGAAAGGGAATACCATGATTGGTGTGTTGTGGTTGTTTATTAATTAATATAATATTGAAAATCAATTTGCTTTGTGCAGTTATTAATATTTGTAATTAATAACTGGTTTATTGCTGTTAATGTTAGCATTGCTTTTGTCTATGTCTGACATAAGTCAAAAACTTGGCACTGTCAGATATGATTGACGAAAATACCATATGTAATTGAAAGTTATGTTGATGTATGATTACGTACATGATGTAGATTTGTATATTGCACCAATTGTGATCATCTGTCCAGGTAGCTCATTTGGTTAGGGAATTGGCATTAAATGCCGAAGGCTACAGGTTCGAATCCTGTCTAGGGCCTTATATTTTCCATCTTTCAATTAGTAGCTCGATTTGAAATGATCGTTACGGCTTTGCATAGAATTCTAAGTTATTTCATCTTATTAAATAATAGAACATTGAAAATCAATTTGCCTTACGCAATTACTAATACTTATAATTAACAGTTGGATTATAGCCCTAAATTTGAGGGTCACTTCCTGTCTATATCTGACATAAGTAAAAAAACTTGACATTGTCAGATACGATTGACAAAAATGCCAAATGTAGCAGTTGCACAATGCGTTGTTCTGGCTCCTGACTATTCGCAACAAAGGTAGATCTGTTTTACAAACTAGTAGTCTTCAAGTTCGTAACTGTAAACTATCTAGTAACTACACTTTCTTCAGACAAGACCGTTTTTGAATTGTACTATTTTTTAAACAGATGTAAATATTGAAACCTTATTTAATTTTGAAACAGATGGCTGTGAACATTGTAGAATTCATATAGTTCATGTTACAAAGTGCTAAATTTGCAATATAAGTTTGTATTAGTCATTTACATTAGTGCTTAGTAGTGCAGTTGATTTACATAAACATACATTTTTTAATAACATCTCGACTATAAGTAAGATAGTGTACATGTGCTGCATCAAAGAAAATCAATTAAATTTGATACCTTTTATAATCAATCATTCTCTGTGAAGCTTCTAGCATATGTTCTGAAATAAATTTAACCAACAAAACACTAGGGTAAGAACATGGAACGATAAATAGTCCAGTTGGTGACACCATTAAAGGTCCAGCTTCCCTATAATCAATATTAACGTATATCAAAAACATGTTTTCTACCTACGTTTCAATAACTATTTTATAGTCTTCTAGTGACTTTGGCCATTCGCTGGGATATGATCTACGACTTAAAAAATCACCAAGCAATGTGGTAATTTGCTGCAAATTACTTTCGTATTCACCTGCTAAAATCTTTGGCATAAATTTTCTGAAAATTATTCTATACATGTTTGTATTTAACATATTAGATACCTTCTAACAACTTGTATGTTAAGGAGAATCTGAGAGAGAGCTTTTTCAAATCCCGGAATTCGTCTAAAAGCAGCATCGTATTTTTCTACATTTTTGATTAACTGGAATGATAACTGTGAGTACTTCGTATGTAACATATGCATGTAAAACTAACTTCTAGCCAATTGTGTCGAACTTCAGCACTATTCAACATAATGTATCCATCCAGGCTAACTCCAGTAAATTGTGCAAACACAACAACTCTACCTAAAATAAGCTTTTATTTCACAACAGTAATGCTTATAACTACCTATTTAATTAGTATTGCACAATTAAAAGAACATTATTCAGTAGGTGATACATGTTTAATGTACATCTGAGCATTCCTTATATAAGAAATAAGTATTTTTTAAATTTTTATGCCAATTTACTAACTTCATCCTGTAAATTCATCTAACCTGGGTGGAAATGTTCCTTGAAGATGTTAATTTGATGTCCATTTTCGCCAACCTATTATCAATTTCATATGCTTTAAAAATTTTTACACCTGATAATCCCTAGAAATTCGATTTTTAATACAATAATTTGTCAGATATTTTTATATTAAATTTTTTGCAATTCTCTAATTTTTTCTTTACCTCCCCTGTGAAATATGAGGATTAGATGATGTAGGGAGACTTGAGTGTCTCAGAAAAACAATAGCCGAGCCAAAGGTGCAATCATATCAGAAGGGTATCTGCAGAAAGATCAGACTAACGAATGATTCCTGAAAGGAGCGCAACAGTCCTATCAATAGTTACAAGGGTGACTGTGTAGATAATTGACTATCTTGGCTTTGAAATTTCGCCCAACAAGGCTTAGCGTTGTTCGTACTGATGCACAGCTGAAGGCAATAGTTACTTTTCCAGAAGACATACAGCTCTATTTGTATGGTTTTATGATGATGGCATCCTCCCTCCCAAGTAAAATATATCTAGGGTATTCATCATCATTGGGTCTTCAGTCCTGAAACTGGTTAGACGCGTACCATCATTGTTTCCTATTCTGAACTAACCTACAGATTTCCCCGAAATTTGCACAGTCTGCATCTATCGCTATCTGATCTAGGTCTACATCCACCTCTTTTTCCTATCTCTGCTTGTAATATATCCCATGCTTTCCCCAAAAATGCCTTAGAACGTATTCTGCCCTTATGTTTCTCATACTTTTTTCCCAAAGATATCCTTGTTCCCTTACTGTTTCTATAACCTATTTGTTATTACCTTTGTCTGTCCATCCCCAAACATCTGAAGCACGGCATTTCAAAGGCCGCTACTGTTCTTCTGTCTGCTTTTTCAGACTGCTCGTATTTCGTAGGCATACTGTCTGTGCTGTGCTCCACACATACGCTTTCAACAACTTTTTGTTCTGTTTGTTGTCTTTCATCATAGGCGCCGTTATTTCTTGTTAGATGCAGTTCGGTCACCTTCTATTGTTTTACAATTATATACCCTATTTTTCCGACATTCAGTGGTTGCAAAGGGGGGTAAGCAGCCTGTGGCTGCCAAGTTCCCCCAGCACTTGAACATTTACTGATTTAATATTTTTTCCAATATATCTTTTCGCACAGTCAACATTAGTTGCAGATATTTCACAACAAACAACTAGTTGTTTTTAATAATCATCAGATTTATCTGCGCTTATTTTTTCGTCATTGGGTTTCCCGTCTTAAAACTGGTTGGACATGTACCTGCACTTATTTCTTTTCTAAACTAACCTACATAATTCCCTGAAATTCTCACACAGCAATACAGCTCGGTTCCTCTTATATTGTTTTCTAATATTATGCCCTATTTCACTGAGATTTATTGAAGGAGGTTAAGCAACCTGTGGCTGCCAAGATCCCCCAACACTTAGACATTTGCCGAAATAATAGGTTTCCAGTAAATGCTTTCACGCAATTACCATAATTCGAGAATATTGCCCATCCAATGCTTGTAGTTGCTTATAATAAATATCATGTTTTGTCTATTGTTTTCTAATATTATGCCCTTTTACACTGAGATTTATTGTAGGGGGTTTAGCAACCTGTGGCTGCCAAGATCCCCCAACACTTAGACATTTGCCTAAATAATAGTTTTCCAGTAAATGCTTTTACGCAATTACCATAATTCGCGAATATTGCCCCTCCAAAGCTTGTAGTTGCTTATAATAAATATCATGTTTAAGTGCAGTTACTTTCTTCGTCATTAATTTATCCATCTTGGGACTGGTTGGATGCGCACTCCATTGATTTCTCTTCTGATCTAACCTACACATTTCCCTGAAACTCCTACAGCCTACATCTTTCACTATCTGTGTGCAGTAGTCTAACCTAGGTCTACCTCTTCTTCTCTTTTTTCCTATCTCTGCTTCTAGTATATTCCGCACTATTCCCTCGTGCCGTAGTATGTGGCCTATCATCCTATCTCTCCTATTTTTATTGTTTTCCACATATTTTTTTCTTCCCCTACCATTTTTAGTACCTCTTTATTCTTAACTTTGTCTGCCCATATCTTCATCATACGTCTGTAGCACCACATTTCAAAGGCTTCTATCTTTTTCTTGTCCGCTTCTCCCACTGTCCAGGCTTCACAGCCATACAGTGCTGTGCTCCATACTAGGGTAGTAAAAATGGCATATTTAGATATATTTGTCAACATCTCTTCTATATTTGGTAACGGATATGCGTCTAATTCTGTGAATCGGTTTATAGTTTGAGAATAATATACGAGACGTTTATTACTGTTAGCATTTTTGGTTATTAGTACTTCGGTATGCCATGGTGAATTGCTTTCCTCTAATATACCACTCGTTAAAAGTTTCCAAATTTCGTCTTGAATGAATTTGTTGTCATCTTCACAACGTCTCCGGGACTTAACAGCGACAGGCTTGCAGAAGAAACATTTGCACTTGTCTAACTTAAAGGTAGTTGCAATATTACACTTGCTGGAAAACAGAGTTGCGTTATCGTTGGTATTATTCCGTGCAGCATTGACAGAGACAGAATCTTAACTTTGCGAATGAGCTTCGGCCATTTCGAGAGAGAGAGAGAGAGAGAGAGAGAGCGAGAGAGAGCAAGAGCGAGAGAGGAGAAAGAGAGAGGAGAAAGAGAGGAGGGAGAAAGGGGGGGAAGTAGTGAGGAGAAAGAGAGGAGAGAGAGAGGAGAGAGGAGGGGAGAGGGGGGAGAGAGAGACTGGTTATAGACCTGGTCTAGAGTAAGCAACAAGTTTTCAAGAATCCTTTACCTAATTTTATTAAATGTAATACCAGAAATGAACGCATCACAAACACTATCGTTCCTGTTGGTGTCCACGTCAGCGTTTTGGAATTCGCAGGCTTTACAGATTGACTTCAACTCTTCCAAGTACGTGCATATATTGTCATTACAGCATTGCTTTCGAGTAGCTAGAATATGTCGACCATAAATGATGTTTTCGGCTTAATATATGGTTCATCCAGCAGTAACATGGCTTCATCAAATGATTTGCATTCGTTGATATACATAAACACCTTACGGGATACATGATTGATAAGCAATTGTAGTTTCATTTAATCCCAGGCGGATGTATGTGTTTCAGGTTTTTGGATCACTAAAAAGTTCTTAAAAGTTATCTTGTAGTGCTCCCATTCTTGTGCCGCAACACTGTTTGACGGTTCTACATCAAATCCGGTCTAAGATATTTGTTCATGTTTTAAACAATATTTTTGTTGATTAAATTGTAATGAAATAAGACCTTCGTAGTAAAGGTTTAATCAACAAAATGGAAATAGTATTTGATTTAACCTAATACATAATGACAGCTGACAGCAGGTTCCTATTAATAAGCCTACTTAACATAAACCTAATATGTGACAACATGCAACCCATCTGCTTACTAAAAGACAATTACCCAAGGATGCACTCTCGGCTGTATTTTTGTACGATTCTCTGAGCAATAACATATACGATAGATTCAAAGGTACGTGGCAAAATGTCCACACTTAGCCAAGGGCCAAAAATAAAAATGGAATCCATATACCACTTATTGCATAAATTTTTGCATTAAAATATTTTTGATATTAAGTAAATGTAATAAATACGATCTAAATAAAATTTAATACATAATATTTTCTTAACCAATTGCTGTCTTTGCAATTCAAACTAAATTGTATGCATTCGTTTTTGGAGTCCTTCCATATACAAAGAACGGTACGTACTTACGGATATATTGACTTACTGTGTGGTTAATTTGATTTTTCCCACGCATTTCCGTGTCCTTAATCGCTTCTTTAAAATAAACTTCATAATACAACAAAATAAGCCAATCTACAAAGTTTGTTTATGCAACTCGTACGTTATATTCAACTTTATAAAACTGATTTGCAAGTATAATCTTGATACATTGAAAGATTTATCGGTCACGTGAAAACAAATATTTACCATTTCAACTGTATGTAAAATTTGTTCAAATGAAGATCTTATCTAAGTTTCACTTGATTTTAAAACAAACCTTTTAATATATGCATAACATCAGGATGCTGATCAGTTAATTCCTTTAAACTAAGTAAACAACCCTTTAAGTGTTGTTCATTCCATCCACATTCCCACCGAACATCAACAAGCTTCAACTTTTCCACTATAACCTTTTGGAGCCGTGCAACATCTTCTCTTAATGATTTATGCATATCTTTTAATTCAAGTGCTGCCTGGAAATTCTTTTGTAACCAGTAATCAAGTGTAATAACATCTCGAGCTTCTTTAATTTTATTGTTAATAATAAATGCTCCAAATATAGGATCATTTTCTACCTTCGAATAGTCTATATTTTTCGATGTTTTTATAAAATCACTTCCTATGTCCCAATATTTCCGTGACGAACTTGTAGGTGTTACTTTTGTAATTCCATCAACATATTCTGTAGATAAATTACAGCTTTTTAATACAGTTAACACGACAGACTTAATATTTTTCTCATTCAAATGTATTGTGATTAATCGCAATGTGCCTGTAAATGTACATATAATACACATTCTTAATGTACACACTTACTTTCTATGGAACTTTTGTCTTTTAAGTAAAATTGTAAATGGCAAGGTGAAACAAATGTTTTTGTTTGTAAGCATTCAAGAAATGAACTAAGCTGTTTTAGGGAATCTTCATTTATCGCCTACAAAATGTTAAATAATCACATATCCTCAACACTATGTTTTTCTTACACGTTCAGTAGGATATTGCCCAAATAAATCTGGATGTACTGCAAAGTAAAAAGGTCTTAAAGCTGTAGATACTTCAGTTGTAGTCATGCAGCGTTTGCTGACTATTGATTTTTGTTGGAGCAACAGCCTACAAAAGAATAATTTTCTAAATATACAAAATAAAGTAATATATTACCACTTTCCTAAGTTATATAACATATCGAGACAAAAATATCAAATAAACCAGAAATTAACAAAGACTAAACCCATTTCCAAGACGCAATTAATTGGAAAATAAAATTTGAAAAAATTAAAAATAACAATAAAATATACAAAAGTTAGGTTAATGAACAATCTGGTAGTTGATATGATACAGCCAGAGAAGTAACTTCAAAATTTAAACTGGAATAATTAGTCATTAAGATTATACAGATAAGTAAATGATTGCTGGCAGATAATTAGACGTGTTAAATTCAATTGCAGTAAGTACTTACTGCATATAGAAACAGTGATTAATCCAGGGGGGTGACCGGGAGGGAATTTCCCCCCCGAGCGTTATAGAATTCCCCCCCGGGTAACATTAACCCGAGTGACATTAACCTTAGTAATAAGTAATAATGCGTAATATGTTTATAGAGACCAAAGTAATATTTAGATATAGACACAGTTAATGTGGTCTAAGTGCATTAACTCTTTCGAAATAATCTTTTTCACTTTTAGAAACACGCCAGTCAGTCTATGAAACAATTACAGCCCGTATATGCATAGAAAGAAGGGTTAAAACAGAACAAGCGCCGGCGCGAAGAAGTCCTTGTAGATATAGAAACCACCTAGTTCGTTTATGTCAAGGCGATTCTTGTGGTTGTTTGTTAGTTGTTGATATGTTGTTTGTAAATTTATTGTCTATTAGATTACAGATTTCAATTTACTGATTCTATTAATAGCATCTGTTCAATATCCATGCAAAGTGTTGCACAATGAAACATGCAAAATGATTTTAAATATGGTCAACAATTTAAAATTGTATATATACATTGCTATGATAATAGGGAAGTTTAAGGGTAGATTAAGTCATAGGGGTCGTAGGATAAATATAAGCAACTTTAACTTTAAGAGAGTCAAATAATTCCAGAAATTTTAAGAGTAAATCGGCCATTCTACATAATGTCAATTAAAAAGACACTGTATATAAAATATACGGAATTAAATGCATGAGAACATAAATATGTCTAAGTATAGTTTACAAGTAAAGATAAGATATTAAAACGCAATAAATTGCATCAAAATTAAATTACCGGGAAGCATAGAAAAATTGGCATTGCAAATATTCAACAATTGCGTCGAAAATATCAACGTAGACGCATCTTAAATAATTTATTATTAAAAAATCGTTACGTGACTAGAGAAGAACACATTTCTTTAGAAAACCAATATTCTGTGGAAAACAAATAAACACCAGGCGGTTCAATTATATGATAAATTACCTAACATCAAATACATGAGTTAATAAAAGACAAAAGTTGGAAATTCTAGGAAATATGCTGAATGCGGACGTGATGAACAGAGCATTTGCTGAAGATCTAAACTAGGTAATTTGTAAAAATTCCGAGTTCTGCTAGATAAGGCAAAAGTACCAGCCTGGATTGTAAACACGCCAATGAAATCAATTGGAGGAAGGGCTTATATATACGATAGAAACTGAACGACAATTTAGTCTATATTTAACTGAGCAACAACTATGTTCGAAGGTGTTATAAACTCACGCAATTAGTGAAATAAAAATTAAAAAAATCAGATTTAAAAGTGCGAGAATTTGTGCAACAAAATATAAGCCGATCTATAGATAGACGTAAATTAAACAACTTAATTAAATTCATTTCTAATATTAACGAAGCAGGACTTTTAACTTGGGTGATATTCTAATTTGGGTAATATTTTAAGCTGGACGTATTCTGAATTGGGACGTTTAATTTTGGTGATGTTCTAATTAGGACACATTCCAATTTGGGATGTTTGATATTTTATTTTGGACATATTCTAATTTGGGACGTTTAATTTTGCATGTACTCTAATTTGGTACGATTTTAATTGGAAGCGATTTATAGGAGGCGATTCTTATATGGGACCGGCATACCAATAAGCAAAGCGGACACAGCAAGGGGATGCAGATCATAGACTAGAATGGAACTCCAGAACCCATTCCAGGTTAGCAATTTTTTTATACACTGTATTATTGAAAGACTGTTTTCAATTTAATATTTGCTATGCATTGTAAGAGTCATCAAAAAGGTTACTTAAATAATATGAAAACAGAGGAAGGTATTTTGGAACGTTTGAAGGTCCCTGAATATAATTAAAAGATATTTTTGCTGGCTTTCAGAAAAGCATAAATCTGGTATATGTAGATATTTTGTTCAAAAAGGAAAATTTTGAGTGTTGTAAATATTATTAATTATTATATTATGTGCTCTAGAATTGCTTTATTTGATTCAATAAGATTTATTCAGTAAGCTAGTCGGGGTAAAAACCTTAAAATTAATATAATAATTAAACGATGTTTAAGTAGATTTTTAGTTATATTCTTTTGGCAAAATGAGGTTTATGAATAAATGAATCCAGGAACACTGTTTTAAAACCTGTCAAGCATTATTTAATTTTATTTTCTAACTGTTTGGTTAAAGTTTTGCTAAAATATTAATATGATCTAATAAATAAGTTACTCTTAATTAAATCCATTACAAAATATCAAAACAATAATATAGTAAATTTACAGTTCATCTACATCTACATCTTCCTCAGAAGCACCTTCGTCTTCTGTTGTGATCCAATATTTCTCACGATTTGTTCAACGATGCCATCCAATTTACCCATCCTTTCTCCTTTTTTAATTATATTGTTAACACAATGAATCAAATGTATTTGACTTAAGTTGCAATCTCTTTGTCCAGAAAGAACTTCGCTTCGACAATTCTAAAAGAGGAATTGTTGGTATAGCTGCGCGTTGCTTTACTAGAGTCTAGATCAGTTGACTTGAATTTAAAATGCAGCGGTATGAAAGTAGCATTAATACAATTCTGCCTGAGCGTTCCATAAGTTCGTCGGCAGTACAAAGTGTCGGGTGAGCCAAAAAGTAGTACTTTACTAAGGCCAGTAATTCAACTTTTAATAGATGTTTATTAACTTCAACGTGTTTTGCATTCCACCAATTTGTTCGTTACGCGAATTTTGATGTGGAACCTTATCGCCTTTGACGCTGCGGTATGAAGCATTATGAAACACGCCCATACTATTATCAATAAGAGGTAATCTATTTTATAACCAAATTGTGAACATTTCGCCGTTCATACTTCTGTGATAATTTTCTAAAATAATGAATATAAATTCAGGGTCTCAAGTTGTTTGTAGTTTTAATACGCTATTGTACGTATCTTTAATAAGAAATGCTTAATTTATTATGAAGACACTGTAAGTTAAAGCTTTCACAAGAACTGTCTTGATAGTATATATAAAATCAACACAGATTAATTAATAACACCAAATAAAATTTCAAACGCAAGCTAATAACAAACGCACCATCAAGTGTCAATATGAAATTTATACAACCACACAAACATACAGTTAATAGGCGATTTTTCGCGACATTTAACTAACATACTTAATTATGTGTGTATGTGTTAAACTTGCGTTTTGGCGATAAAATTTACTGGAGGGCAAATTGTACGGCACCATTCTATCAGATAAACGAACATACCCTGATCTGTACCAGGTTATGCTTGTGTATGTTAAACACTTGACTTTTACCGGGTAATTATTCAAAGCGAGGTTAGGAAACTACAATACGTTTTCGCGGTGCCGCACAAGTAAATATTTTTTAAAGAGTAGGGGGAAACTTCAACATACCATACTTGAACAAATCAAGTATGTGGCGAAAAATCGCCTATTATTTACTTACGTAAACTTGGCTCATCCATCCTCCAATGGAAATCGCTAAAATGCATTCCTATTTTTTCCTCAGTACCTGCTTAACTGGAATCGACTATAGGAGTGAATCTTTTAACTTTAATTAAATTAATACAAGCAGAGTTGTATAAAATTAGAAGTGAAGGAATTTCAGATGTATCTAAGCCATGATTTAAATAAAATAGCATGTGGACCGCTTAGAATTGTAAATTTAAAGACTTCACCATAGGTGTCCTAACAATTTCCTGTGTAAATTCTAAATTTGTCCACACATTAGCTTCGACATAGAAAATGTTATCACCAAGAATTTAACCCACGCCGCCTGGGTCGAAACCAGACATCAAACCGCTACGCCACACGGTTACATAACAATAATTAGTTTCTAAAAGATTAACTTCTACGGCATTAATCATATTCATTTCAACATATAAATGATTTTTAAAAATAATAGTTATTTAGACTAAACTGTTTTTATATAAAGATAATTAAAAATTGGCTGTATAAAAAGCTTGTATAGCAAAGCCGTACTATAAATTAGCTGTATAACGTTTAATTTACACTATATAGTTTTAAAATATGAAGGATGTCATTAAAGCCGGCAAGTTCTTGTGGGTTAATTTTGATTTTTACCTGCACATCAGTGTGCCACTAGACACAGCATATAGAGCACAGAGATTGTATTAGGTATAGGAAAGGTTATGTTTATTTTTCATCACAGTCTTAGAAGTTAATAGTAATTATACTAGCCATGGTATAAAAATGAAACGATCTCATCTCACTGAAGAACCTGTTAAAAAGGGTAAATTCTTAATACAATTCAAAACGTTGAAATTTAAACTTTTTAGTTATGCTGGTTGAAAGAAATGCTCAACCCTGTGGACTTAGTTTAGTTAATGACTTGAGAGTTTCTAAAAATTCTCCCAATCATTTGTTACATTTAGCTGCATATATTCAGGAGGTATTTAAAATAATTATAATGTGAATATTAAACATTGTTTTAAGGCTAATGGTGCTTGGTATAACAATGCGTGCAATAAAATGCAAGTTATTGCTCAGCAGGTAAGAATTTATATACCCTTTTTAAAATACGTCATGACTAACCACGCTAACGTGCAGGGTTCTTGATCAGTTCCGCTGGCGCTAAATGTCATTTGTTAGGAGCACGACTAGAATAGTGCCTCATGTTATGGTGCAGTGTTTTGTTTATACGTTTCATTAAAGCAATAGATGATAGGAGCAGACCCATTCGTCATTTTAGATCCCAAAGTAGGCGGGGAAACCTCTTTGTTCTTAACTTTGTCTGTCCATGATATCTTCATCATACGTCTTTTTAACCTTTTTCTTGACCACTTCTACTGTCCAAGCTTCAAAGCCGTACAGTGTTGTGCTCCATACATATGTTTTGAGCAATCGTTTCCTTGTTTCTATGTTTGTGGTCTTTGAGCACAGTAGTTGCTTTTGTTTGTTAAATGTAGCACGACCTTGTGTTAATCTTTGTTTTATATCTTTTGTGCTTTTCCCATTTTGCGTTATTTGGCTTCCTAGGTAGCAAAAATTCTAAACCTCTTGTAAGTTCTTGTTGCCTATTTGTATACTTGTGTTTGATTTATTTTCCCCTCCTTTGCATACTAGTACTTTAGTTTTAATTTTCATACCGTATCTCTCTGTTAGAACCGTTTCCATTTCATTAAGAGCAGCTTCCAACTCTTTCTTGCCAGTTGCTAATACCTGTAAATCTAAGCATATCAATTTTTTGTCCCTGCATAGTAATTCCAAATGTCTTCCTGCATTTGACAGTATTCATTGCCTCTTCAATGTACAAGTTAAAAATCAATGGGGATATGACATATTCCCGCCTCACCCCTTTCCTAATGTTTACTTACGTAGAGTTCCTGCGCTATTTGTATTACTGCTGTTTGCTCGTTGTATAAGCTATGTACTATTCCTCTATCCCTATAACTCGTTCCAATCTTTTTGAGTAGTTCGAACACTTTTTTCCATTTTCCATTGTCAAGTACTTTTCCAAATCTACAAACCCCATATAAACGCTTTCTGCTTTTTCTATTGTTTTCTCCATTATCACTCTCAGAGCTAAAATAGCCTCCCGTGTTCTCCTGTTTCGCTTAAACCCAAATTCATCTTCTCCTAGTATTTCTTCAGCTGGTTTATCCATTTGTCTTGGTACAATTCTGGTTAATATTTTTGACATGTGTGCGGTCAAACTTATTGTTCGAAAATTTTTACATCTATCCGTGCCTTACTTTTTTGGTATAGTTACTATGATGTTACATTTGAAATCTTTGGGTATCGCCTGTCTCATGCATATAGCTTAAAAGTTGGAAGAGACGTTCTGTTACTGCTTGTCCAGCGGTTTTTAGAATTTTTGCTTTCATCTTATCAGTACCTGGTGCCTTACCATTTTTCAGACCCTTTAATGCTAATTCTAACTCATATCTAAGTATATGACATCCCGTCACCCTTTTCAATGGCCGATTCCTGTTCTAATGCTGTTTGTTCTTCTCCTGCATATAAATTCCCTATATATTCTTGCCATCTACCCACTTTCTCTATATTTCCTATAATGACGTTTCCAACCGCATCCTTTACATTTTGATCTATATGGTTTTATATCCCTAAAATTGATTCTAATTACTTTGTATGCTTCATCTGTTTTTCCAATTTCCATCTTAGTTTGTACCTCTTTGCACTTTTCATTAATCCATTGTACTTTAGCTTTCCTGCATTTGCGAACTAGGCCTCCCACAAAGGGGGTCGCCTGACCCCCACCACCCCCGAATATGTTTCTTTTGGTTTTTTTCGTTAGAAATCGCAACACGAAGTGCACCTTCACTAGAGATTGAAGAAGATTACGATTTCACTATCGGTTATACTATTGTTTAAAAATAAAGTAAACCTAAATGTTGAGATTACACTACAGGTATGCCTATTGTCTAACTATAAATAGACCGACTTTGTATGTCATTTTAAGCAGGAAATGCGAATTAATGCGATTACCTTACAATAGTAACTCTAACCACCTATAACAAAACTGTTATTTTCATTCTTTAATATCTAAATCTCTTTACCCTGAAAGTTTCTATTCAAACGAAATATAAATAAAGGCTTTCATAATGGTTTCTTTCTTATTGTACAGGTTCAGGTAGTCTACAACTAAAACTTTGGAATGTTCTACAAATGTCTCATTGTGTTCTATTCTGAGAAAAAATATATTCTTTATCTATAACAGTAAAGTACGTCTATATCTTCAGTGACTTCAGTTTGTATTCAGTGTTTTTCGAATGTGGTGTACTTTTAATTTGTGACTTAGGAAACTTTATCTGACTGTTGAATTAGTAGAAGACGTGTATGTTGATAGATATTGATTGGACATTTTCCTTGTAGTTATTGTTATCAGTGTTGATAAGTAGTGTAGTTACTGGTTTTTGTTTTTAAACAAGGCCGAAGATCGCAGTTACAGTTTAGTTACGGATAGGATAGCAGTAAGTACTAATGTACTTAATGCGTGAGAATACATATTTAAAAATAATATTTATTTGCAATTGGGAGATTCTTATTTTTTCTCCTTTAAAGTCTATTTGATTAACAAATCTCTTCTTTTGAAGTATCAGAAAAATTAAGCGTGTTATTTTTTTTTTAGAAATTCAGATCTAAGATCAGTAACAATACTAACTATGGATATTAGAAAATTTTTCAAACGAAATGAACTAAAAGAATCATCTAGCATAGGCTGTAGTAGTAGCGGTGCTGGTGCTAATGCTATTTTTGAGTGTAATAGTATGGTACATAATAGTGTCAATGATCTAAATAAAGCTGGTAGTTCGTCACCTAATACTTTAAATCTCTCACATGTGAATATGACACCAATCTTTCAACTGTTAAGAATGAGTACATGCTCGATTTGGGCAATTTTGTTAACTCGAATGAAACACTTTCCGACGATGTTCGCTTTTCATTATTAACAAATCCTTACAAACCAGATCCTAAATATAATTTCAAGAACGATTCTGAAGAAAGAAGACGTGCTTTTAGATATGACTGGCTTCAACAATATGATTGGCTTGCGTATTCGCCAAAACTCAAAGGTGCTCTTTGCAAATATTGCGTAGTTTTTCGGCCAACTGTTGAAAGAGGGGTTCTTGGTTCTTTCATTGTGAAGCCCTTCACAAAATATCATGACTTTGTCGCTTCTGCAAAAGCACATGCTACAACCGAATGGCATCGTGATTCAACTATAAAAGCTTCTAGTTTTACAAAAATTATTGAAGGAAAACGTCTATCAATTACCTCTCAAATAAATGAAGCTAAGCGGGATTTGATTGAATCGAATCGCAAAAAAACTTATACCAATAATATCCACCATCATTTTTTGTGGTATGCATGATTTGCCATTACGAGGTGATAAAAAAGGTAATTTTGAGGATCTTTTACAATTCAGAATAGAAAGTGGGGATCACATTCTAAACAAGCACTTAAAGTTTTGCAAGAAGAACTTAAAATGCACCTCTCACAGAACTCAAAATCAAATAATTTCAATTTGTGGAACATTAATTAGGGAAAAAATTGTGAAAGATGTGAATTTGAGTGAAGCATTTTCAATTCTGGCTGGCGAAAGTGCAGATATTGCTGGGGTAGAACAGTTATCACTTGGAGTAAGATTTGTTAGTAATGACAATTCGGTCAGAGAAGAATTTTTAGGCTTTGTAGTCCTTACATCGATGAACGCAGAAGGTATAACTGCTGCAATTTTAAACGCTTGTAATGAATATGGTCTTTGTATGGATAAATTAGTTGGATTAGGGTTTGATGGTTGCTCGACGATGGCAGGTCATGAGCAGGAGTCCAAAACTTATTAAAATAAATATCCAAAAGCGATATATTTTCACTGCACGTCCCATAGATTAAATTTAGTGATAAATGATTTGAACAAGATTCCGGATATTCAAAATTCAGTAGGTACCATTAAAGAAGTAATTACTTTCTTTGGAGATAGTCCATTAAGACGTACATATGTTTCTAATATTCCACTATTATGTGAAACACGCTGGTCCGCCAAATATAAATCAATGAGGTTGTTTGCGGAACATTTTGCAGATACTATGAACGCTCTGGAAAATTTAGCTCATAATCGTGAAATAAATGCTTAGACAAGAAATAGGGCCAGGTTTCTTCGTCGAAATTTATTCTTTGTCTGCATATTATGGCCAAATATTCTAGCAAATTGGAACCTGTTTGTAATGCACTGCAGTCTAAAAGTATAAACTTATTTTCCGTTAAACAGCACATAGATGAACTACTCAAACTTTTTAAGACACACCGTAGTGATCCTGAACAATATTTTAAAGAGGTTTATAAAAAAAGTGTTGAACATGCCCATGGTTTTGGATTGGAAATTACATTACCACGTATTGCACCAAGACAAACTCATAGGTCTAATTATCATATGAGTAGTGTTGAAGATTACTTTCGGGAAGCCTTTTTATTCCTTATTTGGATTCTGCTATACAGTTTATTTCCACAAGGTTTTCTGAAGATGCTACGACTTCTTTTTTACTCTCTAGATTACATCCAAATAACTTAAAACACAACAATATAAAAAGAGCATTGTTAAATAAAAAAGAAGAAATAGCCAGAAGTTACAACATTGATAACTTTTCAGAACAGTTGCAAACGCGGGTTGAACTTTGGCAAAATAGAGAGATTCAACAAGATACAGACTTTGTACATTTGCTTGATAATGAAGTTTCTTTTTTTCCGGCCATCAAAACTGCGCTGAATATTTTTTTGGCATTACCTCCAACTACTGCAACAATAGAAAGGTCATTTAGTACGCTAAAGCGGGTAAAATCGTGGCTTAGATCAAGCATGATCATGTTCTTAATGATTTTCATATTGAACCTATCTTAACTAAACTCATATTCTCCTACTTATCCCAAAGAGTACTATATGTTGAGATTAAACATTTCCTATCTCATACTTTTAGTTCCACTTCCGGAGTCCCTCAAGGATCGAACCTGGGACCTTTATTGTTTCTTTTAATAATCAACACACTTCCGTCATCATTGAAATATTCCGTGGATCTCCTATATGCGGATGACTTCAAACTTTTTTTGGCTATTACTGAGCCAGACGATTGCATTAAATTACAATCTGATTTAGATAATATACTTCTATGGAGTACAAATTTTGGATTTGATTTTAACATGAAGAAGTGTTTAGTGATGACTTTTGCTAATAGAAAAAAAAACATTCTTTTTAATTATAGAATGGATGACCATAGTTTAAAACGTGTTAACACATCTTGTGTAACTTTTGACACTAGCCTATCTTTTAACATACATATAAATAATGTTACAAACAAAGCACTCAAAATGTTAGGTTTCATTATTAGAAACTCAAAGGCATGGAGCGTGAATACCGCTATTGTTCTATATAATGCATTTGTAAAATCTCTTTTCAGTTATTGCTATATAATATGGCAGCCCTACCTTAAATATCAAATTATTAAATTAGAAAAAGTGCAACGTAGAATGCTAAAATACTGTTATTTCAAACAGTATGGCATATATCCTGAAGTTGGTTTTGATCACAATACCCTGTTAAAGAAGTTTAATATGCATCCAATCAAAATTATGATGGAACATGTCACATTAGTCGTAGCCCATAAACTACTCTATAACAAGATTGATAATATTTCTCTCTTAAATAGGTTACAATTCAGAGTTCCTAGAGGAACTAATAGTAGATGCACAGAAGTATTATATTTGCCTAAATCTTATTCAACTACGTATATGAATTGTCCACTTTATAAACTATGTCATATTGTAAACAAATACTCGCATGTGGACATTTTTAATTTAAGTCTTGCTGAGTTGAGGAGAATTCTTCAGCCGCAATCAGTGGAGTGTCCTATATGACTGTGTATGTTGTATATTTAGCTTATTTATATTTGTAATTTAGTTATAGTATAGTGTGTGTTATATTGTCTTTACCCTTGTGGTACTATGTACTGTCGGTAAATAAATAAATAAATGTCAGGGGATAGATTATCAGGTTTATGCATGCTTAGTGTACATAAGGACATGGTAGGTAGGGAGAAACAAGCATTTATAAATGAAGTCCTAAATAGATTTGGTCAAGACCGAAGATTGAAATTTTTATTCAAAAATGATGATGATTAATAAAACGCGAGAACAGTCCTATTCAGCAGTGCCAGTTATAATAGTTTGTTGTACCCTTCTTAGTTCTTAGTCATGTTTGTTTGTGCAACGGATATTAAAGACACTATTTAAAGTGCCGGTCGGATATTTATTTACTATTAATTAATACCTGTGGTTTGTGGCCATTTGATTGACAATGTGGCTTTTCTGTTTCTGTTAAATATGGTTATGTCGTGTCTGTATTTTTACATTTTCTTACGGGCGGCTTATTACGTGTATTGGAATAAGTCCATTCAATTTTCAATTAGTGTGTGTTAATGTAAAATCCAATCTTTTCCATTTGCTACCCTGTGCATCATCAAGCCAAAAGAATTGATAGCCTGCTGCACCAGCAATTTACCAGATTGGTAAGTAACTTTACACTTTATGAAAATTCGATTAATTACAGAATGCTGCATTTATTAAGAAACTATCAATGCTACGTTTTTCTTTCAATTTCAAATACTATAGCCGAAATCTTGAAAGAATGCATTCGCGTCATAGGTTTCTGAATTAAACACCGACATACTTTTAATGTATATCGCTTTTAAATTCAGTAACCTATGGCGTGAATGCATTCTTTCGTGATTTCAACTATAATATTAAAAAACGCTGCATTATTGATGGTCCTAACTGCTTTTGATCTAAGGAAATAAGATTTTATGCCTTACATTACTTTCCAATACGTCCGGTAACGGGGTTGCATTAACAGTGTTCATCCTTTGTGTAACATAACTAATATTTTTGAAAGTAGTCTTGACCTCCTCTACAAATTATTCTGTGGGCGGCCTTGTTTGCGAATCATTTCCCATTTTATGGCTTTGTATTTGTTTTCATATTTCATCTGATTTGTTTTTGTTTTTTGTCTTTCTTCTATTAAATTCGGAATATCCTTTTTGTTATCCATGGTTTCTTAGTTTCTTTTTGTGTATACCCAGAATATCTCTGGCCTAAGCTAGATTTAATGTTATTCCGGTCTGTTTCTACTTCCTTAGTATAAGATATTTTTCCGATATCTTTCAGCAATTCATTTGACTTTTTTCGAATCTTTCGGGAATATCTTTATCTTTAGTTTCTCAAAGTCAGAGTACCTTTTTCAGTTTCTTTTTTTCAAATTTTTAAATTTAAGTACGGCCTTCATAATTACGATGTAATAGTCAGTGTCTATATCCGCTTCTGGGTAGCTTTTACAGTCTTTTACTTGATTCCTAAACCGTTGCCTAACAATAATGTAATCTATTTGATATCTTTGTATAAGTCCTGGCTTCTTCCAAGTATATCGTCTTCTAGCATGATGTTGAAATAATGTGTTAGTGCTGATTAAATTGTTCTTGTCGCAAAATTCTATCAACCTATTTTCCCTGTCGTTTCTTGTGCCTAAACCAAATAAACCTACTACCACTCCTTCCCTACCCTCACCAACCACTGCATTAAAATCCCCCGTGATTATTAAATGTTCATGTCCTTCGACGTAACTTAGTATGTCTTCGATACCTTTGTAAATCGCTTCTACCTCTTCGTCACTGTAGCTAGAGGTGGGCATGTATATTTGCATTATTACCGTGTTTACCGGTTTAGATTCTAATCTAACCATGAGTACTCTTTCGTTCTTTTGTAAGTAATTATCTACACAGGGTCCTATCTTTTTTACATAACTATCCCTACACCCAAATTCCCTTCCTCTGCTCCTGTATGAATGACCCTGAAGTCTTTACTCCAAAAATCCCCCATTTCTGGCCATCGAACTTCGCTGATCCCTACTATGTTTAGTGCAAACCTACTCATTTCGATTTTCAGGTTCTCTAGCTTACCTACTTGCTACATACTTCTAATATTCCACGCTCTGACTCGTAAAATGTTCCCTACTCTTATATTGAACTTTCCTATCGCATCCTCCAAAGTAGTCCCCTCACAGAGATTCAAATGGGGAACTATTTTAACTCCGGAATCTTTTACCCCAGAGAATGCCATCATGTTTATTACAATTTAAGTACGTTGTGTACTTGGGAGGTTATGTGGTGGTTTCCCATTGCTTTCCACATCGCGGTAGTGTGTATTAGACTACCATAACCCCTATGGTCTCTGCCAATCTAAGTACCGAGAGAGCCGCTGCCCTCTTTCGGGGACTTGTCTTAGTCTGGTTCCTCACTAACGACACTACTACTTTGGTTGGACCTGTAGTTTGGCTCTTTAGCTCATTAGAACACGCAAGCCGTTTCACCTGTTCTAGTAATCTAGAACTTCGGTAAGGTGCAGTTAGGGAAAAGTGCAAGTTGATCATTACTGTTGAAATGTGAAAGTTCTGGAGGATATAATACAACTATTTGTTATGGGTAAAATCTACATGGAGTTAATAAATTTTGATTTGCTCTGTAGGGACGGCCTCTTAACACTGCAAGGGTGTGTCAGCTAATCGGAGCAGTGCGGGAGTGGGTTCCTATATATAAATGAGAAAAGAAAATAGAAATTCAAAGTAAAAATAATAAAGGAATAAAAATAATAAATGAACTAGATGAAATACAAAATTCTATGTTACATTAACAATTACCTTGAAAGGTTTATTTTTCTCTGTCAAAATTTAAGGATGCCAAACCGTCGATCCCAGCAATGCATTTTGATAATTTCTATACAGATAACGGTTTTTCTGCATAAATCTCCCTTGCTTCGATCAATTTAAATAAAATACTTGTTCCAAATAAGATACCATCACTGGGGTAGCTCAATATCCTTTACAATTAGATGACTTTGCCTAGTTTCTAAATGAATTCAAATACAAATTCAACCTAAATTTAAAGTCTATCACATAAAATAATATCAATAAAACTACAATTCTTTCTTTCCTAAAAAAATAACAATTTCTTAACGTCAAATCTTTTAGGTATTGCTAAAATATAAATCCTTAAAAACATTAAATTACATCCAACATTAATAATTTATTTCAAACTTCTCCCGTTTTCCATATGAATCATGTGATATTATAAATCCCAACCAATTTGGATGGCAATGCACTTAATAACACCTGGAAAACAACCTTTTGTTTTGCTCTTTCATTATCCACTCTAAAAATGCTAAGTTTTTATCCTTTTCTAACATTAAATTTCAAAACATTCCTTTTAAACATATATTGCTGTGACAAGGCCGCACGTTGTGGTGCCACTAAAAGAGTGCTGTGACAAGACCCCGTTGAGAGTGTTGCTGAAAGAGTGCTGTGACAAGATACTTCTGGTTTGTAAACTTGAAATTGTTCATTTACCTTCGTTTTTCACTTTGTCCGACTAGCTCAACGAAATTTATGGACTTTTCAAAATGAAATAAAACAACAAAGCATTTATACAATATGAAATATCTTCTTTCATACAAAAGTATTTACAACATCGTTTCTTTCAAACATAAAATAATTCCTAAGAAGTCTTTGTTACAAAGAAAAATATTGTTGCTTACCTTCTTTTACGTTTACATAATTAAAGTTATTCTTTTGAGGATCTTTCACCTGGTTATAAATTATTTTGACGCTGGTAAGATTTGAATATCCGTAAAATAGAGTATATTTTTAGAAAACACTATAAAAGGGAAAATGTAAAAGATATAAAAAAGATGATTAAGCACAAGACCATGCTGTCTTTAACAAAAAAATGAGCTGCCATATTTGATGGCAATAAACATAGAAACAAGGAAAAGATTGCTGAAAGCAAAGAAAGAAAAGGAGAGTTGAAGATTAGACTATTGCACACAGATAGTGAAAGTCGTGGTCTGTGGGAATTTCAATAAAATGTTGATACGCTTTATATTAAAATGTGTTAACATTTAGGATATTATTTAGATTTAGGTAACTTTTGTAAAACTCTGAATTGGGAAATCCCCAGTAGATAATATTGTATCGCCAACATATGTCAAAACCACATAAAGTTACGGTGGTTCACATGGATATTCTGGGCATTGACTTATCTTTGTGGTCTTGGATTATGCCAATATGGTATTTATTCATTGATTTATTTAACTCTGGTTACAATGTGTAGCTTAGCTCAGAATAGAAAACAATGGAAATAAGCATCTAACTAGTTCTAGAACTAATAAGCTAGTGACGAGTTGAAGATTAGGAGGTAAGATAAGCTAAAGCAGAGCTGAAAATATTTATCAATAATTTGTAAGTAATCCATTAGTCATTAGTTTACTATAAAATTTATTCATTGTAGTTTTATATGGTTTTGGTTGACCATAAATTGAGGATTTTTATAGCATTTTTTATTTTTATGCAATACATTCGAATGAACTTTAATTTAAAATCAAATTAGTAAGTGAAGTAGGGTTTCATGACTTTCATTTTGTTTAATTCATGTTTTTAAATTTTTGGTGTTTTTAAAAAGTTTCGAATGACTATTGTAGGAAAGTGTAAACATTAACATTCACAACAACCAATCACTTTATACTTTTTTCTGTTAATATTAAAAATTGGCTAGAGATAGCAGTAACAAAGTATTTGTTCAACAAAAAGTAACCAGCTTTTTATTTAAAACCATAAGTCAAGATAAAATAAAAATCGACAGTGCCATTTGTGCATGTGGAAAAATATTACTTTAAAAAGGTGATAGAAGCTTTGTATCTGGGAGATGTTGGGTCATATAGTAAAGAATTAACTTTCCATTCGCTGGATCCAATAAATGGGGAAATAATCATAGAAGTAGATAACTTGCAAAGAGGCAAAAGGTAACACTGATGTCAGATGCATGGTTAAATGTGCCTAGTAATTCCATCACTGTAAACTGCATAATAGACGGAAATAGGTTTTACTTTTTATTTCAATTGTTGAAACCTGTTCTAATCATAAAACATCAGAGTACTGTTTTAATTTGGATTTAGAGGCTATCAAAGAATGTAAATTAAAATATGGATTTCAAGTTAAAAGTGTTATAAGTGATAATGAAAGTAAAATCAGAAACATGGAACAGGAACTTATAAACAGGAGGAAGATTATTGAAAATCACGATTTGGAAGATGATAAAGAATTTATTTGTAAGCTAGCACGTTTTTTATTTCGTATGGTTGTGCAGCCCGTTTTCTAAATCTTTTGGGTCGAGGTTATGCAAAATAAAAAGTTTCTATGAATCTTAATGAAATAGAGACCACATCTTCCAAAGGGTTTTAAAAATACGATGGTTCATTGGAACTTTCCAGGGGATACTAGATGAAATAGCCAAATTGTTTGTTTGGAAGTGCTTCTCAAAAACAGAATTTTACAACAAAATATTTCTTGAAAATGAAATAGACTATTAAATTTCAATAATAATATCTAGTATGACACTTTATAAAGAAGTTAAGCACTTATAACAACAAATAAAATCTATTGCAATTGCACTTAAGGGCGCGATAGCATCCCTCTATTTTCATAACACGAACTAATTTTAAAATAGCCGGCTTTGTGGTATAGCTTTCGCATGATAGAGGGAACTACTTTATTTTAACTTTAGTAATTTAGTGGTTCGTTTCCAAGTTAGGCAAATAACGGTTGCTAGGATACGGCAGGATGCTGGTTTATTTTCTTCATTCCTGTAACTATTGGTCGTAAATGACCTTCAGCGAATTCGAGGTTGTTGAACAGCAAGCAAAGCGTTAGGTACATAGTGCATTCTAATAATAGCCAAGGTCGTTTGCCGAAACAAATTTGTATTGTATTGTATTATTTCATTTATGTGCATATGGTATTCGCTAATTTTTATTTTTGAATGTGTAGTTTATTGTTCATAGAGTGACACTACGTTATTATGTATCCTATTTCCCTGCGATGGTTCCACTAAGATATTTTAATAAACATTACTCTTGCTAACATGATGCAATATTTTGCTTATATTGAATATTGTAGAATATCTAGTTACGTTTTGGCATACGGCACACTACCATTTTTTAAAAAACTATTATAACATAGTATAAGCTTCACAAAGTAACACTGCTGTAATAATTTACTTATCGCTTGTAAACATAAACATGGAAGTTTACAAATAACCATGGATGTTGAGGTTATGTCATTTTTGGCTTCATAAATATTCACAATTAATCCAATCATTATTATATTACACTTATCAAAAGGTAATTCACCATATATTATTAGTTTACTTCATTTCAATGCGACAAAAACAAAGTCCAAAATAATTCAATTTGAAATATTCTGGTTTTAAACCTTATTCTACACATAATTAACAGTGCCATCTTCGGAAAAAGTCTTGAACAATTTCTATTAAAATGGCGTACAATTAATGTAATAATTCAATAAAATCCATTCAGTACACTACGACTAACATGATCAATATTTTTGAATTTTTTTTTAACAGAACGATTATATATGTATTCTGCTATCCAACGAATGCTTTTTTTTATATACAAATTGATTCTGTTAGATGTAGTAACTAAATAAAGTAAGTGAATTTTAACATTACTTTTAACAGCTATTTATTGCTTATTACTCCACTTTAGAAAAAAAGGCAAACCTTCGTTAGAAAATACAAAGTTTTGTGAGTCTAATGGTGAAGTTACATTTTGCATATTTTCAATCCAACAAAAGTTATTTACCAAACAGAATAACCTATTTTGGATGGATTTTAGGCAGCCAACCATACATCCGATCGCACCCTTAATAGATTACAAGCTGTAATGCTTCTATCGTTGACATATTGGAAGAGTGGTGTTAAATCTTCTATCTAATAAGGATTTGAAACTACATGCAAAGTTTTAAATAATAGATTTGATTACTCCTGCACGTATTTTCTTGCACATATGTTGCATCCAATTTATATGAAAAGAAAATTAACTTTGGAACAAAAATAGAATGCAAGAATATTGCTGAACACCGAGGTAAGTGCCAACTTTTTACCTCTAGTGGTAAAATTCAGTCTGCAAATGAAGCCCATTTCCTAAATCTTTCTTTCCTGGTAGTATAAAAGAAACATTAACTCCTACCAAATTTGGGAAGCATTGCATCATGAAAATTTAGATCAAAATTTTGTTGCACATTTTTTTAGAGATGCATCCATCAAGCGATTGTTTGCAAACCTAAATTTTATTCAGTCTAAGCTAAGAAACAAATTGACAAATTGGTTATATGTATATAAAATGCTTAATTCTGTACATAAAGGTGGATTGTCAACTTGTGAATGTGATTATTAGGATTTATGATATTTTTGACTTATATCATAATTTAAAACATATGAACTGTTTCATTACTACTTAACTTTAACTAAAACTTTACAGTAGCATTTTATTATTGCAAATTATTTTTGAGACTATATTAGTTAGTTTGAATCAGATTTCGTTTGCTGTCTGGGGCAACAGTAGTTAAGCAGCTATTAAATTTCTATATACCATTATAAGTTTTGTCATTGAATTTTAAATAAATAACCACTTTATTTGAGTATAATATTAATTTTTTTCCAAGATGATTTAAACCACCTGGATAAAACAATCTTGGTTTGAACCTGCCGACCCTAGTTGTAGTTCACTGACTATGTTAATGATCAACACAAATATAATAATTAGCATCGTGAAACTGCTTTTCCACAAAGAATTTCAAGTAATGCATATTTTTGCATTTTAATTTAAAAAATGTGACAAGGGAATGTCTTATTCAAAAAGATATTCATATTAAAAAGCTGGTTTTGCTGCTGCTATGAACAACGTATGTGTACGCGGTAAGTTTCGATAACTCAACTTAGTAGAGAAGAATGGACTGTATTTTTTCTATAGCATGTTTCAAGCAAGCAGCACAATTAATTACTGTTTATGCACATGACAAAGAAACAAAGTAGCATTTATTCTTTGTACTCACCTGCTACGGCAACGATGAAAGAAGTGGTAACCAATTAATAATTTGCAGCACACGAACTAGGGCGGTGCAACCAAAGTGTATAATATCCAATTAGCGGCATGTAACACGTGCACGCTGGACGTGGCACATGGACAAACGATGCGAACACCAACGCGGTGTGTAACCATTCACAAACAAGACGGCACTATAAGGTACAACTGCGGTTTTACGATAACATTTTTAGCGGCTTGTAACAAGCGAGGATATGCGGTTTCTTCAACGATATTTTTTGAGCGGTTTCAAAATATTAGCGCGGCTTGTTGCTACAGCGGTTCGATAACATTCTTCTAATAATGCGGTCTCTACGAATATTTTACTACCTGCGGGTTCTACGATACTTCAAGCTAATGCGGGCACTGCGATACTTCAAGCTAACGTGGACACACTGCTAATACTTGTAGAACGATTTCGTTTAGCAAGTTTCTTGGATATTTCAAATCGAATCTGGTGCCTCCGCGCACGACAGACACTCACCATTCACAAGGTTAATACATCAAATAAACGCATTGGGGAAATTTGACTAACAAAATTTAAATTTACCGTGTCGAATTGAGAACAGCAAGCAAACCCAAGTAAATAATAAATCCTAAATTATAACTATTTACAAGGACGGAACAGTATGTATTGAATATATTCTATATTTCACAAATTTGGACAATTACATTCAACTCGGAGTCTCCTCGTAATTTTTTAGTGTTTAAATCCTGTGCTTTATAAACATGGCACAGCATTTATATAGAAAAATCTTTCTTTTTGTATTTCTCTACGTACTGGATTACTTGTTTGAGTTTATGAATAAGTTTGTGAATACTTATGAAAAATAATTTTTTAATAGATTCAGTTTTTACAACAACAAGCTGAAGAAGTACTACATGAAGCACTTACCAATCAAGCATTACATCAAGTAGCCTGTAATTTTCATAAAGTTTGTGGAAATATTTATCACTTGTATAAAAAGCCATCTGGACAACTGCACTTTAGTATAATTGCACCAGAGGTAAGTGTTAACAAAATTAATTTATTAGGTACAGTTTAAATTCTAGGAATGGGCAAATTGCCCAAATGCATTTCAGGGAAGTTTTCGTTTGGAGCATGATCAGTCATGGACACCTATGGAAAATGTTAAAACTAAAGATGATTATTTAATTTTATTTGATAAGTTAATGGCGGCTCATGATATTGTCCAGCCCTCACATGATTCTGATAAAATGGCAGTAGATATGTAAGCTGTGGATGTCATTTTTCGTACTCTAATGTATAATTCGATTTACAATTTGTATAAATTATAAGACTATATTTTAGTACATTTGTTAATTTTTTCATACTTACATCCCTACCATTAATTCAAATGTGTTCTTGTTTATTTAGATAAAAAGGATCAATTTATGTTCATATTAATTTTATGAGAAATGAGGAAAGTGATGCTACAGGACGAAGCGATATATCTTCCTTCTGCATTTTTGACAACCCATATAACCTAGGTGTTTAGGATTGTTCAGTAAAATAGTTTTCAGGATATTGTGGCTCATGGCTAATCAGAAAATCTATAAATTTATTAATAAACTGCTTTGATTTTGTATAAAGTTGTTAAAAAGATTCTTTTGATGAAGAGTACATTATTAGTAGCCAGAAAGATTTTAATCAACATAATCAGCCTATCTGCTTTAGAAACGATCAGGTTACTATCTTTAATTTTATAGATTGTAATAATTCACAGCAGTTACTGATTTTGTGATTTTATATTAAATAGAGTGCAGTCTATATTGTTCTGGAATTTATTTTTGTAAATGTAGGAAATGTTTAAGGTTACGATGGCCACAAATCTCTTAAAGACGACATCAGTCAGTGTTTTTCTTAATCTTTGGATCGAAACGTAAAAAAAAATTATAACAACTATGAGTGGTTTCATTCCCAAAGAAGATTTAAGAGAAATACAAAACAAACTACAACAAACATATAGGGAGTAGTTTATCAGTCAGTGGTTTTGTAAGAGTTTAAGTCGTAATTCTACTATTCTAATTGTTTATTATCAAAATTTGTAGAAGATAAATTATTTATTTTATTGAGGAAGTTATCCTTAATAGATATCTGACTACCATTACAATTGTTAAATTGATTTCGTTTTTGTGTTCTGGATTTTGACTTGTCTTAATAAGATATCGAAATGATCTGGTTGTTGAGATTTTTATTACTGCGTCTAATTGTTTAAAAAGTACTTTACCGATGGGATGCGACTTTCACTTTGTATTAAGTCGTCACTTCTGCTGCTTTGAGCGTAGCTTTCGAACATGAACGCACGTTTCAGTCTTAAAAGAAGTAAATAATCGATGTGTAAGTAGTTTCAAGAGCCAATAAAAATGTGATATAGTTTGTGCCAATTATTATTAGCATCGTTTCAACACCAGTATAAAATCTACAGTCCATTAAATCAATATCAACCAACAAACAGGATTGCAAATAATCAACCAGAGAAGCTACAGCCTGCATTTTTTCTACTTCTCACCAAGGCCTTGTAAGCACTCCAACACTGGTAATGAATGAGCATGAAATGTTATCGTAACAAATTTTTATTTATATATGAACTTCGTAGGTATAAAGTAATGTCTAGGTAATTCTTGTTTTATAGTTCTGATATGTCAATTCGGTTGAATGTTTTTGAAGTGGTTGTTGTAGCGAATGTAGGACAATCGTCAGTATAAGACATCAATTTAAAAATCATGTTTTCTCCAATACTTTTTCTATACATATTGTTGAGTACATAAAAAGATACTCGGGAGAGAAAAGCGGGGGTAGAACTAAACAGATATTAAACAAATGCAGCCTTCGATATTCTTACCTGATGTTCAGTTAGAGCAGCAAATATTCTTGGATCCAGAACACTTATTACTACACTTGAAAAATAATATAAAGCGGTGATGTAGTCCTATACGGGGGTTGACCTCCGAAAACAGAAACTTATTGTCCAAGTGGTGACAATAGACTGTATTAGACCACGCAATCACCAAACAAGATAGAACATAGAAGGTGATAACGCGACTGGTTTATCAAATTTAAATAGTAATAATATAAGGAAACTAAATGAATATATACAGGATTGTACGGAACATACTGCCCACCAAAATGAAAACATTTATATTTTCATCTAGAAGGGGGGGGGCAGAGTTTAACTGCAGGACGCCTAAACTCACCACGCGCTGTTCTAACGGTGGCAACGCGGACGATCCCGTCGGCACCAGGATGCACGGAGATAATACGTCCAAGTGACCAATGAAGAGTAGGAAGAGAATCGACTTTAATTAGAACTAAGTCTACCGGCTGAATATTATTTTTGGCTACATGCCATTTGGATTTTACTTGAAGGGTATGCAAGTATACCCGGGACCAGCGTGCCCAAAAGTCCTGGTAGATACGCTGCAATAATTGCCATCGAGACAAACGATTTAAAGGCAGTGCCGTCAGTGTGGGACCAGGCGGGGCGGAAAGAACGGAAAGGGTAAAAAACTGACCCGGCATTAAACAGCGAAGGTCGTTAGGATCATTACTAACGGGTCAGAGGGCGTGAATTGAGGACAGCCTCAATTTGGATGAAAACAGTTGACAACTCTTCAAAGGTTAGAACTTGCTCTCCTACAACACGAAGTAGCAGGGTCTTGATGGATTTGACGCCAGCTTTCCAAAGACCCCCAAAATGGAGCACGGAAGGTGGGCTAAAATGCCAAGTAATTAGTTCTTGGGAAGCTGTGGCTTTAGCAAGGAAATCAGTTGGCGATGGGCACTTACAAAGTTTGTACCACAGTCGTACAAATGTTCACATTGACCACAACGAGCAAGAAACCTACGAAACGCGGCCAAAAAAGCGTCAGCGGTTAAATCGGAAACTAGTTCCAGGTGAAAAGCCTTGATACACATACAAATAAAAATGCAGAGATATGGTTTTAAAGTTTTTGCACCGCGGATTCGGCTCATGGTTATTACAAATGGGCCACAAAATTCCACACCCGTATGCAAAAATGGTTTAACTTAAGTTATTCTAGTAGATGGAAGATTGTCCATGGGGGGCTGAAAAGACGATGTGTTTTCCAACAAGGAATACAAGAGCGATGTACCTGGCGAATATATCTTCTCGTAGAAACTATCCAAAGTCTTTGGCTGATAAGGAATTGTGTTGTTGGAATACCTGCGGGATACTATTTGTGATGAATGTACTGAATATACAGATCCGTGAAACGGTTCTTACTGGGCAATAAAGCAGGAAATCGTTTATCATAAGAAATAGGGGCGTAACTTAACCGGCCACGTACACGAAGCACATCATTTAAAAGAAAGGGGGATAATTTTTGGAACCTTTTAGCAAGTGGGGTTCCGGATTGAAGGGCCCTGATCTCAACCGTAAAAGATGCTTGTTGGGTATGTTTAACAAGGTATTCCAAAGCGAGTTCGAACTCATGAGCGGATACAGATCCAGTACGCTTAGTTAAAGGATGCCCGACATTATTAATAAATCGGAAGATATAAGCAGTTATACGAACGACAGAAAGAAAAGAAGACTGATTTTTAAGTAGGGTATCCAATACATTACAGGACAAAGTAGTAGTAAGTGTAACGGACCGCTCTTCACTTAGTACCTGTTGTGGTTCCAAGAACAAGAACGTGGAACATGATTTATTTCTTGAAAATGTACTAAAATGGGTGAAGCCACCCACTAGCGAACATTGGAGCAACTCAGCGGGTAACAAACCACGTGACCCAACATCAGTGGTATTATTGTTAGAAGACACGCGAAGCCACATGGCGTTAGAAGTTTTATCTTGGATATAGGCTACTCTGTTGGCCACGAAAGTCTTCCATCGTTGGGTCGGAGTGGAAATCCATGAATGTACAACCATCGAAATCGTACTACATAACGGATTAAACTGGCATTTACCGGACATATTAATAAAAAAAAAGCACTATAGTGCTAAATTTGTTTCAAAATATTAATAAAAACTCCCGCAATTTAAATTAGCAGCACATAATAAAATCACCGCTCCCGCATTGTAACTTGTATTACAAATAACAGTTGAGTATGCTAAATTTAATCTTTTAATAAGTATAATGAGAAAGGAAAAACAAAAGCTTACTTCTTTGAAGTAAGTTAAAAAAATGCAACTCTGAATGAATGGTCCAGAAAGATCCTATTATGACTAATACTCACGATAACAAGATGGGATGTTTAAACTGAAAATGTAAAAAGCCGTCGATTCAAGCAACGGTAAAACAGTTGAGTAATTGCGAAATAGGAGGGCATGGAATACTGTCAGAAATCCATTTTGTTGGCTAGTAAACTAGAATATGGATAAAAATTTTGAAATAATTATGTTTATCTTCTGCTAACAACTCTACAAATTTCACCACTGAACTACTTGCATTCGAAAGTAATTTAGAGGTTATCATGTTTCTTATTGACGTTTTTAATAAGTTAGAAAATGAATTGAGGTACACTTTCGCCAATTCCTTTTAGACTTGTAAAGTGATGATATATCAATTATCAACAGAGATGTATTATTCAGATCAATACGTGCAGAAATAAACGGCCCTTGCTTGAGTGCCTAAAGATCCAGCATTAAAGCACTTTAATTTAATTGAGAAGAATGGATTTAGGGCCGTTGTATCCGTTCAGGCAATTTTTAGTAGTAAAACATTTCTAACAATAACCTAATACCTGCACACTATTTTCGCATATATGTACCTATATATTTTTAGGCACTTTAGCAATCATGAAAGTTTTATTTTATACACAATGAAAGACTACAAAATAAAAGTTAGACTTTGTAATGTCTAAAAGCAGACACTTAATTTCCGTACGTGAAGTATAAATTCTGCACTTTTTCTGCATATCCGGACTTGCTCTACAAAATCAGCACTTTTTACTTTTCGGACCAGTAGACATCCTGTATATGCCTATTTGTTTGCAGAAATGCTGAAATAATGTTATTTTAGAATAGATTTAAGCAAGATGAGTTGAGATTTGTTTTATTTGTTCAAACATATAGGTGAACTTTCGTAAAGGAAATTCATTTCGCCAAGAGAATACCCCATAATTAAAATCCCTGGTTTACTCGTCATCCGGATGAAATTTTACTATACTAAACGTAGTTGACACCCATAAACTTGAAGGTTTGAAAACCTAATAGGATAAGTGATAGTAATAACGTAGCTTGAAATTGCACTTACATAAAATTTTGATCATCATTTAATTTTGTTCCATTTTCTTCCATTTGTTGCTGTAGGAACCCACTCCCACACCACTGTAGTTAGCTGGTGCATCCTATTTTGTTACGGGATTCCAGTACCTTTTGGGCAATTCCAAATTTAATAATTTATTGTTTCAAACAACCATAACAGCACCACTCTAGTAAGTGAGTTAACATATGAGATAAAGAGCATTTCTATTTGATATGGACTCTGCATAATAAATATAATAAAACAAGATGCTAAGTTTTGAAGAATTTAAAACCGTACCAACCATGAAGTCTGATGCACCCATTAAAAGTCTGTGAAATATTCTTAGAAAGGGAACAGCAATCTATTGCAACACTCACGGGTATTGATCCAATTCCGAGAGTTGTACATATTCGGACATTATTTGAAATTAGAAAGTTTGTTGTACATTACTTAAATTAGATTTCGACTAAAGGTCTAATTAAAAATAAACTACAATAATAATACAAATAATAATTGAGGTTGAACAGTCATTTGGTGATTTTATATTATATTTATACTTTTTATATTTCCATAAATTATGTTTTGGCTGTTTGTCTGCTAGTGCAGCTCCATGGCGCAGTTGGTACGAGCGTTATTACTATGCCCAAAACACCGAGTCGAATCTCGACATGCAGTCCATTTGAAAATGTTAGGTGAGCATTTTTAACAAAAATACGCCCTTATTCGGATGAGAGGTACAATATAAGTCCTGTGTGTGATTGTTGTCATGCACGTTAACGATTTCTACCTTGCTTGGAACAACAAGGTTTCCGAGAAATTCAAAATTTCCAAGTAAAAAGACTTGCTCCCTGTCAATGTAGTGCCTTCGGGTGGAGCATTGGAAAATCAAATGTAGCATGTTTATCTGCTTGTGCAAACGAGACGACCAAGAAAGTACACAACTATATTCCAACAATTGTTTGAACATAAAAAACTGATTTAAATAGTACATTCAAATAATTTAATTAAAACTGTAAAATAATACTAACAATTTCAAAGTCTTTCGAAGCATTGGGTTTACACTACATAGTTGCAAATTATTCTAAAACTGAAACATTTTTATGGTCTCTAATATGCAGATCCATATATAATATCATATACTAACTACAGTAATACTTACATATTAACGAGCATTACATTTAAAGTTAAAACTAGCAAATAGCATATCAATAATATACAAAACTAAAGTTTGTTCGCTATAACTTGAACTGCCATACAAACAAAAGCACGTGCTTCATGACAACCCCCTGATCCTATTATTAGACCCATATATTTAACCAAGTGGATGTTACTGCAGCAGTAGTAATAAGAGTTTATATTCAATCAAGATGGCAGCAACGACCTAATTATTCTATGTAACATGCGGCGTTACTTTAGAGAATAATGAATACAAAGAATACAATCGTTAGTTTAGGATAGGAAGAACGAATAGTGTTAATAGGAAACTTAGAGTTTCAAGTAGAGAGTTGCCTGAACGTGTTAAAAGATTTTCAAGATAAATGAACCTCAAAAGTTAAATTCTTAAGTACTTTTGAAAATTGTATGGGGTAAACCCGGGCGAGATGGCCATATGGGACAGACGACCACAACAAATATTTCCGATGTTTTACATTTAAACCAACAAAAGTCTCCACGCAGCTTGTTATTTAGTTCCGAGCTAGATTTCTGCAGTGAAGGTCGTGACTGCGATACGTAATTAAATGTATTTTTGTCCTTACGAACACTTAAACTGACTACAAATTCAAATACGTTTTAATAGTGATTCATAATTTTATTGTCAGCATAGTTTTATTGACATATTTGTATCAGGTAAGTAAAAAATAAACAAGAAGTTATGATTAGTCGTGAAATTTCAGTTGAGATGGCGTTATAACTACATTAGCAGGGGTGATTATCTCATCCGTACATTTGGTAGAGCTGGTCATCTAATATCTGGTATAGATGACCACATTTAGATTAAAAATTGTTGTGTACAGAAATCTATGTTGTGCATAGCTTTTGCGAATTACTTAATTAAAGCGCTAATCTTGAGTTGTGTCAATTATTAGAAGACATTTTCATGGGTATTAAACGTGTTTTATAGTTATTATGGCAAATTAATAGAGTAGTTAGTATAGTACGTTTCAAGATATAGTGACTAAAATGCATGCCGCTTTACCAAAAGGGATCGTTATCCTTATCAAATACAAAGCAAGTCGCTGAGGGTCGGTGGCGAGATAAAGATAATCGCCGGTTGCTGAAGTCACGATCCGCTGATAAGCAGAAGGCATTTGAGTCACTATATCTTGAAATGAACTATACTACAGTAGCCTGTCTGTATATAGTTTTACTTACTGTTTCGTGATTCGTTCTAGTTTTCAAAGTATCTTTTTGTTACAGTAAAAATGCCGACATGCTATAAACGGAAGGAGACATCTCAATGAGGCGCATGGAGTGAAGATGCTTTAAAGGAGGCCATGCAAGTTGTGAGAAACGGTTCTTCTGTCAAAGCTGCAGCTGAAACCTGCGTAATTCCTCGAAAAACTTTAACCAGAAGACAAAATTAACAATTTGTCTAAAGGACGTATGGGCCCTGATTTCCTTTTAGGCAAAACAAATGAATTAAAGCTAATTAACCACTTTAAAAAAAATGCAAAAAGCTGGATTTCCTTTGAGTATCGATGACGTTTGTCGAGTTGGATCCTTTTTTGCCATGCAGCTTAATATAATAATAATAATCATATTTATTTAAAATAGGTAATCCTAATAATATAATACATTAGAATAGAAAATAAAAACAACATGCTTTCATAATTTAAGTAGATATAAATACAAATACATTTAGTGTTACTTATTCCAAACAAATTTAACAAAGATTCCGAACAAACAGGTTTCGATTGGTTTAATTAGTTTTTATTACAACATGTCTCTTAGAAAAGTAGAAGGTGTGTCTATTGCAAGGAGCCAGGGCATGAATCGTCAAGAAGTAAACAACTATTTTCAACCGCTTCAAGACACTCTCGTGGAAAACAATATTTTTACAAAACCAGGCCACATATACAACACAGACGAGACCGGCCTTCAGATGAACAATAGGACCGGGGTTGTAGTTGCTGAAAAAGGTTCCAAGAGCGTTCCCATGACAACCAGTGCTGAAAAAGGGGGAATTAATACCTTGTATTGCATGTTACAAGGCAGAAGGTACATTTATCCCACCAGTCTGCATTTTTAAAGGTAAATATAAGAAAGCAGAGTACAAAGATGGCATGTCACCTGGCTCTGTGATTTACATGTTGGAGAAATCTGTTTATGTCAATACAAAAATTTTTACTATATGAATTAAAGAGCATTTTATACCTAGAAAACTCGCCGGAAAGGTTCTTCTAATTTTAGATGGCCATGCGTCGCACAGCACTTCCGTTGAAGTGCTTGAATTGGAGCACGAAAATGATGTAGTCCTTCTCTGTCTTCCTAGTCACAAAACGCACTTTTTGCAGCCTTTAGACAGAGCAGTCTTTAAATCTTTAAAATTGTACTTCTACAATGCTTGCCAACAATGGGTTCGTGCTAATCCTGAAAAAAAATTAACGACTTCAATTTGGGCAAATGCTCTTCGAAAGTTGGGTGCAAGGCATGTACTATATCAAATGCCGTCTCTGGATTTAAGTCAACCGGCATTTATCCGTTTAATCCTGCAGCAATACCAGACTATGCGTTTTCCGTGTCACATATCATAATGGAAAATTCTAAAATTGCAATGTCAAATTCTTTGAATCCTCGCTCTTCTACATCAAAGTCATATGACTTTATTCCTTCTACATCTAAATCTTTTGATCCCCTACCTTCGACATCAAACTCTTTTGATCCACAGCCTTCTACATATTATTTTTAATCCTCAAGCTTCTACGTTCAGTTATTCTACCAAAAATACTTCACCACGACTTGTTTCTACAACAATCAATGTAACTCCAGGAAAAGTGTTGGAACAAATTTCGCCTGTTTCTAAAGTGTTCCAAAAAATTTAAAAAGTTTTGAAAGGTGCTGTATTAACATCAATTGAAAACATTAATAAAGTATGAGAAGAAGCTTCGAAAAAAAGGAAAATTTTAGTCAAGAAACAGAGTCACGCAAAAATTACTAAAAAAACGGGAACAACAAACAGAAATTCGAGCTTGGAATCTAAAGTTGATATGGAAAGTGATGATGAAGAGGAGAATTTTGATGAAAATGAATATGTTGGATGCTTTGAAAATTATCATCAAACAAAGAATAAGGACAATTGGATACAGTGCATCAAATGTAGGCGATGGTTGCATGAAATGTGCTCAAACTTTCCCAATACGTGCATGAAGTGCGGAAAACAATGTATTGCACAGCTATGACTCTTGTTAACTTAGTTTGTTTAGTTTTCAGTTTAATGCTGAATTGTTTTCGGTTTAAAATTTACTTTTATATATTATTACCAGGATAATGCTTTTTTATTTGAATAAAATGTAATTTAAAATAACATATTTTTTTACGATCACAATCCAAAGTAGCTTTTGCACTTTAAAATCGCACCGCAAAATTGACATTTTCCGCTGACATTAAGTGTCAGCTTTGTCGCTCTAGAGCAACAAAATTTTAAAAACGCTTGGCTAATTTTAATTAGGTTTATGTTTATTATGATACGGAATTCTAAACAAACTCTGTTGCGTATAGTAGGCTATTTTAAATTAAATCTCATTTGAAAATTTCAGTTTTTAAAGTCAATCTTAAAATAATGGGATCGTAACAAAATTTTGTTGCAATTCGAGCAGAAAGTACGTTGCCGCTTTTGACATACAAAATCTGTTAGGAAAACACATTGAATCTTTATCCGGTTTAGAGTTCAATAGCACTTTGAACCCCCTGATTAAATATACTCAACAGATTCTCAACAGATCTGTTAATTTGGACGCCATCCAGTTCAGATCAGTACTAAAAGAAGGCTTCGCAAATTGTCTTCACTTATCTTCTGTAATTAATGTTACTTCAGGTGTACACCAGGGTGATCAACTTTCCGCTGTATTATTTAATTGTCTTATCAATGATCTTTAAAGTTATAACTAATGCGGCTGATTGTCTATTTATCCAAGATGATATCAATAGACTTGCAAAGTTATGCATTATTAGACTTAGATATCCTGTCTTGTTTAATTACATGATTGACACTGAAGCGCTGCAAAGTGTGATTCTATTAAAGACCTTAGTATTGTTTTAGATCATAAACTACATTTTACTCATCATTATGCATTTCTATCTAATACGGCGATGAAATTTCTTGGTTTTATGTATATAAATTTTCCGCAGGGGTTTACTGCTCTTTAATCTATTCCCTTTTAGAGTATGATGGTGTCATTTGGCCACCTTATTACTTTTCTCATATTAAAAGTGTAACATGTTTAATTTGAGCAATTGAATTACGAGGATAATGCGCTAAGCGTGCCTTATTCTTTATTAAATATTCTTATATTAAAATATCTGTGTGACATAAAGTTACTTCGTCAAGCATCTCTAGCTGCTTCTTTGCTATTTCCCCACCTCTAACGTCGCTATCATTCGGTTCTCGCTTCGTCGAGTTAGTCGCCCGCTAGCAACCGCCTTATCAAGATGTATTCCAGGCTAGAGGCATGCGACCTTCGGCTAAATTACTTATGTAAGCGGGTCAGGTCATGCTAGACCTGAAACCACTTTGATAACTTCTACTAACGGTTGGTAAATTATACATTTTACGAACTAATTTAATTTGGTTTCATTTATTTAGCACGTCAACGAAGAATTCGTCAACGAAGAATTTGCCATCGAAGAACGATAGATAAGGTACAAGTTGTGGAAATTATGCAATGCGGGATTGGTGATGAAAAAATGTAGTTAATTATAGCACATAAACGATAATTAGTATATTTACAATAATTAGAACAACACCACTTCTTTATGTACAAGTTAACAGCCATATTATATTAACCAATTATATAGTCGGTAAAACAGAAAACATTATACGGAAGTATAAACTATTTAAATTAAACGGCGGGAACATAAGATTATGAATTCTTCACAATTTCTCCCCAATTCATAACTTATTAAAATCAAATATAAATTTAACAAAATTAAATAACTTTGCATGTAACAATGGCTTAGTTAAGAGATCTGCAATATTTTCCTTAGTGTTGACATACCTAAGTAACAAACAATTTTTATTTAACAATTCCCTAATTGTGTGGTACTTGACATCAATATGCTTAGTCCTATTATTGACTATAGCAGCCCTTGAAAAATATATTGCCGATTGATTATCGCACAATACTCGAGGTTTTATAGTGGGAAAAGGAAAACCTTTAAATTCAGCAAGTATTTTTGATATCCACATTATTTCTATGCAGGCCGAATCCATAGCAACATACTCAGCCTCCATGGCACTTCGAGATATGCATTTTTGAATACTGCAACGCCAACCTAGAAAAACGTTGCCCAGCGACCAAATAAACCCACTAAAAAATCTGCGAGAATCTTCAGCTGTAGCCCATGAAGCATCAGTATAAATTGACAATTCGTATGAATTAGAATGTGATAAATTAATAGAATAATAATCGGTGTTTCCAACATACTTAAGGACACGCAATAAACAATTATAGTGCTCACTTGTCGGATTCGAAGAGAATTGAGCCAAATAAATTACTGAAAACAAAATGCCTGGTCGTGTCCGGTTTGCAAGAAATAGCAAGGACCACAACAGTTCTCTAAAAGGCAAGTTAGTTTTCGAACTATTATTATTACTACAAAAAATATATCCAATACTCATAGGAGTGTAAACAGGGATATCTAAATTAATCTTGAAACGTTCTAATAATTTTGTTATATATTTTTGTTGACACAAGTGATAACCACTGTCCAATTTATTAAACTCTACTCCAAGAAATTCTCTGATATTACCTAAATTAACAACTTCACAATATTTATTCAAACACGTGAATACATACTGCAAGATTTCTTCGTTCTTACAAAACACAGCAATGTCATCGACATATAATAGAATAATACAGTTAGTATCCAATTTAAAAATACAGGGACAATACTCCGATACAGAAAAATTCAATTCTTTTAAAATATCGGCAAAGTGATAATACCAATTTCTACCAGATTGCTTAAGACCGTAAATTGATTTCTTTAAGCGGAGCACAAATGTTTTGGAATCTATATTTTTATATCCGACAGGTATTTCCATATAGACCTCCTCTTTTAAATCGCTATAAGTAAAAGCACATTTTACATCCCAGTGGGAATGAACCCAATCATTATGAACAACTAATAACACAAATAGCAACTTAACCAAGTTGAATTCAACGACAGGTGCAAATGTATGGAAATAATCAATTTCGAATGTTTTCTTATAACCATGAGCAACCAAGCGTGCTCTAAAGCATTTAATTGTACCATCCACATTTGTTTTCAGGTTATAAACCCATCTGCAGGTAATAACCTTTTGATCAGGTAATCTTGGTACAATTTCCCACACTTCTCGTTCCTCATTCGTAGCTAACTCTTCTTGCATAGCTTTTTGCCATTCATCTTTACATTTCGAATTAATAGCATCATGGTGATTATCTGGTATTTGTATTAAACATGCTAGTAAAATTTCATTGTCACATTCAGTAACCTTTGTTACTTTTTCACCTTTCGATGGATCAGAAAAATCAAATTGTTTTGGATCGTAATCCAAACCCTTGTCACGACATAACGATTTCACATCGTTCTCGACCGACACTTATTAGAACCATACCAATAATACACATCAGTACGTGTTCCATTTTTCCTAGGAACTTCTTGTCGTTTCCACTGAATGTCACAATGAACAGGCGTTAATGGATGATCACTAATACTAGTATCTTTAGTAACTTTTGCAACAGGAGCTGCAGCATCTGAATCAGATAAAACTGACTCATTATCACTGGATGTACCTATTATGCTAGGGGTGACAGTATTACACATTCCATTAATAACCAAAACAGATTCATCTATTTTAATATGTTTCAACTCTATTACAGTATTACGTACAGGGTCAAAGACACGGTAACCTCGTGTAAATGCTGCATAGCCTACTAAAATGCATTTCCGAGATTTGGGTTCCAGTTTTGTTCGGTAACGCTTAGGTACATGAACAAAAGCTAACGAACCAAACACTCTGAAATGTGATACTCGAGGTTTTCTCCCCATAAACAACTCGTATGGAGTCTTTTCCAGATTGGTGGCATGTGGAATGCGGTTTTTGGTGTGGACGTAATATTGCAACGCTTAAGCCCAAAATTTAGATTTTAACTTTGAACTTATCAATAATGTCCACACCGCATCTACTGTGTCGAAATTTATTTTCTCCGCTACCCCATTTTGTTCTGGAGAGTACACGCTAGTTAGTTGGTGATTGATTCCAACACTAAAAAAATAATCTTCCATCTCCTTGGAACAAAATTCCATCCCATTATCTGATCGGACAGACACTACTTTCAGACCTAACATTCGTTCTACACGAGCAATAAAATTTTTAATTCTATCACAAGCTTCATTTTTACTTTGGATTGTATAGACAGCAATCCAACGAGAAAAATCATCCACGAGACCTAAAAAATATCTAGCACCTCCGGCACTAACAACTGGTGATTCTCCCCAAAGATCGATATGCAATAATTCAAGTGGCCTACTTGTTTGAACCCCCGACAGCCTCTTAAAAGGACCTCGTTTTAACTTGCCCTCGATACACGAGTGACAGTTTACATCCTCTTTAGTGAGCTTACCTACACCTAAAACGATTTCATTTTTAACAGTTTTATAGATTTTGTCAGGACTCAAATGTGCACATCTTTGATGCCATAATTTTAAAAATTTATATTCTTCATTTCTGATAATGCAATATTAATGTTAGACTTGGAATTTGTAAAGGTTTACCTTTTTCTCCTATTATGGTATACAACCTCTTTGTTTTCTTAACACTACAAATAAAGTACCATTTGTGGTGTACACATCAAGGTATTCATTTTTCCTACAAAATAAAATCCATTTTGCACAACAGTACCTAAACTAATTAAATTCCTTGATAAATCAGGGACATAAAATACATCTCTCAACTGCACATTAATTTTAGACCCATTATCATTAATTAGATTAATAAAACATTGCCAACACCCTTGGCAATTAATACTCCTTTGCCTTGATTTACAGTTTTATCTATTTCTTGAAAATCAAAAAATAAATTCTTCTCATTACAAAAATGGTGTGTTGCACCTGTATCAAAAATAAACTCGTATTTTGGTGTTGTGTGTTCAGTGCTAAATAATTCTAAAAACCAAGTTCCACCGATATCAGTACAATGATCTTCAGGAATCGTAGATACATACGCACCTCTATTATTACTTGTATTGTTTCGTGGAAATTTTTGATTACTTACATTGGACTGCAGATTACTGTTACCTTTATTTACATTACAATTTTTCGAAATATGACCAAATTTCTTGCAACGATAACATTGAACATTAGATTTCCTTATCACGTTTGACATCAACAGCAAAGGCACCTGAAACAGATTTATTCGCCAGTGTTGATACAGAATTTTGCAATCGTCCATCTTCAGTGAGCAATGCCGTAGCAACTGCATCTGATGTAAATTTTTCATCAGGAAGCTGATAAAGTTGTTGCACAATAACACTATAGCGTTCCGGTAGCCCGCTAATCATTTTATAAGCGACATATAAATCTTTTAGTTCACATTTAACATTAGCTAAGCGCCTTTGTAGATCTCGAAGACGTGCAATATACAAAGAAATTGACTCATCCTCTAACATTACAGCCAAGAAAAATTCTGCTAATAATCGTCCTATCATGGCTTTAGACGACGGTTCAAAATTTGTCTCCAACGTAACCCACACACTTCTAGGATCAGTTAAGCCATTAACTAGTGGTTTTACTCCAGGAGTTAACGACAAATAAATAGTGGATAACGTTTTATCACGCCGCCTGTTAAACTCACATTTTTCCTTGATAGAGCTTTCCGCAGGCAACATTTCCTTATCAGATTCTATATTGGTAATATATCCAAACAAACCATGGGCTCGCAACAGCATTTCAACGTCCATACGCCATTCCCGATAATTTGCCACTCCTTTTAGTTTTGCAAAGTCCAATGCACTTTTATTATCATAACCTTCAAATGCCATTTTTGTTAGCAAAATTTAAATGCATTCATAAACTTTCAAACTAAAATTATACGCGAGTAACCGATATCAAAATTACATATTTTTATTAACATTTGTTTTACACGTGATATATACCGTAATTATAGTAATCACTTAATTTATCACAAAAGACAAAAACTGTTGAAATCGAGCAGATTTGTTTTTATAGCATCAAATATATTATTTGTTTGTATCAAACACTGTTTTCTAGCACTCATTAAAACTTTTATTAACCAAACCAAAACATATCGCCGGCCATTAACATTCCAACAACCATTTTTTTTAGTTTTCACTTTTCCCACAAATATCGCGCTACTGGGCCCATAACCTTGTGGAAATTATGCAATGCGGGATTGGTGATGAAAAAATGTAGTTAATTATAGCACATAAACGATATTTAGTATATTTACAATAATTAGAACAACACCACTTCTTTATGTACAAGTTAACAGCCATATTATATTAACCAATTATATAGTCGGTAAAACAGAAAACATTATACGGAAGTATAAACTATTTAAATTAAACGGCGGGAACATAAGATTATGAATTCTTCACACAAGTGAAGATTTTGGTTTTGATTGCAGTCGTCCCAAGCTTGAAATGGCTTGTAATATTGTTTGGAGCTTACGAAATTCCGTCCAGATTTGTCTTGGAGAAACAGAGGCAGTTCGGTTCGTTATTACATATAAGAAATTTTTGCATGTGTTTTGAATGTCGTTAAAATTTGACAAACAGACTATCATATAAAAAGCACGAAAAGTTGCTATCATGTTTACGAACATATAATGTTTCATTCTCAATTATTGTTGAACTGGTTTTACAAACCGTAGAAAGAAATTTTGTCAAGTTAGGTTTATATAATTGCAAGCTTTGTTCCATTTGAACTTCAGATAAATTTCAAGGTATATTTTCGACGTCATATTTTTTGGTGTTGTAGCACATTTGACAGATGTTGTCGTGAAAGCAGATGCTTCGTGCAGCTGTCATAAAATTTAAATTAAGCATTCATCAATCTTGTAATTAGCTTTTATTTACAGATAAATTATAAAATCTAAGTATGAAAATTTAAATACACGCTGCGTAATAATTTAGAAACTGTAATCTACCTGAAAAGATCTGCCCAGGATAGAAACGTTAATTCAATGCATTGTGGTTACAAATTATTTTAATCAAATATTTAAAACAAGTTTATGTTTAAAAAGCAGTCTTTTGCTTTAAAAAGACAAAATTTTGACTTTGTTATAAATGTTATTGTTGAAATTTTTTTTACCTGTTAAAAAGTTTTGAAATTTTAAAAGAAAGTTTTTTTTCTTCAGTAAACAATTAGTTAAACTTTGAGACTTTTATTTTGGTCAAATGCGATCAAATTTGATAACATAAAGGTAGAATTTTTGGGTAATAATTTTGTGCCAATATCATATTGGATATACATTTTTTATTTTTGATACTTTTATAGGACACAAATGGTGTTCTACATTTTTATTTATATAATCTTTGTAATTTCTTACAGGAGCTGCGTCTTATTTTTATAAGACAGGTTTTTGTTAACGAAGGCGATTGTTTTATCTTTGGGTTACCACGTCCGCCCTTAGAATTGTTGCTATTATCGTGATTATCTCAGGACTTGGTAGCGCCTATTTAACTTAGATTAGCTTTGGTTTGCAAACAAAATTCGACCCCCCCCCACTTCTTATTGCTCTACCCAGGAATAGACCCCTAGCTATGTCAGAAGATTTTTGTGTACTGGCGCCCATCAAACAACAACTTTAAAAAATTCGTTTCAAAAGCTTGAAAAATGCGAGAAAAAATTTACTAGATTAGTTGCCTATAGAATGGGCATGCCATTTGAAAATTTTAATTATAGTCATATGATAAGTTTCTTGTATCTCCCTACTCTTGAAAATCGGCAAAACTATTTAAATATTGTTACGATTTTTACAATTGTTACAGGACTAATAGATTGCACTGACTTGTTACATAGAATCCACATTCGTGTACCTCTGCGTAAAACACGGTCATCACATTTTTCAATTATGGAATCTACAGACCTATTGAACAATGTTGTAAGAATGCTAACCTTTTGTGTAACATAGATTTCTTTTGTGATTCACTTAATTCTTTTAACACATCAACCGCCTGTTCTGGTGTCAAAAGTCGTCTACGCAGTTTGTTCTTCACGCGTGGGAACAAAAAGAAATCATTAGGTGCCAAATCGAGACTATATGACGGATGACCCATCAATTCAATGTTTTGAGTGCTCAATCAGTCACTTGGTTGAGCCGAGGTATGAGAGCGCTTGCATTGTCATGATGGAGAATGATTTGGCATCGTCGGTTTATTTTTCTTATTTCTTTGGAAACTTGTGGCAAACAAATGGTTGTATACTAAACAGAATTAACTGTTCTACGATCCTCTAGAGCAACAGTCGTGACATGCACATTTATTATAAAAAAAATAGGCAACCATTTTCTTCAAAGTGCTTCGAGCATGGACAATTTTTGTTGGATTTTGTTCATCTTGGAAGACCCATACCGTCGACTGCTGTTTGCTTTCGGGTTTGTACAAATGATTCCTAGATTCGTTACTTGTGTAGATGTTACTTACTGCGTTTGATTCACCGCAATCGTATTCTTTGAGCATTTCTTCACACCAATCGAAAAGAGTCTTTTTTTGAGCGATTGTCAAATTATGTACTATCCAATATGCTCATAGCTTTTTCATAGCTAAATGTTCATGTAATATTGAATGTATACTTGTCATACTAATGCCTAAGGATGCCCGAATCTCACGATAAGTCACATGACGATCTTGCATTATTAATTCGCGCACAGCATAGATGCTTTCTGGCACAACAGCAGATTTTGGATGACCTTTAAATTCATCCGCTAGCGAAATACGGCAACGATTAAATTCACTATACGAATGATATACAGTGGCTTTAGTTGGACCTTCTTCCCCAAAAGTTGAAATAAGTTGATCAGGCACGTTGTGGAGATAATCCACGTAGGAAATCGTAAAAAATCATCGCACGAAAATGTTCATGTGTTAATTCCATTTTTTGGTCAAGGCGAAATTTTCAACTCAATCAAAACAAAACAGATAGTGTTCATATGGCAAAATGTTATAAGTATGTATACTATAAGAAATATCAAACTTTAGGTTAGAAACGTCAGAACGCACCTAGCAACACTAGTGTTGTCAGTTCCCGATACATATCAAACACCCCTCATAGTACGGGAATAAAGATATCCGAGAAAAACAAAAAAAAAAGGAATAATAGCAGCAGGATACATTCTAAGGCATTTTTGGGAATAGTGTGGACTATAGAACAAGCAGACATGGGTAAAAAAAGAGGTAGGGGTAGACCTAAATCAAACTATTGCACGTAGATAGTGGAAATTTCAGGTCAATCAGTAGGTTAGCTCAGAATAGGAAACAATGAAGGTACGCCTCTAAACAGTTCCAGGACTGAAGACCTAATGATAATGATAATAATAATAATAATAATATTTATTTAAAGTAGGTGATCCTAATATTACAATACATTAGAAAAGAAAATAAAAAGAACATGCTTTCTTAATTTAAGTAGATATAAATACTAATACATTTAGTGTTACTTAGAAGTTACTCAAGACCAAAAACAAAAATTTAGTATCACGTAAAGCAACTATTACTTAACTAGGAGTTTGAAAATTATAATTATAGGTCTTTCAAAATCTCATGGGCTGTTGCGCAGAATACCAATTTAAGTTATTTACGTTAAAGTCCATCCTTTAAACATTGACAACCAGCTGTTGATTTTTAATTCGTCTGTCATTTATTTGCATATTTAAGATTGTGCTTTGTTATTATTGTTTTTGATTATTATTTATGAGATTTCTGCCTTTATTCAACTTCAAACAGTTTTTTTCAAAACTACTGCAACTCAGTCTAGCTTTTGTAAGTATTATGCAGTTTTTAATTCAATTAGAAGAATAATGTTTGGTTTTTGCAGATTATTTTGTTATTCGTGAACTTTCTGCTTTACAATGAGTAATCGCAAGAAAACAGTTCACAGTCAAGAGAGAGAAATTATTTATAGTGTGTATAAGTTTATGAGTGAAGAAAAGAATGAAATACCTGTCATTCCTATGAATAATGTACAAGAACGAGTAGCAACAGCAACTGGAGTTGAACTAAACACAATCAAGCGAATTATTTCGGAAGCGAAAAGCAAACCGGAGGGTGACAAATTTGCATCTCCAAGGAAGAAAATTAACAAGAGTAGTCCTAAATCTAATGTGGACCAATTTGAGGAAGAAGTTGTTCGAACGACTGTATATAATTATGCAAGCATTTATAAGCGAAGACCTCTCATGAAAGCCATATTTGAGGAACTAAAAAATGATGATCGTGTTAATTTTACTGGAAAATTGTCGTCGTTTAGGCGCCTTATACATAAATTAGGTTTTCAGTGGAAAAAAACAAGATAATCGAAAAGTGTTAATTGAAAGATCTGACATTTGTAAAAAGCGAGTTGAGTTTTTATGGCAATTTCAGCAATACAAGAAAGAAGGAAGAAACATTGTATACTGTGACGAAACATATTTACATAGCTCACATACGGTTCGTTTAGCTTAGGATGATTGCAGCAGTAAATGTTTAAAAGCACCTGTAGCCAAGGGTCAACGTCTGATTATTCTTCCTTCTGGTGGTAATAAGGGATTTACTCCGAATGTTTGGTTAATGTTTAAATCGGGGCTTAAAATGGGGGATTATCATGATAGTATGAACAACCGTAATTTTGTAAAGTGGCTACAAGAGAGATTCCGTCCAAATTGTGAAATGAATTCAGTTTTATTAATGGATAACGCATCATACCATAATGTGACAACAGAACGTACTCCTAAATCCTCTTGGAAAAAAGGGGATATGCAGAAATGGTTAACAAAGAAGGAAATTACGTATGATGTGCATGAAACAAAAAGTGAATTATATTCAAAAATACAGATGAGTGAACTTAATTGTAAAACGTATGTTGTCGATGCACTTTTAGAACAAAATTGGGCATGTTGTTCTTCGTCTACCACCTTATCATCCAGAGTTAAACCCAATTGAAAAAATATGGGCATCCGTTAAAAACCTTGTTGCTGCACAACACAACTTTCAAGTTAGACGATGTAAGAAAAATAGCAGAGGACAAGTTTAATGCCATTGGTGTTAAAGATTAGGAAAATATTTGTTCACATCTTCAAAAACTTGAAGATGAGTATCTGAAAAGAGAATATATAATGGATGATATTGATGATATAATTATCAGACTTGATGAAGATTCAGATGGATCAGATTTATATGCAACTTCTGATGAAGGCAGTGTTAGTGATTAAGAGACTTTAGGCTGCATGCCACTATCATACTATTAATATTAAGTTATCTTTCAAACACAGTTAGTTTATATAAAAGTGAATTTTGTAAATTATACATATTTTATGACTATTAAGGCATAATTTCAACTTTTTTGGACTTATTTGTCTTTGTACACATTTGAATTATTGTTCGATATTAATAGAACATATCAATTGTTATTATTAAATCAGTTTTGCCTTTTTTTGGCCATTTCATGAGACAAATACGTACTATGAAAATCAACAAAACCAGTTGCACAGTCTTAATTGGAGTTGTCATGTTAGTTTGCTTGGGATATTGTTGAAACCTAGTGGAAAGAGAATAGGTATTCTAAAATATAAATAGGCAATATTTTAAGTGTTGGTTAGCAACACTCAAGTTGAAGATGCAGTGGCACAAGATATTAAAATAACTATAATGTTAAAACTTTTTTGATAACAGTTTGTGGTAGAACGTTACTAGTGATAATTGGATGCGGTGCATTAATAAGCAAACACTAATGTGTGCAGATTAGATGGTGTTGGCATGTCGACAGCTTAGAAAAATAACTAAAATGATAGGAGGCACATGATATAAAAATAACGTAACGTAAAAAACACAACTAAAGTTATTCTTAATTTATATAATACTGCTTAAAACGTTGAAAAACATATTGTGGTTATGATAAATACTTGTAAGTTGAATGTTTAATGTTAAATTTGATCACGCGCTACTGTAACCTTTTAGGTAAATTTTAGTGTGAATATGAATAAAACTTGACACGCTCAAAATTTGGTTTACTCCTTATTCCCGTCTGTAGTAATTGTACATAAAATGTAAGTACCTGCAGTCAGTTATTGCTATATAGTTGCAATACAATTAAGCTAATATAAAGAAAAGGTTCCAGCAGATACAATTTGACAGATAACAATTTTTAAACAGTTTAACTTGTAACTATTTATCAATAAATGTATTCCAGTACTTGAGATCGATTATCTTTATCGGATACAAAAGATATAGCAGTTGGCGATGAGGCGAAGAACAAATTAAATGTAATCAATATTATAAGCTATGGATTCAGAACAATTTTCACAGTTAATAAATGTTTTCACAAGGAGTAGACAAGATCTTACAACATCACTTGTAAAGCATTTTCAGATGACATGCAGAATCCAAAAATGAATGAGCCAAGTTCTGTCACATCAAGAGATTTAAGTCATTCCTAGTTTAGAAAAATTTGATCAAAAGGTGGAAAAATTAAAAAATTATTTGGAATGTTTTGAAAATTATTTAGCCATCAAAAATATCACAGAGGACTTACAAAAAGCATGTTACGTGCAATTTACACTTAAACAGTGTTTTTAGGTTAAGTTTTGATGTATGGAAGTTTCGCGCCATAATTTCAAATACGCGGTGCGCAGGAATTTTAAAAGATTAGGCGTGTACTTCCGTACGTCATAGTAGTGCATTTGCGCAAATCGTGCAATGCTAGACGGGTAGACGAATAACTTGGTGCCGAGGTGAAAAAGACAAAGGAGTGGGGAAGTTTTCCGGTTCTCTCTCTATAACGTGGCTGTTTGCCTAAAACTATCAAGTGAAGTAGTCGTGCCGGTATCGTATCTTATCTTATTATGTAGATTCCCTTGCCTTGCTTATCTTTGTGTGTCTTTCCTAATAAACCTTTCCTGTCGTTCCACTACATTTAGGACTCTGATACGACCCTGGAGCAGCCCACGACCAGAGATGACCCGGATGTCCATGCTCAGCCAACAGCACCGGAGCAATACCATCTTTACCTAGCCGGAAGGATGATAGGCGTACCTGTGGGAAAACTGGACCTATCATGTGAGTAAATTATGTTTTGTTTTAAATTCTTAAATTTTCCGAAGTATTGTGCAATATAAATTTGTATTGGTGACGCCATTGGTAGAGGACCGCGCCCAAATCTGTAAAAGGTTCGCGCTTTCCTCCGCCAGAGGCGTAACTCGCTTTATTCATTGCGCTTGCGCGATGTATCTTATGAACTTTGGTAACTGTATTATCGACTTTTAACTGTATTACCGACTTTTAGGAACTATCACCATATAAATGTATCACCATCTAAAGTGTAATACTTTGCAAACTGTTTTATCGACCATATAAATGTATCACTCACCAATTAAATTGTAATAGAATGGCGCCCTTATTAACGTGGAGGTTAGGAACCGGGGAATTTTCCTTTGTCTTTTTATAAACATTCAATGTATTATCAATGTTATTTAAAAATAGTTTTTTCACTTAAAACCAATTACCAAATATCTATAACCTTGAATTTTATACCCGCATTTTGGAACATGCCTCATTCTTTTTAGATGTCAAAAAAATTAATTGCTATGGCAATTGAAAGGTGACACCGCCATTTTGATTAAATATAACTGAAATTATCTAAAAAATGTGTTTTTAATATAATATTTTTCTAAATTTAGAATGTGCAATCTGTTTAACTTCAATTATGTTGTTGTGAGTGGTTTATTTTCGGATTCAAATATGACCTTTAGGAAATTATCTATCCCTATTTTTTTTATGCATGTAAGTATAAATAAATAAGCATTTACCTTATTTTAGGCCTTAAAACACCATTTATTAAAAAATTATCTAAATATATTAAATTAAAATATCTTTGTTTGTTTTCCTAACTTTAGAAGATCTTTTTGAACTTGAACACACTGTCTTGTATGTTACGTTTTAAAAAAATGCCTTAGTGGTTTACCTATTTAATAACAAAATTGTTTGCCTAAATATAAATTTCCTATTTACCTAAGTTTTTAGTGTCTTTTAAAGCGTTATTTTGACCTAACCCTGATATATTTTTTTCTCTTAGATATTATATTGTTTGGATATAGTTTTAAAAGTTTTTCCCTTGTATGGTTTAAATGCGTTTTATAGAGATTCTTGCCTTATATATAGTAACGAAATTACCTAGACCATATTTTTACCTTTCAAAATGTTGCAATAAACTGCATCTCTTTATATCTGTTCCTTTGAATACTAAATTAAAGAAATTTCCGTTAACGTTTATTATTTAAACTCATTTACGATACTTGTTGATAACTTCCACAATATCGAAAGAACATTCTAATAATTTGGAATACCTTTTGGATAGGTATCGTGGAATTTTTCTTTCATGTAACGAGTTTGATTTTGTCTGATTGCATATTTTTTTTTAGTTATTGATATTTCAACGTACCTTAACATCCGTTAAGCGAAGTTTACTGTCGAATTTGGTCGTCCAGCGGTATATAAGTCTAGACGAGACCCAAGGGTTGGTCGCTCAGCGTTACGTAAGTCTAGACGAGGATTCGGTTGGTAAGTTTGTCGTTTAGAATTTGTAAATCATTTTTTTAATAATGATGTTGAAATTTTTCCTTATTGGTTTGGGTAGAACCCAAATGAGAACTTCCCATCCCAGTAAAAATATGCTTTATAGAATGTCTTTTTGTTCTTCAACAATTTTATTCGTGCTTCGAGTTTTAATTACTCTTATCTCTTCACATATCGATTTAAACTTCATTGAATGCCTTAGAATTGTCTTTAAAATCGTTTAACCTTATGTATATCTAAGAGCTTTTTACGTTTAGTCCTTTGACAATGTACCTAATATTTTCTGCTCTCACTTGGCTTAATAACTTGAAACAGCCCGCAGGTCGTTTGGCAAGATGGAACTTGCGTATATCTCAATTTACTTTTGACGTTAGGCATAGGCCTGGCAAATTAAATATTGTACCTGATGCCTTATCTCGTGATGTTGTTTCTCTTAACCTTCCAAATTTAATCCCTGATACCTCATATCTTAATATGATTAAACCCTTACGATTTACCGAATATTTTTTGTTCTCACCATCAATTAGTTAACTTTAATTACTTATTCCTTCTCTCATATAGTGTATAATCTCTTATACGTTTAACTTTACTTCCCTTAAATCACCTATCTTTTTCTTTTGGTTGACTTTTCACTTTTCACTTTTCACTTTTTCACTTCATTCTCTACACCCCCCAATATAACCTTCTTGTTTCATTTAATCAACCCTCGAACTTTTCCTATTGCATATTATTTGGTTTTTAGTGTTTTTCTTACGTCATTTAATTTTGTGTGGTAATTGTCGTAACTTTGGTTGAAATAACTCATTGAATTTTTATGATTGGTTTTAGCTGATGTTGAGTGAATGCTTTCTTCTTTGGGCTCACATAGGACACGCGCGATCTATGCCATTGAAAGAAATAGTTCACATTCGCAGTTGCAAAAACTAGGATTGTCTATTCCATGTGTTTTTCTTCTGAATTATTGCAGTCGCCCACATTATACTACATCATTATTTCTTTCTTTTTCTACTAAATCAACATAACTTATAAACATTTTTTTTCGTTGTTTTTTATTGAACTTTGTGGTGAGGTGCTATTGCTTCTTATTGTTATCTTATTAAATTCGCGGTTGTTTTAGCATATTGGAACAGTGTACCTGTATTTAATTGCTTATAATTGGGCATTTTTGTGTGTTTAGGGTGCTACCGTTTTGAAAAACTACCTTAAAACAGTTTGTTTTTGTGTGTTTGTATCTGTAATGATACTTTTAAGTTGTCGTGTCAACTTTTGTCTGATTTTCTAATCGTAGTCAATGTACTCGTTAGGAAAATGATCGTACTAGTTCTCTTAGGAGCCTAGTGACTGTTAACCTATGATATACCTTATCTTGTCGAATTAATATCGCAGGTGGTCCTTCAGACTGCGCTGTGCTTAAATAGGGACAACTCTCTACCTTCTCTCGGACGCTTGTCCAAAAACTATACTTTTTTCTTAACCCGCTATCTTCGCTATGCCTTATTCTTCTTTCGGTGGACCTGTTCTTGTCCCGGAACACCCGTCTGCCACATAAGAGTGATGTTCCCTCATTCCGAGCTACTGGCCACACTGGCTGGTTGAGTAGCGCTTTGCTATCCACCTTTTTCTCTGTCGCTTTTGCTCAATGCGAGCCCTTCCTCTACTTTCTTCTACCTGGAAGTGCCTCTTATGCACTCCAAAAAACCAACCTCCTTCTTTTTACCATTCCTGTTTCTACTGCCTTTTCATTTCTGTTAGTCACCGTGTGGTTGCGCGGGAGGTTTTCACAGACACGTGGACCATGTCTCTGCGAATCTTTCGTGGGGTCATGCGGTGCCGCTGTCAGTGCATGGGCTCTGGCAGTGAAGGTATGTATGAGTGTGTGAATGTGTATATATCTGCATATCGATATATCGTGTGGGTATCGGGTGATAGTATCACCGATATCGATTAGCGCCGGGTGCAGGAATGCACCCAAATGTCTTTGCCGGTCTCTCGTGCTGTTTCGTGTAAACGGACCTGCTTCACAGGTTTCTCTTTTTAGAGGGCACGAGTCAATCCCCATTTAAACGGCTCTACTGGAGCCACTCTATTGTTGTTATTCATTGTCTTGGGTAATAACTAGGCCAAAACCTTTGTCTTCTTTATTATCTTTGATAATACCCTTAGTTTTAATATCGTTATCTTACCGATTACCTTTAAAAATAACTTTAGTTTAGTCTCGTTATCTTACTGACTACTGTTAGTAATAATTTTGGTTTAATTTCTCGTTATCTTACCGACTACCGTTAGGAATGACTTCGAGTTATTTCGCGTTATCTTACCGGTTATCTTTAGTAATAATTTTTGTTTAAATTCATGTTACTTTACCTACTATCTCTTATAATCACTTTAGCTTAATATCGCGTCATCTTATCTAGTATCTCAAATAACAACTAAAGCTTAATATCGTTATCTTGTCTATTACCTTTGAGGATAACAACTTAAGCTTAATATCATTATCTTATCTACTATCTTTAACAACAATTTGAGATCTTGCCTTATCTTTTTATCGTCCTAACGTGTGGTATCTATGACCAGACGTGGGAATTATTTGTTTTTGATATTTAAGTGAAAAAGCTAACTTGATATAGAAATGTAATTTGTCAGGTTAGCACATAAGGATTTAGTAGGTGGTACTTTTGGTAAATTTGTGATTCACAACTATGTCATGGACAAGTTTTAAATGTGCATCGTTGGAAAACCAATGTACCAGTAACAAAATTTGCTAGAGTGCAGAGTGACGCACTGCATGAACATTTTTAAATTTGGGCACTTCTTGCCAAAGGAAGAATAGTTTGATGCAACACTCATGTGTGTTTGCACATAAGAACTTTTATGTTAGCTTTAGTTAGATAGGTTTAGAGAGTTTAGGCGACTTGTCGCACCCGTGTTAGTTAGGATTTAGATTTTAAGCTGTTACTGTGCTAACAGACTATTTCTTTTTTTAAGTTTTTTCTTTTGTGGCTTTGTCGCGATTGTTACGTGCAATTTGCACTTAAACAGTGTTTTTAGGTTAAGTTTTGATGTATGGAAGTTTCGCGCCATAATTTCAAGTACGCGGTGCGCGGGAATTTTAAAAGATTAGGCGTGTGCTTCCGTACGTCATAGTAGTGCATTTGCGCAAATCGTGCAATGCTAGAGGGGTAGACGAATAACTTGGTGCCGAGGTGAAAAAGACAAAGGAGTGGGGATGTTTTCCGGTTCTCTCTCTATAACGTGGCTGTTTGCCTAAAACTATCAAGTGAAGTAGTCGTGCCGGTATCGTATCTTATCTTATTATGTAGATTCCCTTGCCTTGCTTATCTTTGTGTCTTTCCTAATAAACCTTTCCTGTCATTCCACTACATTTAGGACTCTGATACGACCCTGGAGCAGCCCACGACCAGAGATGACCCGGATGTCCATGCTCAGCCAACAGCACCGGAGCAATACCATCTTTACCTAGCCGGAAGGATGATAGGCGTACCTGTGGGAAAACTGGACGTATCATGTGAGTAAATTATGTTTTGTTTTAAATTCTTAAATTTTCCGAAGTATTGCGCAATATAAATTTGTATTGGTGACGCCATTGGTAGAGGACCGCGCCCAAATCTGTAAAAGGTTCGCGCTTTCCTCCGCCAGAGGCGTAACTCGCTGTATTCATTGCGCTTGCGCGATGTATCTTATGAACTTTGGTAACTGTATTATCGACTTTTAACTGTATTACCGACTTTTAGGAACTATCACCATATAAATGTATCACCATCTAAAGTGTAATACTTTGCAAACTGTTTCATCGATCATATAAATGTATCACTCACCAATTAAATTGTAATAAGCACAGCTACTAAGTATACCAATAGGATCAACACACTACAATAATTTATCAGCATTATTAGGTCCTGAAAAACCTATAAAAAGGCTTTCCTATAAAACACAACTGATGAATTTGCTGATGTGCTTTCTCCAAGTAGAAGCATTGTTGTGTCACAGCACAATTTTTTTAGTACATATCAAAAAGAGAATCCAAAACAGCAGAATTTGTAGCAGATCTATAGTGAGATTTGAGTGAATGCAAATTTACAGTTCTATGCGAATGTAATAGAGTAGTATCAATCGCAGATATTTTTCTACGAGCTCAGTGGATTGAAAGACAATTGGATTCGTGGGCAATTATTAAATTCAAATTTTGTTACTTTCAATGATACCGTAAGTAAGGCTAGTGCGTTAGAAGCCTCCGGGTATGAAACACAGCTGCTTACCAATAAACAATCCAATGAGAACAACTCAGATTCCGGAGTGTATAAAGTCTCAAATTACAAACATCAAACCACAAAAGATAAAAAGTGTGGTTGAAATGGTCAACATTCGAAATTTAATTCATTAAATAATTGACGCATTCAAGAGGAAGGTGTAATCAAGAGTAGATTATACTTCTTTAGCTATTAACGACTTATGTTTCATTTGTGATCGAAATAATTATCGCTCTAATGAACATTATGTAGAGAAAAACAAATCAAAATGTATATCATGTAAGAAGAACGGTCATGTCGCAAAAGTTTGTTTAAAAACACTTCTAAAGGTTTTCAAATAATACAGATTCTGCCAACTATATTGATACTTCAAATGAAAATTGTGATTACAGTATACACCAAATTACCAGATTAGCAAAAATTGTGGATATTTATTACCAGCGTTGTTACAGACTGTAAACTATGATTCTAGGAAATAGTTTGTTATTGTCTACTTGAATAATAAACCGGTTCAATTTGAAGTAGATTCAGGTGTGAGGTTTACATTAATTCCTGAAGATGATTCAAAAAATTAGAATTAAATGTACTCTTAATACCAAACAAAGTTTATTTCCTATACGAATGATATATTCCTACCAACACGGAAGATTACAATACAAGTAGTATATAACAAATGTAGTTCCATGGAAGAAATTTACATCGTTCCAGCAGGTCGTCCAGCTATTCTTAGTCGAATCTCTGGATCCATCATCTAAAAATTAAATTAAGGAAGTTACACGACGAGATGAATATCAAATCAAAAATGAATGCTTGTAATACCACTATTAACTCTGTGGAAGCAGTCTTAGGTACTCAGAAATTTTTGAACAAAGGATTGGATGTATTCCAAATCAAAAACTGTCACTGAAGTTACGTGAAAATGTCCAACCTGTTTATACAAAAGAATGTGTAGTTCCTTTTGTGCTAAGAAGTCGCATAGAAGAAGAACTACATGATAGAATAGGATGGTATTATATCAAAAATTGAAGTCAGATTGGGGATTGCCTTCAGTAGTCATTCCCAAAGGAGACAAGGAAGTGCGTTTATGTGTGGACTATAAATGTTGAGTAAATGATCGGCTTGTCTCATCAAATTATCTTATGAGACACATTCCTGATATTTTAGATAGTCTCTGAAATTCAAAATATTTTTGTAAATTGGATATTTTCAAAGCATACCTCCATACACTTGTAGATGATGTTAATAGTGAAATACAAGCCATTACCACACACCAAGGTACATATCATATGAATAGGTTAAGTTTTGGTATTAAAAATGCACCGACAGAATTTAATCGAATTCTAGACAAGATTTTACAGGGATTGTCAAAACTGAAGCATATTTTGATGATATATTGACACATGGAATTACAGAAGAAGGTAGTTTATACAACATAAATGCCTGTTTAGCTCGGCTAAAAGACAATGATATATACACTTGAACAAAGAGAAGAGCTCATTCTTTGAAGAGAAAAATTGAATATTTAGGCCATGTAATTCAGCACAATCAAATTTCAAAATTGCCAGGAAAAGTGACAACTGTTGCAAATATCCCACGGTCAAAGAACATTGAAGATATTAGACGTTTTATTAGAATGGTTATTCATTATGCACGTTTTATACCAAATCTAACAACGTTAACAGCACAATTGCATGCTATGTTATGTAAACATAATAAATTTAGTTGGACAACGGCATGTGAATCGGCATTTGTTCATCTTAAAAACGAGATAACCAGTGATAAAATTCGAATACCGTACAATCCCAATTTGCCCATACCATCAATGACTTCAAGCCGCTGTCTCAGATATGCCTCTTTTCTATCAGGATTTAATTATTCTGTAAAATTCAAGAAATGGGAAACAAACACAAAAGTTGATTGCCTATTTATGGCACCTATACAACAATCATTTAGTTCTCCAGACATGTCATTTGGTCCGGAAGATCGCATATTATGTACGGAATCCATTTTTCAAATATCATCAAAAACACTGTGTGCAGAGGTTATTACTAAAGAGACCGGAAACGTTCAAAACCTTTGTCAAATCAAAAATCAACTTCAAAACCTAGTATTACAGGAATTGTATGCTACCCATGTCAGAATAACAAAAATGAACCAAATTTCGCGACGATATGTGTATTGAAAGGGAATTGATAAGGATATTGAAAAAATAGTAAAATCCTGTAGACAGTGCGCCTTAATCAAACATAATGCGGCAAAAGTTCCACACCACCCTTGGGATGAACCTGCATCTAACTGGGAACGTGTACACATCGTTTATGTAGGTCCGTATAATGAGTACTATCTTTTAGTATGCATCCACACAAAATCTAAACGGGTTAAATGTAAAATTTTAAACTATGCTCCAACAACAACAACAACTACAATCGTTTTGCTTAATGATATCTTTTCAACGCAGGGATTTCCTTCGGTTCTAGTTTCTGACAACGCTTCTATATTTACAAGCACTGAATTCAAAGATTATTGTGTTGGAAATGGAATATTTCAAAATTGATTGCTCTTGGACATCCGGCGACAAACGGTCTAGCAGAGTGCTCAGCACAAACTCTAAAAGAGCGGGTAAAAGCTTTGGAGGAGGACCCAAGGCAATTTCACATCAAAGTGCAAGAAATTCTATTCCGGTATCGTTGCACACCATTAGCTTGTGGAAAATCTCTAGCAGAATTATATTTACAAAGACAAATAAGATTTAAATTAGACGCCACCCGACCTTATAAACCAATTTTTACTCTCCATCAAACCATTGTGTACGATCAATTAAAGTGGGGGAGAGGGTTCAATCAAGAGAGTTCTCAAGAAATAAACAAGTATGGTTAATTGGTACAGTTACTAGAAAATTAGGTGTTTTACACTACCTCGTTCGGTTGGACTCTGAACATGTGGTAAAATAAATAATAATAATAAATAAATGTATTCCAATATTTGAACTTGATTATCTTTATCGGATACAAAAAATATAGCACCGCCGTAATAATAAACAGATGGCATAATTGACA